>VIBL01000244.1:0-587657 GCA_008271625.1 Lutraria rhynchaena | reverse complement strand
TTATTTTCAGTCTGGTTGTAGCCGTTCATTTCATACTGGCTTGCCATGCTGCACTGACTTATACGTCGACGATCCACTGAAAAACTCATGCTCCGTTTCATTTTCTTCAATTCATTTTTACTAAGAAAACAAACACAGAACAGCCTCCAGAATTCTCGTCGAAATCGTTTTCCAAAGAAATAATATGGTAAGATATTTATAGCTGAATTTACAATGATAAGAAAGTTTCCAACTTCATTCACTTTGTGAAATGTCATTGAAGCAGTGGCACGTTTAATGTCAATGGCATAAACCATTCTTGATAGAAGTGCTGGTCCTTGGCACACAAGAAACAGAATGATGACCCCTATTAACATAACTGTCGTGTCATTTCGTTTCTTTTCCTTAGCATTTATAAGACGACCATTTTTCTTGGACATATGTACAGCATATATTAAAAATGTGTTTAAAATGGCCAAGGTCAAGAACGGAATTCCACATACAAATGTTAAGTATAAATACGAATGGACCATATCAATAAACAGCTGGCTGCTTCCGATCCTCGTATACTGTACAACAAGGATGGTATTCTGCCCACCAGAAGTTGATGGCACTTCAATTTTATTAGACGTATATTCCAGGAATCGTGGAATATTGAACAATGCACCAAGTGCATAAATGCCTACAATAACTTTTCTAGCGCGACTAACACTGCACATTCTTTCAGCTTTAAATGGATGACAAATCATGATGTATCTATCAACAGTAAAAGCCAAAGTCAGCCAAATGGAGGTCACTTGAAAGGTCACAGCAGCAGGATGCAAATAAGGAAACAAGCGAGCGTATGCTGGAGTTGTCCATACAAACTTGCCATTTTCGGGGTATTTTGTGTCATCACTCAAAAGAAAAATAATCATGGTCAAAAAGAGCGCTAATGTGTCACAAACAGCCAGAGCAGACAAATAAGAGTAAGTTGACGAGTTCATAACACGCCGTGTAAGCACAATAACAGATAATATATTGCACACAATCCCTACAGCACACAGCGTTGTCCCACCGATCCCCATCAGATAATAATTCAATAACGCTTTTTCATATTTCGCATCATCCTGTGGTGACAATGTTGTATTTCCATCTGTATCATTTCCAACTTCATTCTGAAACTCTGTCATGTTGAAACTGATCGGAATGCCCAATGACTGAATGAACTCATCTGAATACATATCCTCCATCATGACACAAGTTTTGACACTTTATGGTGTATTCATGCAATTTTCAAGGCATCAACATTGAAGAATGTTTCAAACACCAGAAGTTGTTCTAACAATTTCACAAGCTATTGCCCTTCTTTCAGCCAAGAAAATTTCAACCAGCAACAATGTAGTAACAATAAAATTTACACTTGTCATACACTCAAGCAAGAATGCTAGATTCTACAAATCTATATCTTGAATGTTCAGTGTTTTAATCAACTGTTAAATTTAATTTTCTTTAAATAAGTCCTTCACACTTACTAAGATGCTTAATGTTGTCTGACAAGAATAAAAAACATGCAAGCAAGGATTCTAGCTGAACAATGCAATCTCGTTCTTCATTAAATCTGTTTAAATCTCAAAAAACCAGCTCTGTATCTACCAGGAAAGCCATATTACACATTAAATCTTCTGTCACTTTAAAGCATCAGATTTCAGCCTCAGGACAGCCTTAAGAACAGCTTTACTTGTAATCTTCAAATATCCAATGCCAACAACTTCATTCAACATCACATTCTGTGCACAATTTAAGTGAAATAAATGAGAAACAGTCTAATGTCCTATGAATCTATCAGTCAATCAGATTAATTTGAAAAAAATCTTTTCTGCCATGAAGAGCTACTTATTTATACTTAATAATATTCACATTTCCATATGATGTCATCTGTTATGGTATTGTACATAATGAACTAGGTGCCCTCTGATAAAATCACAAACTCTGTCTGTCTCAGTGAGCACCTTACTTTCTACCTTGGTCTGTTTTGATGTGCACCTGACTATCTACCTTGGTCTATTCTGATGTGCACCAGATTTTCTACAGTGGTCTGTCTCAGTGAGCACCTGACTTCTTACAGTGGTCTGTCTCAGTGAGCACCTGACTTCTTACAGTGGTCTGTCTCAGTGAGCACCTGACTTTTTACAGTGGTCTGTCTCAGTGAGCACCTGACTTTCTACAGCGGTCTGTTTTGATGAGCACCAGACTTTCTACAGTGGTCTGTCTCAGTGAGCACCTGACTTCTTACAGTGGTCTGTCTCAGTGAGTACCTGACTTTCTACAGTGGCCTGTTTTGATGTGCACCTGACTTTCTACTGTGGTCTGTCTGGGCATGCACCTGGCTTTCTACTTTGGAATGCACGAATGTCCTCAGAGAATTCAAGAACTATTTTAGTGTTGCAAAAACGTGTCAGAGTAAACAGCCACAGAAATACATATATGAAAGTTCCTTATGTTTTAAATAACCAAAAGGGTGTCAATACATACATCAGTATAATGTTCACTTCTCCACAAGAACTTCTTTCTGGAAAGACTTATAAATCCTGGTATCAATATGACATTAGAAGAATGTAGATTCAGTGACAATCATTGCAGTTATACATGTCAAGAGAGCAAACAGTAAGTTACTTGAAGCTCAATACTAATCACAGCAGCAGTATGTTCGATATAATTTCAAGTATTATTCATAGATAGACTAGATCACACGTTAATGATGATTAGCCTAGAACATATTATTGACTGGCCTTGTTACAGTGCAATATACCTCTAGAATCAGTGTTATCACAGGTGAAAAGGTAAAATAATTAGCAAGCAGTTATATTCCAATACATGTATATACTTTGATAATCAAATGATCTATCTTGATGGTGTTGAGAGAATCTGCCTGAAAAATCTTCCTAATTTCATGTACTTTGCCATCACAGACATTAGTAAGTGACAAAGTGGCCAATGCAGTCATACATCAAAAAGAATTTTTCTTAAATGTAGATTGCACACATGTTCTCCACACATCTAAGTTGGATGAGTAATAAGTTCCTTTGATTAATTTCCGTTTGGTTCTTAGCTCCAATGAATAAGACAAAGTTCGCGAAGGAAATCACACACTTTTCAAAATGAAGTCATTATTTCCTGAAATTACAGCTACTTTGTGGTAATTATCAATACTTGCTGGTAATAATGGTGTTGTGGTGTTCCAATGATGTAAATGTAGAAACTCTTCACCAAGAAGGTAAAATACAGATGAGTCTATGTCACACAGTTCATGCATCAATCTTAATCTGCAGGAAACATAGAACTTGTCTTATCCCTCAAGAATCGTGTTGACCTCTTTCTGAAAAACATAAAAAAACAAATTTTAGCATGAAAGCCAATATTACCATAAATATAAGGTAAGTAGGTAAATATAAGGAGGTAATATGTCCTTAAAAAATTTAGCTAGGCTAAAGAATCCAGCACTGAAGTTTACAAAAACTGTCAATAAAATTTTACTGTAGGTTCCAACAAGGCATTCTGATTTTTGCAAAACAGAAAACAAGTAAAACGATGTAAAAGATACAAGGCATGTACATGTAACTGAACTTGTTATCAAATTGCAATTATTTAAGAAACAATCGGCCAGCAAAGTAAAACAAGTATTTGTTTATACTGCAGTCAAAGGGAAAGTCATTAAGACTAAACACTTCAATATGAAAAAGTGAAACTTTAATAATGCCATAAGCAACAACAGAGTACAAGAAAACCAGGTTGATATGGAAACTATGAAGCCAATCAGAAAATTTCTAGACAACCAAAAACCAAAGACATCATCATACTTTAACACAACTTAGTAAAAGTAGATAGATGGAAAAAATACATATTTATTACCAATGGTTAAGAGCAACCTTATTTACCAACTGTTATAAAAGAATGGAAACACGACTTTGAAAAAATGCTGACACCACAATGAACATGATCAGATACACAGATTTGGAGGTAAAGAAAGATATTCAAAACACAATATTAACACAAGGAATGACAAGAAACTGGGAAAAGGAAAAAAAATCAGAATTTTACATTCATTCAGATAATACACAACTCTTCCAAGACATAAAAAGGCAACTGTCAGGTAAATATGGCGTAAAATGTTTCTAGTTTCCACTAAACAAACCAACTCTGTTTTTTCTGCCAGTCTAAGTCAGTTTTTTCTTGCTGATATTTTCATTGTCACAAAAATTAGATCCCTGAATTAACAAAGAATATACATTTTTAAAAAAAGTGCTGTGTCAAACTACTGATTTTTTGGGTATTGCAGAAACCAAAGGCTTTTTTTTGCCAAATGGCACATCAGATTTCTCTGAATAGGTCAATGTCTTTCTATTACATGTTCAGGAGATTAGTTGATAAGATTACTGTTACAACTGATTATGATGAATAAGTGTAGAAAATAGATACAGCCAGATTGGTCCCTGACAATCACAGTATTATATATAGGAGAAGACAGAACATGCTAAGTTTGGGTATCACAATGGAAGCATTGTTTGAACAAAGTCTGTAACAAACCTATGACTTAAGATTGAATGTTCAAACACTGAAGTCTTACTTCTTCCTTCAAACAAAATATAGAAAATTTTAATTGCTTAGCAACTAATTCTTGACCAAATTTATTTCAGCTAATATGTGGAGGACAAGGAAACATAAACCATGAGAATTATTATTCATGAATGAACTTTATTACTTAACTTTATTAAAGTAGTGTTTCAGAAATCAGACCCAAAATTTAAGAATGCTGAATTCATCATAAATTTAACATATAAAAGTTTCTTCAATCACCTACTTTTTTCATAAAAACAAAAGTTAAATAATTTTAATTCCAACACTTCATTGCTGGAACAAGCTTATCATTACTAAAATGTAATAAATTGAGTATCTATAGAGTAATTAATTGATTTCTACAGAGTAATTGATCGACATAGAGTAATTAATTGATTATTTTACAGAGTAATTAATTGATTATCTTACAGAGTAATTAACTTTTTTTAAATAAAATTATTAATTGATTTTTGTAGAGAAATTAATTGATTTTTATGGAGTAATTAATTATTTTTTAGAGTAATTAGTTGATTTTCTCATTTCTCATTGATTGTTTGATTGGTTGGTCGATTGTTTACCTCAATGTGGTTGGATATAACTCTGGTGTAATTACGTAGGCCGAACTAAATGCCCCAGTTATGCCCATCTTTCCTATCAAAATGAAAGCTGTTCCTGTCGCTAACATGGTGGTATTTTCTCCTGTAATTATAAAATGCATAATTGTGTTCATAAACATGCGTGTATTAATTGTATTGCTTACATGTATGGCTCATGGGACGACAAATTAAAACCAATTTGTTGGATGTACGAATCTACATGCACTTGATATACTCTGCGTATTGTCGAATAGTAAAAAAAGTTGCGAAGGGCTATAACTCTAGCTGCTGTAAATTGTACTTTGTGTCATCATAGATATCAAGTTTGTCAAATTCTCACAAAAATATACATCATTATTATATGTGATTATTGAGCAGACAAACCTGCGCAGAAATACCAGTTTTGTCTTGAGACCACGTGACAGTAAGTGCCATTCAAGTTTATTTTATTACTTGATAAATACCATCATCAAATAAAGACGATAATTTCACTCTCTAAGAGGTGGTCCTTACAGACTTTTTTTGTAGTTGTATTGTATTAATACGTTATCAATTGGGAACCAAGTTTTGATTGAAGTAAACAAACACGCACAAATCATTTATAACGCTTCCTTACCGGCAGTATATGTTAAGGCTGTAGCTACAATCAATGCTAAGGCGGCCACTAGATGACATATGACACAAGTCCATTTTCTCCCGATCCTAAAACAATGGAGACGGACAAATCTTGATTCTGACGATTACAACTATGTTTAAGGCCACAAAAAGTCTCAAACTGAGTATGATCTAAATTATCGTGACATAATTATGAGGACCAAAAATAAAATTTCATGCCAAAACAAAGGACATAGTTATTGTCACTGGTTTTAACGCCGTTTTTCAACAATATTTCAGTTAAGTACGGCGACCAGTTCACCTAATCAGTTTTCCTTGACTGTATACCTTGACTGTATACTAACCAATACTAACTTACCCTTTAACAAGCAGCCGACAACTTCTCCATATATGGGGAAAAATCGATAGCTTTGTCAAATTTTCATAGAAGGGTACGACCGAGATTTGAACTCGGATCCATTGGATCACGGTTGCGGGCTAGTGGACATAGTGCTGAATCAAGAACCATGGCAAGGTTGACAGTTCACCTGCGTATGACTGTACTACCAGTATCTTTTAATAAAGACTTAAATTTCGAAAAAATAAACATAAGAAAACTTTGAGCTACCTACTTGCTCAATGCAAAGTATTCGAATACACTTGCAGGGTATTCTATCAGAGCACTCAGGAAAAAGTTGATGTACCTATCACCATAGAGATCGGATGAAATCATATACAGACCGTAGTAGACCAGACTGTCACAAATCCTGAAAATACAAGAAAAATATTAAGGTTTTTATATTCATAATGGCAATGGCTGACATTATTATCTCTTATATTATATTTTGCATAATATCGTCAGAAAATAATATTTTTTTTCTATTTTTTTCAACATCATTTGAGCGATGGCCTCTATTTGGCACACAATTATTGAAACCAAACAAACCTCTATGTGAACAAAAGGAACATTTCCTCTGTCCCTATGGGTGAAAGTTTTCCGGAATATGCAGGAATTTTCGTTTTTTCTCAGGTCCGGGCTGTACTGGTTTTTATTGTTTCCGCGACATCGAGGTTAAAACTTCCGTTTTCAAAAGTTTCAACTGTCACCAATGTTCATCATTTTGGTGGCCTTTATTTATGGTTTGACTTTATTTACGAATGTACCGTTAAAGTTTATCATTTTTATATTCATCCAGTTGTAGGTTAAATAAATATTCTGATTCAAATAGTATCACGACTTCAATATTTATATTGTTAATTCACTTGCGTACACATATCATTATCTAATAGCTTCAATGTAATTTAAAAATTGTACTTCATTCAATTAGCCTTCACTGTTTCATTAGATTTAATTTTTAATTAAGTTGTGCGTTCACAATAACCTGTTTACGCGCCTAGTACTTTTTATTTTTGCAACTTCTGTAACTAATGTCGCTTTCACAGGGGCACTTAGAAAGCCAAATGTCAACTCTCCTTTAAAATTTCAGAAACTGTCAAAACGAATTATTTGGATTAGAAATTTTGGGAAGAATGATTGTGTGGGAAAGAGTCTTAAATTAATAAGCCTTATCATTTTTTTTGTTTGAATTGATTCAATTTGCGTGTGAATAAATGTAATTGACATTTTCTGTATGGAGAGAAAATCTGCATAACAATATGTGAGTGAAGCTTATGACCTACAAACTTAATTCATTGATGTTTATAAAAATGAATTTTAAACAATGTTTACCTTATGTTCACAAAAAGTCTGGACGCTTTAAAACTCGCCATAATTTTAAATCTAATGTACATCCACATTGCGATGGAACATTTTTTTTTCATTTCAGTCAAAGCGCTGTATGATGGAATTCGATTTGAATAACAGCCTACTTACATAACGCACAGCTAGTTTGTTGTAACAATGACGTAGTTTGACATTCACGATAATATACATAAAATAAAAACAGAAATAAAAGATCTAAACCCTATCTTAGGCATTTCATTTAACTTCTTGGTCCGTCTGTGGTCATACGAACATGTAATTGTTGTGAGGCGGGCGATTATTTGTAAACCTAATTTTCAACGACATAATGATATTGTTTATTGTAAAAATAAACTCACCATGTGTACCACATTATTAGCGATACTCTGAATATATTTTTATTTCGAACTATATCCATTATGTTGTAGTGTTTTACTTCAACCGTCAGATCTTGAGATTTTTGGACAGTACCCTGAGCTTCCTGGAAGCCATTTTGCGCTTGCGCAGATGAAGACTTCCGTAATGGCTCCATCTCTGTTGATTTTTTGTCAAAGCCGGGCAAGGATTCACCCAAACCGATTTTCAGCAGAACTTCTTCGTAATTTTTCTTGTTCCATTTGCATGCATTTTTTATAATTTGTTTGGCTCTATCTATCTGTCCATTGGCAATGACCCAACGTAGCGATTCGTCTAACATCCTAATGATGGAAAGGTTTTCAATCTTACATACGACCATGAACTGGCTCGTTTTTGTCAATAAACATTTAGGACAATAACACTG
Organism: Lutraria rhynchaena; assembly: GCA_008271625.1. Classification (NCBI taxonomy): domain Eukaryota; kingdom Metazoa; phylum Mollusca; class Bivalvia; order Venerida; family Mactridae; genus Lutraria; species Lutraria rhynchaena. The sequence goes on along the minus strand of VIBL01000244.1, from coordinate 579,370 downwards.
TGTTAATTAAGCATAGAATGCATAATAATGCATAATAATAACACAATTCCTTCATACTATGTGAAATGAGGGACTCTACGGACAGCTATAAGCTAGCTCAAATTTACTTACAGTCATTGCTCAGTATCACAGCAATTTATATTGCATCAAGTACATATATATATTTACTCGAATATCGACTCATGGTCAATTTGACAGAAATTTAATTTCTTTGTTTTGGAACATATTGGACGTTGTTTCATAACTAGCTCAATGTCGGATGTTGCAAATTTTCGGATGTTTTACACGTATTTAGGCATTCGTATTCGTGAGGATTTGATTTCGTGGACTAGCCAATCCTCGGAATCCAAAAGATAAATCCCCTCAAGAAATTGGAGAAACTACAGTATCCTATAAACTCTCTCCTGATCAGCATCAACCTGTACCCGAAATGATGGGTTATAAACTGTTCTTGTTGCAATAACATTCTATCCATAGATAGTAGCTATTTGTTCAAATAAATCGTTGTTGGACATAATAGTAGTACGATGATTGGATAGTTCAAATTTCGGATACTATTATTACAAAATATTTACCACCATTGGAAGAGCGACCAGGAACTCATCAGAGCGTACGTAATTTGCAAATATCTCCAGGAGACATTCCTTAATGCGTATGCAATTGGTGACATAACACAAATCGCAGTCGTCCACATGCCAAGTGCCAGACATTCAGTATAATGACGCACTTCCGTTGGAAATGTTTCTAATGCTAGTGTGGTACCAGAAAGCGCTCCCTGTTGGGCATTAAAGCGTTTATACTTGCGTGAATTTGAAACACATCAGTACTTAATGTATATCTATGATAAATATGATAACACACGCATCACATACACCAACAATTCATTGTGCGTAATCTACAAATGAAATTGTAATTTAAATTTAAAAATTCGCGTCTGTTTGAGGCCATGTTTTACTAATATACCGGGTGGCAGTTAACTTTATCAGTGTTCTTGCGTTCTGAGCAAGTACCAACAGTCAGTAGGCCTACTTAGCTTGTTCTCCGCAAGTAATTGCCAAATTTTCGATATGAATCAATTAAATCAGCAGCGAAGGACAAGTGGCTTAGGATACAATGTTTTGAACCAAACCGTCACAGAAAACAAGTGTCGTACCCAGGGTTTGAACTCAAGAACCCGAGGTTTGTTGACCTAAAGCTTACCACATTGAGCAAAGCAGGTGAGCAATTCCACAAATGAAGACAACCGAATTCAACGATCGAATTCAACGATTTGGGCCTGAGATGTCAAAATAAATAGCAAAAGTGTATTTGAAATCCATTGGTGTAGAACATATATCATAATTATTTGACAGCAAATGTTTAAGTCCACATGTATATGTTGTAAGGGTACAGTATTACTATTGTATTTACCTGGCACACTGCGCCTGTAAGAATCCGTAACACAACGAATACATAGTAGTTACTGCTGAACGATGTACCCAGAACAATTCCGAATAAAATCACATGACTAAATACCATCACTGGCTTCCGGCCGAATTTGTCTGTAATATAGTTATAATTATTTCATTTCAATCAATTCTAAGAATATCCAAAATAAGTAAAGGACTAGCGGAAGTCTGTGAACACAACTCCTTGCTACTAATGTGTGTAAATTTTCAGCCCTTTCATAAACTTCCGGAAGTGAATTATCTCCCTTTTCGTGTGACGTTATCCACTGTCATCACAAATATACAGTCAGATCGCAGATTTTTGGCGTGTTTGAAATTAATCGACACTATAGGCCTATCAACATTGATAAAAACATCTTGAGTAATGCGGATAAAAATGGAAACATGATATCACGACAGAGTACAATTAACACGAGACTGGTTGCCGTCCAGTACTTTCTTGCTCCTCCCCATTATACGTAAAGAACTGCCTACTTTCCTGTATAATGAGTGATTTAGGGATGAAGCAAATGCTTTTGGATTCCGTTTCTTCAATCAAATTGATTGTTCAGATCAGCAAAATGACATTGCCTAAGTCCCCAACACATATTTTTATCAACACTCAACGTTCTAAGACAGGATGAGATTCAGTCATAAAAACTGCGTCTGCAGTCATTAATGTAAGTATTTTACTGTTCATGCTCTCAGGCAGCGTAGGCTGCGTTACGTAAAAGTGGATTATGTAATAAAAACAGTCACGTTGAGGGTTACTTGAATCAAAATAATACGGTAGGTAGGTCGGAAAAAAATCCTTTTTTCTAAACACCTTTGCGAATACGCGTGAAAAATCATCCCCAATTATTATCGTAATTTGGAGTTTGCTATTGGAAACTGTACAGTCGGTGACAAAAATAGAGTCGGTCGAGTAGTCGTCAACATGATTATTTTTTTCTGGTCTTAGGTTTCCATACCTACCTGAGAGTGTTGGGCATATGAATGTTCCTAGCATCATGCCAACAATCAGTAATGTTTGTGTCAATTCTGCCAACTCAGAGTTTTCACAAACGAAGTCCCACTGAAAGAGACGGATTGTTGTGTAGCCATGGCAACACTTAAAACGCTTTTATGTACTTTTTCAAAGAGGCATTAAAGCAACGGGAACTAGAACTCAGGATCCATGAGCGAGCGGGCTTAAACCAAACATAAGCATATTTTGGACTTTTCCAAATTCAAAGCTAATATACAAACTATCAATTGATTTAAGGGAATTGGGTTATTTCTCTCTGACAGGGTTACAAATTGTGGCAAAAGAAGCCACGACTCATTGCAAGCAATGGCTTCCTTTACTACAATGTATTCAAATGTCGTCTGCTTTGGATGCGGGGATATACGGTAATATGAGGCAAAAGGTTAAAAAGGTCATAAGCTTAATAATACGGATTAACGACAATGATTAATATGACTCCATGTACCAAAAACTGTGTCTAAAATACCTCTGTGACAAACGACTGCTCAGTAGGGATGTCATATTCCCAGCCATGTTCACATTTAGTTATCTCTTGTTTAATACCATCAGTTGTATTTTCAGTTACCACTCTTCGACATTCCTCATAGCTGATTCTCGCACCAGTTGTGTTAATTAGGCGTGAATCATTTGGAAATGCTTGACATTGGAAACTTGGTCGGTAACCTGAAGCGGATGACAGAAGAAAATGTGAACAAAATCCAGATATACGAGTATACCAGAGTTGAAGTACATGTATTTTTAATTTTTAGCTCTCTCAATAATGTGAACGTGAACGACTACAGCCTGCACACTTGCTCTTACAAGCTCATGTGTGTGATTTTCCACTTTTGCCTGTACTTACCTCATAATTACAAAATCTTCCTTTGGGTTAACTCTTTTTTAAATAATGAACGTACGTGCGTGATTGTAGATTTTCAATGTCAACCCGAAACATATATTTGTTTAATGTCTTATACAATAACTGCTACGTTTTATTGGAGAGGAATTAATACAAACTTTCGCAGCCTGTTTTCTGACAAAATCCCTTCGTCTCTGTTGAGCAGTATTATAAAAAAAATATGTAATCAGAATATACATGTATAAAGTTTAAACTAACAGATGACCTGCTATGTAACTTTTCACATTTTCATCACAAAGTTTAATGGACTACTGCATGAAATCAACTTTACGGTAGCAGCCGAGGCAATGATCAGTTTTAGCCAACATTTTAGATAACATTTTATTCAAGCAATGACTGTCATCATGTTGATACATGTCAGTGTTAGATAGAGATCTTTGGCTAACCTTATGTATTCAAATTGGTGACTTGACAGCGCTGAAAACAGTCACGAATATGTACGATTGTGACCGTTGAAGTCGTGACACTAAATAATTGTTATATATATAAGTTTAAGCAAAGACCTCCACCTAACACAGACACATGTTAACATGATGACTGGTTTGTCTAGCCAATGAAGATAACTGTTTTCTCGCAAAGGTTTTGGTGTATTTTACATTCATACGACAGTTTCGTAAAACTGAATTTGTCAGAGAAACAGTATCTTCATCGCTCGTATGTCGGACCTGCGACCTCTCAATATGCATGCATGTTCGTCGTACTGTCCGGTCGTATTCATTTTGAAATCGTTGACTAATTAAGAAATACGTGTACAACTTTTCATGCGAATTTAATAAGAACATAACACTGTTTCTAGTGCTTTTTCAAACAAATTGACATATTGGATAAGCAAACATTCAATGTCATAGGTGGATCCAGTGGGGGAAGGACGGATCCGGCTAACGACCATCCCCCTAGAATTGCCCAAAGCAAACTTTTTTTTTCTATCATGAAATGTGATATTTACATGAAAAAAATATAAATGTCAAAAACTTTCGCACGCTACGCTTGCAATAGGTTACGAGTACAGTAACACAATGACATAACGTACAATTCGCAAACAATTCCTTCTAATTTTTGAAGATTTTAACCTTGTACGTCAAAAAATGATTCAACGGCTGTGTAGAAAATTATATAACAAAGCTCATAACAAACATACTGACGGGAGCTTCCGGGAGCCTCCGGCCTACTTGTTCAGTTTCCACCCACCCCCCTAACTAAAAATCCTGGATCCGTCTATGATTGGCGATATCGTGAGCACCACGAGGAAGAAATAATTGACAGTTCAATGGTGTCGTATCATAATTTCACACGTTTGCATAAAATTAGTCGTGTGAACAGATATTACATGAAGTCAAGGTCTTTGACATACTTTCTATGTTGTCCGGGGATTTGATTCGGTATAAAACCCGTTGCGCCGTTTTTTTGCGACTCGTTTGATACTGGTTACGGGTCAACAGCCTTGATGTTGATATGGATTGTTCAGCAAAGATAAATCAACCCTCTTATCGATAAAGCTCCTTTTCCAAATAAAGAAATTACAATATTGTGAACTTGTTCACTGTAATGACCGATAAGTAGCATAGTTTGCGGACGATTTATTTTCGTCTATGCTTTTTTAAGAATCACGTGACGATGACAAAATGGCGAAAACGATGTACAGACAGGTATTAAATGATACGTTTGCATATTCCTTGGTTTAAACATGGCCAACCTCGAGCGAACAATTAACTCGAAATAAATTAAACATACATTTACAACAAATACATGTATTTCAAAAGTCAATAAAAGCATACATAGATGTACATACATGTAGTTTTTACGACATATTAGGACATATGTAAAACACGCAAAACTAATATGCATACGATTAAAATGTTCAGAACTTTTTTTATTTACACAATTATTTTGACAATAAGAGAGACTTTGATATATTGTTTCTCATTCTCTGACAGATGCTTGTTTAATTGACTTAATTGGATTATTGTTCCAGTTATTTTTTTCCTTGGATTTTAACATCGCCAGAGTCATCTGACGACTTTCCAGCTTTAACGGTGGAAGAAAACCCCTGGTTTATACCTGAGTAGAATCAATAAACTTCCATAAAATAGCTGAACAGCTTTCTTACATGTGAAATTTGGCTCGGATGTGATTCGGACCCACAGCGGTAAGAGGCAAGTAATTACGAGCCAGGGATCACAACCTCTCGACCACGGAAGCCCTACACCAGTTATAAGTACAATAATTTGTGAATGATATTTTCTTGTAGTTTGTCGTTATTTATCATTGTGAGACATTGCTACATCAAATATGTTTCTAAAAAAAAACGAAGACCATGCATTTAAGACTTTTAAATATTCACAAATTTCGTTTTAACAGCATGATCATAATGTCAAACAGTTGCTTATTAAATGAAATGCCACGGTGTATGCGACATGATGATGAATATTTAATGGCGACTGAATGTGAGTTAGCATACAGTCTGCTATCATTATGCTTTGTAATGGGCTTTTGTTCCGATTCTGTCCACGAGTTCAATTATACCTGCACCACGTTAGTTAACTTACTAGACGAGGGTAATAATGAATTTGGTTCATGTATTCTTGGCACAACTTATGTATGTGCGATTTAATGAGATTAATTGCATGTATGGTCTCACACTGAAGCAATACCATCTGGAAGTTTAGGTTCATACAGAGATAATTTATGTCGAATTTTTATCTGCCTTATTTACGAAAGACGACATTGTCTGATATCCCAATTTCATTTGACTTTCATAGTAAACAATTCAAAACCTGTACGTATTGAGTTACAATGAATATTTGCTTTTTGTATCCTGTAATAAGATTTAAATACTCTTTAAGTTTGGTGTCTTGAATTAAGCATTCACCTCTCGGCTGATGACATTGGTGTGCTCGCCGATATCCAAACATTAAGAAGCCGCATGTGTTTGTTGGAAAATTAACGATGGATATAGATAAAATGAAGGAACCATGGTTCTAAACAAAATACTGTCTGACAGTGAGCTGTAACACGAGTTGAAACAGATGACATACGGATAAACAATCACAAATACTGGTAGATACATTTGTATCTAGATTTTGTTTTCTGATTTACGACTGTTTTTAACATTATTTCGCTAATATACCGCCAGCCAACCAACTAACCAGCTGTCTTCTACCAGTAGTGACCCTGTTCGTTGTAAGTAACTGCTACCTTCTCTAAATATATATCATCAGTCATGGATGAACGGTCTTAGACATAATGTCTTTTATCAAATCGTCAAAGAGAACATATGCTGCGCTATAGTCACAAACACGACTCTGAGGCAATTCCACATTACATTGTGATAAAATACATGTATTTGTTTTGGTTATTGAAATACCTATTGTTTTGTTAATTTTCTATCTTGCGTGTTAATAAAGTAGGAAATGTTTACATTTGCATTTTCCATTAATTTTCATTACATATATTATAAAACAGCTGCTTTTTAATTTTTGCTTTATTTGAAAACTCCACAAAAGAACAGTCCATGATATGTTGATATAATCTGGTTGTATGTGATATAAATCAGTGCTTCTTTCAAGCAGACATTAAAGAAAACAATAGCAGGCCGCGGCCGTGGTCCAGTGGTTAGTGCGCTGGACTTGTAACAGGGAGATCCGGGTTCGAATCCCGGTGGCGCAGGTCATACCTTTCTATGAAATTTGGACAGAAATGTCGATTTTCCTCCACATGTGGAAAGGTTGCCGGCTCCTTGTGGAAGGGTAAGTTAGTACTGGATAGCATACAGTCCTGGAAAGCTGGTTAGGTGAGTCGGTCGCCGTATATAACTGAAAAATTGTTGAATACGGCGTTAAACCCCAGTGACAATAAGTCACATAAAAACAAACATAGAGACAACTGTGTTCTTCCACACAATATCTTCATATAAACAAAACCACGTTATCTCGAGAGGTCATCAGAACGTTGTCCTTGATTGACATTGATACAGCTATGCTGTATATTCTGATTTTGTTATATGTCAGAATCTGTTACATCTAAAGAGTCGTTATAAATTCTACAATTTGCACACTTTCAGTGTCTGTCAGCAATTTCAAACGACTGACCGCTTTTTTTGACAAATAAACGGGTATTGACTTAATGTTGATTAAGAAAAAATCTATCATCTGTAAGTTTCAGCATACTGATTTAGACAAAAAATAAGGTACAGTAAAACCTCAATAATGAGATCATCTTCGTGACCAGAAAAATATGTCGCAATGATGAAGTTGAATTATAGGGGAGTTGTTGAAAGCCGGTCCGAAATGAGTTGTCGTTATGAAAAAGTGGTCGTTATATTGAGATGGTCGCTTTTTGAGATTTTACTGTATTAGGGTAAAGAAAATGTATTAAATGTTATAGTTGACCTACCTATGAACACTATGCTTAGTTGATGAATAACCCAAGAAACACAAATAAATAAATACGATGACAACTGCTTCCATTGATATTTTCCGAATGGTCCAATAGTTCTCCATATGTGATCAACATTAATGTCCTCTATATTTATCTTTGTCATTGTCCTTTAATTTTATCTAATTCAAAATTAAATAAACTAAAAAATATATAATTAGCTACGTAGAAATCAACTTACTAGAAAATGAAATACATGTAAATTAAAGTTTTATGATTTTGTAAACATATCTTTTTTATCTAATCGCGAGTAGTATTTTTATTTCTTTATTGAAATGACTCACATTTAATTCATTAAAAGTGAGCCTGCAGTATTTTCCTCAACTGAAACAATTATCCGTTTAATTGAATCGGTGTATAATTAAGAACTACCGAGTTACAGTGTGACACAGAGCCTTACGTATGTGATAACAATCTATCTATCTAATGCTGTTATCATCTATGAGACTACATGAAGCTGTCCGAATATACGCATGTGAGGATTATATCCTGTGTTAAATTCAATATTTCTATTTACTATACTTAACAGCAAAAGTCAGGAGTCTGATTTGTAACTTCATTTTATCAATTAATTCACTAACTTATTAATTAATTGATTAATTAATTAATTAATTAATTAATTAATTTAAACTTTAAAATTTTACATATTTATTCATTTATTTCCTTATTTATTTTATTTTTCATTCTTTTACTTGTTTATTGTATTTACTTGTTGATCTATTTGATTATTTACTGATCTATTGCATATTTACTTAATCACTTATATATATATTTATTTATTTATTTATTTATTTACCTATCCACTTATTTACTTATCCTCTTATTTACTTATTAACTACCATTGTGGGGTTAATTTTTACTTGTGGGGTTAGAAAATCTCTCTTGTGGGGTTAAAAACATCACAGGAAAATAAATGGGAATAATCCCATATGTAGCTCTCGTCCGTCCGTCCGTCCGGTCACAACTTTATGGACACATATGTTTACAAAGCAATTAGATTTAGTATGTAGATATGTACCCAGGTATCACTTTCATTTTGAATAAGTGTTAACGTAACTATACCCACTAATGTAAACGGAATATGTTAAGTACTAGGTAAGTTGACTATTGTACGATGTCTGTGGTAATAATTCTAGCTGTTCTTAGGTGAAATAATAATTTATTTATTAAGAATTGAAACACTAATTACACTTAGTTATCATTGTCATTTTTTATTGATTCTCTGACTGATCGCTTGTTAGGCGTTAAAAACTTCCTGGTTTCCGCAAATCCGACCGACCCGTATTTTTTGGCTCTCGGTCAATTTCGTTTCTTGACGATATTTTCATATTCGTATAAATTATACAGTGCTCCCTCCAAAGAGCAACACTTGTCGGAGTCATGTTGTTCTTTGGAGGAGTTGTTGTTCGAAGGGAATTGATACATTCGCGACAGGTGTTTTTATTATGTGTATGTGTGCCTTTTAATGTCGTTTCTTGGAAGGACTTTGTCTTTGAGGTGACGTTACGGGAGGGAGCACTGTATATTTGAATTAAACAAAGATATTGGGGGAAAGTTCTGGTGACCTAGCGACAACCAGACAGTTATTTCTTGGCTTTATTATTGTTCCACAATATTTTATCCTTTTATATAGTTATTTTAGTACTTAGGTTTAAAATATCAATGCGAAGAAGTTGCCGGCTCCTTGTGGAAGGGTAAGTTAGTACTGGTTAGAATACAGTCTAGGAAAACTTGTGAAACGGTCGCCGTATGCAACTTAAAAATTGTTGAAAAACGGCGTTATACCACAATGGCAATGTCACATAAAAACAAACAAAAAAGAGGTCGAAATCTTTTCTTTTCTTTTTTTTCTAAGTATACTTTTCATTATTTGGAAGTACGGCTCGTCCTCAAATATTTCCGTACTTCGAAATTTGCTCTTAGAAACTTTAGGGTCGGGTAACCGTAAACACGACGATTTTTCTTGGCCTTATGTAATTATACACGTATGAATTTTGAGCATTATTGCAACTGCTGCATCATGAACTCGACTCTTTTCTCAGTGGGGCCAGAGTCAGCTGTCTCCTGTCGTCAATAATATCGTGTAGCTTCACAAAGGTCCTTATTGATTATAATAAGATACAAGATAGCACAAACTCTCAAGTTCAGAATGCACCATATCCCCTCATTTAACGAACGCTGACAAAACGCACAGTGTTCATTGCATAACGTGTCTTGTAAAAGCATAGTTAACAACAAAATCTGGCGCTTCATTCGGTTGGTCGGGTTTTGTAAGTAAACAAAACTATATAATATATCATAGGTTTTGACTTTTCTTGTCATTGTGATATCAACCAAGCGAAAGATTTTGTTTGGTTTTGAGAAATATTACTTAAATCGGAGGCTATAATCTAAATTTTTGTAGCCAGCTGCTTAGCTAATGGTAACCGATTGGCTTACCGCAATAAATAGAGCGTTAGGACTACGAACCTCGGTTAGGTAGCTCAAACCTTGTTTACCGCAAATGTTTTCTCGGCACAAGATGCGATTTGGCTGCATACGTTGCGTCTTAAGCCATTCGTTCTCTGCTGATCTCTCACGTGAATGTTGAGAGTTTCTTGCGGAGAACACGGACAACACTCACTGAGAATGTTTGAAAACTGATCCGATCATATATTATACAGTAAAACCTCGTTATCTCGAAGAGTCATCGGAACAGAATAAATGCTCGAAATAAACGGGTGCTTGTTATACCGAGTATTAGTTTGTTGGTTAAAAATTTTACGTAACTAAAGCAAAAATTGACGGGACTTTAAACACCCTCGAGATACTAGTAAGTCGGGTGCTCGGGATATCGGTACTCGTAATAACGAAGTTTTACTGTAATTGAAATAGTAGTTGAAAATTAAAAAAAATACTCATACAAAATTAACATTTTGCCTCAAACTTGGCGATGAAAAGATAAACTGCATCTTTGTGCTTATACAGGCAATGTTATCATCTAATAAATTTACACGAGCAATGTACGAAAATGAGACATTTCCGTTGTACTAAATATAAGAGAGGTTTGTATGTAATAATGTTTCATATTAACTAAGAATTTTCAACACTCCCTTTATGGTATTCAGAGTTGAACAAAATATGTTACATTTTATCGACTGCAGTATAAACCATTTGTCGTATTCTCATATTTCCTTCTTTTAGAAAAAAAACTACACACTCTGTGGAAAACAGGGACGGTACCATTAAGCACTAATGGCTGTATTCTCTACAGAGAGGCATCTAGTAGACTTCAAGTGAGCAAGCACGTGTTCAATTTCAGAGTGAATACACTTATCTTAAATACTAAAATATCATACTTGATTTAGCTTGTATATTCCATTGATAGAATTAGTTATATGATTGGACTTGAAAATAGTCATGTATAAGCTTGTAAACTTGACCCACCTCCAAAAAAATAAGTGGGTAGGTCGAAAATCTTTTCGTTTAATTTGAACGAATGAACAGCCTTCCATAATCCTCATATAAGTTCTCCATCAATAATGTCAATTTAGACAGGAAATCGTAACTAAGTTCGTCACATAACGATGCGTAAAACACGTGTTTCGCCCGTTGTCTATGGCAAGGAAAATTAGAATGCTCAGCTGTCGTTAGCGTGCGAAAAAATTCCATCAATATAAACATAACACTAGTCAAAAGCTTTTAGCGTTTAGAGGGGCGGCTACGCACGCTGGTTTTGTCCAGTCCCCAAATCCGCCCCAGGGTACACACGCATTTTACATCAAAATGTTGCCCACACGTCGCGTAACGTCAATACTAGGTCATTGCATTTCAACGAAGTTTTTTGCGCATGCCAGCAATCCACTTTTATCAACATAATACTGTAATTTCAATGATTGATGCTACATGTGCGGGAGTGCAAGGAGCAGCGGCTGTGCTATGTGTAATTAATTGATCAGGTATTAATTTGCATTTAAATAGAAAAAGCAACATTCTTTAAGGTTTACTGATGTAATTTCTGCTTGTAACCACTCAGTAAAGATATATAAGTCATGATGTTTTTTTAGTGTTATGTAGTTGAAAAATTCTACGCCAGACAGGAAGAAACATCCTTCAGTGAGTCAAAGGCGCCGTTCAAAGAAAGATTTTGATCAAGAGGATTTTTTTTAGAAGAGAAAAGACAACACAGCTTGTCCCTCACTCAAGTTCAACAGAGCATCTGCAGAGCAATCATAAAAAGACATAGACGGATTTATGTTGAAGAAATGAACAGTTCTCGTATTGTATATATCGCAGATTTAATGTTGATAACAAGGTTTGTGTTGACTGAATTCAATTGAAACCTACCAAAGTTGTAGTGAATTCCAAGACCTTAAATATGACCCCTACCGTAAGTGTTCATATGAAAAAAGGATCTCATTTATGTTAATAATCTTTTTTCACGGATGTTTAACGTTACCAACAGTTAGGGTCATTTTGCGACTTTTGCTGTTTTAACGGGCGAGGAAGATCTACGGCTTTACACCTCTGTAGAACCATCAACCTTCATTTAGCTAGCTTGACAGCTTCCTCACATGTGCAAATTTGTCCCTGGTGGGATACGAACTCACAGCAGTAATAATAAGGTTGATAACATTAAATGGTGCACTCCCAACTAGACACATAACTTGCGCTGCTTTTTTTGGTTGGTAGAGAATCTGTTACTAATTTGTCACATTTTTGTTACATTTATACTTCCATTTTGATTTTGGAATTCGTGTGCTGAATTCAGACGAGACCTTTAACCGGTTTTTCAAATTACAAAACCGTCCAATTAGTATGAATAAGTGTATTTCGTGTAATAAAATACATGTACAAAAATACAAATACTTGTGAAAAAAACAGTCAAATTATCGATGGTCTCATTATATCTGTGTAAAATTTGCAGTTGGGCAGATAAAAAGACCTCGCTGTAGCCGATATTCTCGCTATAGATATCTCATTGTATCGAAGGAAATAACATATAGACAAGGAAGGAAAATGGCCGGGACTTTGAAAACACCTCGTTGAAAGCGGTATCTCGCTGTAACCGATCTCGTTATGAGTGGAGTGGACTGTACGTAAACAATAATGATTGTTTGTATTAATTACACAGTACTCCGTTATATTGATTCCGTGTCCTTGACCGTGTAATTGTTTGAAAGCAGACATTTCATTGGCTGAGATTACAGAATCATAATGACGTAATGAGATCACATGCTTGCCATTTTGGGGTTTCACGGTAATGCTTTGCGGGGGGGGGGTCAATATAGGATCATGTTTTGGATTTAGACGCAGGCACAGGGACTGACACTCCCCCACAAAATGTAGCGTTGTTTGAGCTTTTTTTCAATTTTGATTCATCCATGGTTACCCCGACTCTATTTTGACAGATAAAAACGCTTGATTCTCTTATTAAAATTAATAAGCATCGCTCTGACACAGATTTCAGTGAAAGTAAAATGTAAATTTTACGTATTCCAGGGACGCATATTACTTGAAAATGCGGGTCCCAGAAGAAAAAGTTGCGTCAGAGGTGCAGGTTTTCTGCGCCCGGGAAAAAATCCCTGGATTATTCGTTTGTGCAGGATCAGCCCACGTTAGTGATATTTTTTATGAGCACGTGTTGTCATTCTTTTCCTTGTTGTTTGACGCGTATTTCGTATGGTAATTCGGGTTGATTTTGGTGCTTCAAGGTCGCGTTCGACTAAAACTTCGACGCTTTTTTCGGTGGAAAACAGATGAAATTTCTACGATATTATTTTGAATTTGACAAAACATTGATTGGTTGTTTGTAGTAAAATGTATCAATTATCTTTAGGCATCACTTATTAGAAACTGGAGTGAATTTTAAAATGGTTACGTAATGTTAACAAACTTGATACGGAAACTGTCATTCCGGAAGTCGTATATATGACAATTGATACACCATCCTTTCAATATGCTAGACTACATTCAATTAAACTGGTACCCGTTGACTCTGGTGTACAGAGAAAACTGGTATGACCCAAAAATTCCTGGACGCTGAATGGTCAAATTTCGTGCATAATTTAAAAATAGACCAAAACATCAGTGTCTATACATTATGTTTAGTAGAGTCACTAAATCTAGCATTCATCGTTTTATTTTCATTAAAAGGTGCAATATATATCTAAAGTAATCAGGCATCGGTAACATCTTCTTTGTATTCAACAGATATACGGAAATCCCCGATGTTTCACGAATGGACAGCCAATCATATGGTTCAAACGCACTGAACAATCAGAGCACCAGATATTTTAGTCCATACCTGTTCCTTTGGTGCACTGCAACATGGAACGGGGACCAGTTTAATATTCAATCACACGTCTTTCACAGAAAAGTTAAGTATTGTAAACACAAGCGGTAGGTAGTAAAGATTGGTGAATTTAAAATTGTAATCATAATAGGTTTAAATACCAAAATTCATCCCCCAAAATACACAAAATAAAACATATGTCACAGAAATACAACCGTGTTGTAGTTGTAATACAATCCATACTTTAACTGAATGCGAACCAGGGTTAAAACTTATCAGGCGTTTAATTACCCACATAATTTTGCATTGCTAAGTGCACCCGAATTTTGCATCTTTTTCGATGAGTTCATATAAAAAGTCGCGAATCAAACATATTTAAAATTTAGATATATAATCTTAATAACATATTAACCAAACGTATAACACACCCATATTTTGCTTTATGTGAATAAGTTTTCAGTTACATATTACTTCCTAAATTTACCTTTTACCGAATAAAAACATCACAGGGATTATTTCAATTGAATTTATAAACGTTATTGAAGTTGGCGCAGTCGTTATTTTAAATCAAGGCGCTGTAGGCACTCTTGTTTTTACAACTCATAATACATGGTAATCTGTAACATGTGTGTGATAAATCATTGAATAAAACTCATGCTTATGCCAAGTTGTACGCATGTGCAAACTTGATTTTAACATAATCACGCAATACTTACTAAATAATTTCATTGACATGGCCAAAAGTTTTCCGGAATTTTCCGGAACTTCCGGTTTTCCGCGGCACCGAGGTTAAGATTTTTTTTGTTTGAAAATTTTCAACTTTCATCCACGCATTGAGTTCATTTTCTTAGTGTATGTAATTTGACAAACACAAAACATTGCATACACATGGAGCTATAATTATGACACGAATTCTGTTGTGTCTCATACCTTATTATTTCTGATGCTGTTATCGCAAATCTAGCTATATGTTCCGTCATTGGTGGCCTTGCAAACAAAAAAAATGAAAAAGCTCAAAGCAGATTACCATAAAATGTTTATTAACCACCGGGTATAAGTACAACATAATACCCTATGCAGAGTTATCATTTTTACTAAATAATAACTAGCGTTAAAATCACAGTGTAAATGCTTCTTCTATTTTACTTACCGTCTCATTCCCATTGTAATACAAAACAACCCAATTCCATTTGTTACTACAGTACTTACAATACTTCGTGCGTCATAACGTTAAGGTTAAAATTCGGGATTCACTTTTCCGTCTCATTTCTACGGACTTCTGAATTCTCGCGACTAAGGACAGAAAAGTCGTGTTTACAGTTACCTGACCGATTCTATTCTTCGCGCCACCCAGAAGTTCCTAACGGCAACATCGAAAGCACGAATATATCTATGGATTCCCTCACCACGTAAGTTCACAAAAAGTCTTTGTACTTTACGTTTTGCTTGAATAAAACACACACAGCAATTAATGTCTCAAATTCAGATACTTTTTTTCACACTAGAGCAAATCAGGTCATATGTAAGACTGTAATTTTTTTTTTCACGCTTAATGATTTTTACTAGCAATTTGAAACCATGAAGCGTTTAGGTTCACATTTTTTTCGGATTAGCAGTCTTTCAGTACACAATACAGTCCAACAACCTCAGATGTGGCAGGTATTCGTACTTGATTTTCAACTTAAACCTACGAGAATCCTAGTATTTTTATTTATTGTAAGTACAGTGGAACCCTCTCTAAACCGGTCGAGCCCGGGACCAGGTCATTTGACCTGTTTAGAGAGGATGCCAGTTTAGAAAGGATTTTTTATTATATAGTAATGAAGTCGGGACCAGAACATTTGGCCGATTTAGAAAGAAAACCAGTTTATAGAGGAACCGGTTTAGAGGGTTTCCACTGTATTATGATTTTTCGTCGAGAAATTTATGATTTGTTTGTGTTTTTAAGTTGTTTCGGGCCTAGATTATGATTATCAGGATGTTCTTGGGAATTCGAGCTTCAGCTTTTATGAAATTTGCTAGAAAATGTTCGGAACGAACGAGCAGCGTCTTCTCATGCTCCCAATTAGGTTCCTGATGGAGCGTTGTGGAATATCGTTCCATTCTTGGTCCAACATAGTTTCATGTTTCACCAACGGCTGGATTGGACAGGTTAAAATCGCCGGACATGTTCAACTGGATTAAGTTCTGGAGACCTCGCTGATTAGTCCGGATGCTCGATCCCCTCCCTCCCCAGGTACTCCTGGATTCTAAGCTAACGACATGCGAATACAAATATCGGCTTCAGACAGATGATTTTTAACAATTCAATTCGCCATATCAACCATAAA
Organism: Lutraria rhynchaena; assembly: GCA_008271625.1. Lineage (NCBI taxonomy): Eukaryota > Metazoa > Mollusca > Bivalvia > Venerida > Mactridae > Lutraria > Lutraria rhynchaena. The sequence continues at coordinate 562,980 of VIBL01000244.1, read as the reverse complement.
AGATGAGGCTTTGTGCATGGGATAGCTCATGAGTACCCGTTGTCTATGTAACACAGAGGCGAGAGTATTGAGGGAATAAAGAATAGAGGTGTGGTGAATAGAGATGTGGTACCGCAGACTTATGGAACCAATCCTTTACCCGCATGAATTTCCGGTTGTCACAATTCATTATTGATTGTCGCCGTTATGCTGACACCTTTGCTGTATAGAATGTGGATGATTTACACAGAATTGTTTATGCGGTATAAAATGGAATTAAAGTTCAATTTACATATGTGCTCAACTCCGTATCAAATTACATTTATTACGCAACCGCCTTGTTTAAAGTATTGTTACCATTTCACGGGTTTCTCGTGCATACTGCACGAGGAACAACGGTTTGAAGTAGACAACGGCAACCTGTAGTCCGCGAGATTTAGCAAACAGTTATGCTTGGTAGCGATTGATTTGTATAAACTGTGGTCTAAGTGGAAAATAAAAGTGAATGTCCTACAAATCTCATGGTCATGTAGACAATACTCCTAAATTATTAAAATTAGGGATGCATGTTTTCCATGGTTACTACACAATCTATATGTAAGAGCGGCCGGTGTAAACCCTGGAAAGTATCTTCATTAATACATTCTGACATAATAGCCACATAAAACATTACATGTACAGTCAAACCTGTGTTTGCGACCACCTCCGAATAAAGATCACCCTGTAAATAAAGGTCATTCTTTGAAAAACCGTCATTAATTATTTAGAACAAAGCGACCTCCGAATGAAGGTCATCTGTCCATAAAGGCCAAACTTTGATTTTCCAGGGGTGGCCTTTGTTCACAGGTTTGGTTTTATCTTACCTACACCTTGCATAATAACGTATTACATTTTTGGTGCTTAAAAACTTTGAGCTGTATAATATGAATAGGTACAGATAGAAACTGGGCAGTGAGGCGTGACGAAAGGTCACGGATTGTTCCACTCTATAAAATAGGGGTAAGTAATACAATGACCGAATACTTTTCTAAACATAACCTTAATCTCAATTAAAACGGACAAATATCTGTTATTTTATATATCGCGGAAACCACCGAAACGTTCCGAAATGCTACTCACCCTACAGAATGGACTTTGCTGATCTTTGACTATTCACAGGTCGTGACTAGACTATATCATTAATTAATCAGACTAAATCAATAACGATAAGCCGGTAATCCACTTTTACTTCAATTAACCTTCATTGGTCATTTTCATAGCATGAAATCCTAATCACAAAACCGCGCAATGTTTTTACCAATACGCCATTCCCAGTCCCACTTCATATGACGCTCACGTTTTTTTTTGTATTCTTTTTAAACATAAAAAAACTTGCAGAGGTTTCGGGTATTCGTGTGTAACATTTTCGAATATTACACGCTCACCTATAAAACCAGTTTTATGTACATGTATCTACGCGTCCCTTGTTCTGATAGATGACCGGTGACACCTGGTTTCAAAATCATTCTACCGTTCATTTGTACTATCGTTTCCATATATTATTCCTATGGTATAAATAATTGAACCAGACACAGTTTTAAACTTCGACACAAATGACTGCATTTAGCCTTTAACATAACTATATTGATCACTCTTTTCAAATCAATATCGGCTAACAGCAAAATAATCGTTGCTTATAATAGCCGAAGTTTCTTCAATATCAATACAAAGGACCATAGGTTTTATTGTACCGTTGTACGATTTTAACGGTATTGTTGAGAAAAAAAAATACTAAAAATAGATTAGTTTACGGAGCATGTAGTTTGGAACATTAACTGGTAGAACAGTGTATGAAATATGGACAAATGGATCCGAATATTCAATAATAATATGGGCCAATGTGTTGTACTGCTGTGATTTATATACAACTTACGGTACAAAAGTTTGACATTGGATATCATCCGTTTGGAGTATTCTTATACCTGTAAAATGAAGTGTTTAAAACGCACACAGGTGAAGATTATTGTACCGTTTTTGGTGTTTCTTGGACTTACTCTGTTCATTTTACAAAAAAGTGAGTGAATATTTAATATTTGTCATCTAAAAGTAACTGAATTTGTTAACACATTCCGATATACAATGAATTCCGTTTTATTCGGGGTACTAGTAAATTGTAAGTAACGTACACCTTAAGTAAAACCATTTTCTTAACAAGAAATAATGTAACGCATTTAAGTACAGTTAAACATTGGTACTTTGCCAACATCTGAGACTAAAAGGAATGGTTTTAATATTGAAATCGTCTCATCATAAAGTTTAAAAGGTAGATAAACCATATAAAACCATAAAATATGTGGTCCTTTACTGTGGTGGTCAAAACGTGCGGCTTCAGTGTTAATGAATCTAGTTTCACATTAATAGTATGTAGCAATTTATTTAGAAATTAATGCTGTTATTTTAGAAATATTGTTCTGTAGATACACAGTAGAACACGGTTATAGTGATTCCCTAGTCGAAAATATATTCATAATAAATACACGGATAAAAGTTTTCAGGAATTTCCCGAAACTTTCGCTTTTCCCCAGGTCCAGACCCTACTGTTTTTTATTGTTTCCGCGGCATCGAGGTTTCCGGGTTTTTTTTTGAAAATTTTCAACTTTTACCCAATTAAATATACTTCACTTCATCCATAATAATGACATAAAAGGACCTTAGCAGCAAAATAATTACTTCAAAGGATCTGACTTTTCACTACAACCGTGTTTTACTGTGCACGTCTTTTGATTATAGGAGTCTTATACGTTGTAAATGGTTCACTTTGTTCGTTACACCTATGGACAAATTCGTTCGTTTAAACTTGTTTGATTTGGTAGATAAATCAACGTTTTGGTCCAATTCCCAAGTAAAAGAAATGGTTAATTTCGTTACCTCTTAACAAGTTGTGTATGTATTTAAATGCGCAAGATACAAGATTGACTACGGTGTAACCTCGCTGTATAGAATTATTGGTAAACGACCTGACTTGAATTATTTGCGACATTGCATAAAACATCTACAAATTGCAGGAAACCTTGATATTAAGATCATATTTTTAACCAAAATGTTGGTCTTATATTTATGTAGGCCTAGTTAGATTTATCGAGTGAAAGCGTCGTGGAAATATTTAAAACCAGTCTAACACTAAATGGTTATAATGAAATCGTCATCATACAAATGTATGTAGTCACTAATTGAGCTTTTACTGTATTGTAATTGAGTGTATCATCACACAAACTCTCAATTATATGTATTATAATTAAAGAATGATTACAAAATCATACGATCTATTGAAACAAAGATTGTCACGTGTACAAGATTCTATAATTGTCGATCTAGTTTACTGGCATCCATTTGCACAATCATATGACACCTTTCGTTGATCGTAAACTGGTTCCCGTTGACTTTGGTTGTACAGAGACCTTTGGTACACTGCATCAAGGAACGGGGACCAGTTTATCGTTGATCGATGCCAAAGACAAATATGCTATATAAGCTATGTCAGGATTAATATCGACCTTGATTATATCTCTGACATAAAGTTTTACGTTGTATAATTACGAGCAGGTGCTTGAGTTAGAACGGTACAGTGGTAATATCAAAGCTCTGGTTTTTTAGATTGTGAAAATCCTTGTACAGTAAACCTTCGATATTGAGACCACCCTCGGGACCCGAAAAATCGGTCATGATAATGAGGTGGTCTCATTATCAAGTTGAATTATAGGCGAGTTTTTAAAAGCTGGTCCAAAAATAAGTGATTGATAGAACAAAGTGGTCGTAATATTGAGGTGGTCACCATGTGAGGCTTTACTGTATTCAGTATTACCCCCCTCTGATTATAATGACCACCAATATCCTGGTCGATTTTAACTCTTTCTTATATACATATATTCGAACTTAATCTACGTCGACGCAAGACTAATATTTAGGTGGCCTTAATATCGCAGTTTTACTGTAGCCAGTACAATAGTTGGGTAATCTTAATACCAATCAACAACTGGTGACTGAAGGCTTGTTTTAATATGACGGAATAAATCAAAATTTGTCAATGGGATAATACCGGCCGGGTTACCGGAAATAGATCAACCATTTTGCCGGTGAATCGAACCTATCGAGTGGAGTGTATCATAATTGGAAGTATTCATGTATTGTTGACCCAAACATTCAATTTAAAATGTGTGTGTATATTTCATCTTGATTTTGCGAATACCATTTTACGCTTGTCACCTACATACCTCTTCGTGTATGTATATGAAATAAATTGTGTAAATATTTCAATATAACAAATCTACAAGTCAACCGCCGGTTCACCTGTCAATGAAAATTTCTATTACAAACTAGTCATGATTCTTTGAGAAGTAATGCCAGAACTGTTTAATGTTGTTTTGTTAAAAAAAGATTCCTAAATTCAAGACAGTACTATTTTGGGCGGGAAATAAAAGTAACGGTTTCTAAGCGTATGATTTTTTAAAGAGTATAAAAAATAATTCTGAAGCCATACTTATTACTTGCAGCGTGAATATATGATAAATTTATGGATCAATTCACATGTGAAATTACCACAGGTCAATTAAAAAAGAATCAAAAACACTACAAACATTGTCGAAAAAATATAAAAAAGTATCAAATACTAGCAAGATCAATGCGGCGTTTTCGAGACACGTAATAAAATAGCTAGGCCTAAGTGTAAACTGTCTAAAATATTTAAATAATTTAGTAAGTGATATTGTGACTGTAATTGAATGTCAGAAATGTATTGGTTTTAAAGCTGCGCTTCATTGAAACCCGCTATTTTTCGTTCTAATTTAGAATTCAAGCGTGTCTTTTTTTCTAATACAGTTTGGTGGTGGATTCACGCTAGCATTCAACATTTTTCATTCTTGAACTATACAAGCTCAAAAGCCTGTTTTATGTTCACAACAGCGGACAAGTTTTGGAGGTATTGTAAACCACTAGAGCGTAACAACTCGATGCAACATCAATATTAAAACCACATAATGTACTGGTAAATCCTCGTGAGATTATCTCACCAATAAGAGGAAAATGTGTAAATTATGAATGATGCTGTAAATTTTAATAGCAAAAATCAATACAGCCCGGCCACATTTGATGATTATTTCATTTGTATATGGCAAATTTTACCACTCATTCTCGATCAGATATTTTGTCTACATTGCGACATGGTAATAAGAACGAGTCCTCCATGGTCGAGTGTTAATAGTCTCTGCCGTGTAATCACTAGCCCCTCACCGCTTTGAAATTGGAAACCCGCTGAGACACGAAAAAATTCAGATGTGAGGAATGGTACGACCCATGCGTACGCCCTCGGAATTCTTTCACCGTTAAAGACGGAAAAGGCGCCTAATAGCTTTAACTTTCGGTGCAAGTTTAAACCCCAGAGAAAAAAGAAGTGATCTGTATGGAGTTTATAGGGTATACTCTTTTCTACTTTCAGATGAAATCAGAATAGTTGTGATAAAGGGCTCATCAGAAGACAGAAATAAACCTCAAGACTCTACCCAACATTTACAACAAAATGAATCCAAGTCGGTACCGAACAGACCGGAAGACATAGGTAAATGTAAAAGTTTAAACATTCTCCACACATCCTTAGATTAGTAATCATTAAAAGGAGTTTAATCAAAGCGCTGAGAGAGAGAGAGAGAGAGAGAGAGAGAGAGAGAGAGAGAGAGAGAAAGGAGAGAGAGAGAATTTCCAAAAACAATGACATTGCTGTGACTTATTATCCCTTTAAAGTTGCCATGAAGTGTATGGGAGTCGCCCATTTTTCAAAATTTAAAGAAAAAAAATGATCCATTTTAATGAAATCTAATGGGAAAAAAGATGCAATAGCACAGAATCAATCTAATAATGTAAAGAAAAATATAGATCACCATGCAATATCTACAGAAATAAATATTTTTCTAATTTTCAACAAGGGCTTGTTCTTACAAAATTTCAAAACGATGGAGTAAAATAAATTGAAGTACTTAATGTAACTGTTAGAGGAATAACGATAATTGGGCTATACTATTTTGTAATATTAACATTTTTGTCTCGCATTGAGTAAATACACCAGAAAAATACTGTACATACAAAGTACAGTATTAATGATGTCAGACATTGAATACAAAAGTACAGTATCAACGACGTCAGACATTAAATACAAAAGTACAGTATCAAGGATGTCAGACATTAAATACAAAAGTACAGTATCAAGGATGTCAGACATTGAATACAAAAGTACAGTATTAGGGATGTCAGACATTAAATACAAAAGTACAGTATTAGGGATGTAAGACATTAAATACAAAAGTACAGTATTAGGGATGTCAGACATTAAATACAAAAGTACAGTATTAGGGATGTCAGACATTAAATACAAAAGTACAGTATTAGGGATGTCAGACATTAAATACAAAAGTACAGTATCAAGGATGTCAAACATTAAATACAAAAGTACAGTATTAGGGATGTCAGACATTAAATACAAAAGTACAGTATTAGGGATGTCAGACATTAAATACAAAAGTACAGTATTAGGGATGTCAGACATTAAATACAAAACACAACAGACACTGTTGTGCTATTTACGAGACCCCTGTATAATATTTTGACGACATGATGACTTATATGAATAAATGTTTTTGTAATGATAAATGTATGTTCAAAAACAGGAAGAAATGAAATACCTTAATCATATTACACTGCATGATAAATACACATGAATACACGGGTTACGTTCACTGTAGCGAATAACTGCCTCCCACGCGAAAGAAAATTTCAAACGTGGTTGATTTGCCAAGGAAAAATTAGCTTTGAATTAAAAAGAGTCTAGAAACCTGCGCCCATTTGCTGTCACTTAAAGCGACTTTCGTGCAATTTAATATTGCGCCTCATATTTACAAAATTGAAAAATAATTATGTTCGTGCACATATATAATGAGTTGCGTATAAAACATTTTGCCAAATTTTAACAGTTTGTGAGGCATAAAGATCTCCAACAAAGCATTGGATTTGAATTTGGTGTCGTCAGTAAGAGTCAAGGGCGGATTTAGGGGGGACTGGTGTGTGTCCCCTCTTTAAAATCTGGCAAGCATAAGTAAAAAACGTCAGTTATTTTGCTGATTGTGTCCATATTCTACATAAAGATCTAGACTTTACGCACCCCCCCCCCAAACAAAAAAAAACGGTATCCGCCCCAGAGATTGACTCGCATTAAACTGATTTTGCATAAAACTCATCCATTCAATACACAACGTGGCTTATCTCCGCGCATTCGACCGTACAAACCGGTTTTGTTAAACGATGTGTCCCTAAGGAAAGATGCACTCTGCTATACTTTGTAACATAGAGAACTAAAAGTAATTAATCTTTATTTGGTCACCGTGATCTGAGTCAAAACTGAAACCTTTGGCTTTGACTGCAGTTTCAGAATTCAACTTTCGTATAACAGTTTCAGGAATGGTCGATGATCATCACCACCATCATCATCATCACCATCATCTTCATCATCACCATCATCATCACTGTTGTTATCAATATCATAACCAGAGAGTATATAAAAAGTCATGACAATAGTAAGTACAGGGCTAATAAGCCATCATGTTGTTTTAAGTTGGATTCTGATAAAGATTTAATCATTAAAAATGATTCTGATTACAGCTATTGGAGGTCGTCGAATGAAACAGGTTCACGTGTTATTAAACTCGTACATGAGAAGTGGGTCCAGTTACTTGGGTCGAATATTAGGACATCGAAAAGATGTATTCTATTACTATGAACCCTTGTGGACTGACAATATCTGGGTGTACCACAAAGGAATGGACAATATGTGTGGTAATATTAAACCAAGCTGCATTACGAAGTAAGTATATTGTTTTATTCATGTATATATGCAACTGAACCTTGTTAGCGAGAAGTTTCCGGGACCGTTTAAATACTTCGTGTTTATGAAAATTCGACCACCATCACCACCACCATCATCATCATCCTCATCATCATCATCATCATCATCATAATCATCATCATCATCATCTTCTTCATCATCAGCATCATCTTCATCATCAGCATCATCTTCATCATCAGCATCATCTTCATCATCAGCATCATCATCACTGTTGTTATCAATATCATTATTTCCGTTACTGATGTAAATCGCAATTACATAAAATTTACATCTTCTATAAAATTATATTGTTGTTTGAATGGCGATTCCAACATTTTAAGGCCGCGACCGTGGACCAGTGGTTAGTGCGCTGGACCTGCATCCCGGCGATCCAGCTTGAAATCTATGATAAAATATGATAAAAATGTCGTTTTTCGTCTATTGTGGAGAAGTTGTTGGCTTTGTGGAAGGGTACGTTTACTACTGGTTAGTATATAGTCCAGGAAAACGGGATGAGTGAACCGGTCGCCGTATATAACTGTAACAGAATGTTAAAAAACGGCGTTAAACCCCAGTTAAAAAATATTTCAACTCATTTCAGACCGCATGAGTTAGACATAAGTCGAAGTATCCTGAAGAATGTATACGCCTGTCAATTACGTAAAATAGGAAGGAAATTTAGAGCAAATCCACATGGATTGACCGGATATGCTGGTGAGTAATGCATACAATCAGTGGCCCTTTTATTGTATGGAATAAGACCAGTATACTACCCAAATATAGTTTTATAGTTTCATTTGAAGTACGATTTAACGTTAAAGGGACCAGAGGTTCGTTTCATAACCATATATTAGCTGAGATAGCAGCTTTTTTACCATAACGATTTTGCTAAATGTGAATATTAACCTTTAACAGATGAAAAAATATTCACAAAGTATACCTATCTGTACTGGCGCATGACTAGTCTTTTCTATAGAAATATGTCAATTCAATGTTGCTAAATGTGAATAGTAACCTTTAACAGGTGAAAAAATATTCACAAATTATTCCTATCTGTACTGGCGCATGACTAGTCTTTTCTATAGAAATATGTCAATTCAATGTTGCTAAATGAGAATAGTAACCTTTAACAGATGAAAAAATATTCACAAATTATACCTATCTGTACTGGCGCATGACTATTTTTTTATAGAAATATGTCAAATCAATCAATCTTGTTTGTACTTGTACATGTTTCTAATCGAAACTTACTAAACATGCCATCCTAAGGTTTTCAGTGCTAAATGCGTCATACGTTTTTAACTGTTCTAGGGCCAAAATGGACGACATTCAACGTGTGCATAAATAGAAAGCGTGATCAGAATTCATGCTTAGCTGAGATGGAGCAAGTTTGTCTTAACCAAAGTGCGCGCGTCACTAAAGTATTGCGTCTAGATCTAAGCCTTGCGGAACTGATACTACGGGACAATCCAGGCCTGAAAATTGTCCACCTTTTCAGGGACCCTAGAGGTTCAATCAATAGTCATGTATTTACCAAATGGTTCCCTGTCAGCTTACAAGACATGAATGCTATACAAACTGACGCACGCACTTTATGTGATCGCATGAAAGTTGATATTTACGCGGCTGTTAGGTACCAGGAAAGGTTTCCCACTAGATTGAGAGGGTTGCATTATGAAGATTTTTACGACGTTGAGTTGAAGGTAAAAAAATTGTACGATTTCTTAGGATTGAATTCGTCTCACGAGTACCTAAATTTTGTCCAAAATCTACCGAACGAGAAGAGCAGAACGGTTTACGATAAAAAGGACAATCGCGTGGACAAATTGTTTTCGTATCGTGAGACCCTACCCTGGAATATTGTGCAAGTTGTTGAAAAACAATGTGCGGAAGTGATCGGACTTTTAGGTTTAAAATTGTATGAAAATGAACAGAATTATCATGATAAGGAATTTAGTCCCATTGATGGGAAGTTAAAATTTGAATTAAGGTGAAAGGGTGACGAATGAACACAATGTATGTGAAGTGGCAATAATAATTAAAACTCCATGGAAAATTATGTTGACCTTACGATAAATGTCGCTTGTTGCAAATAAAAAAGAAACACTGAATACTTAATGACGAATACAGTGAAATTCGATGTTAATTCCACCTCACCGAAAGTAAAAATTTTAATTTGAGGGGGTCTCAGTATCAGGCTGAATTATGAAACAAATACAGAAAACTAGTCCATAATTAAGTGTTTTTTATAATAAGGTGGTCGTAATGTTTAAGTAATGCTTCCAGCGAAGTGTAAGTGAAATATAGTGTTGTGTGTGCCCAAAGGGCTTTCTGTGCAAGACTGTTTGAATTAATTGTGCTGCTGTGTTTAATCATTGAATACTGTTTTCCTTTAGTAGATAACTGTTTCTTCATTTCCATGCATGTTGCCTTGAAAAATCATCGTTATTTGATGTTAATTTTCAAGAAGAGCAATAACTCTCACTAAATGTTTTAAATGTGTCGTAATTGTTTAAGTACGTGTAGTCTCTACGTGGGGTTTTACTGTAATTCTCACAGACATAAGGGACTGGACTTTCCCACGTTTTTCAAATAGGCAAACTAATTTTATAACCACGTAGTGTATGATTGGTCATGTGTTGTTTAAGATGTCCATAATTTTATTCAAAAATGAAAAAAAGATGAAGATATTTATGTTTGTGAATTGTATTTTCTTTAACCCTGCTTTTGAATCCAAATTACAAATATTGGAGACTCTTCATCATGTGACTATAACTTATACAGTATAACCCCTGAAAAATAGACCTATTCTAGACTGGGCCATAAGTCCGGCTTTCTGACAATTCCAATTTTCAGAGAACTATTGCTTACAGACGAGAAACAAGAGCTCCACAGAGCTTCGTCTGTCTTGCATGTCGACAACGGGGGCTACATTTAAGATTTCGAATTTGAACACGATAAGGGACATTTTGACCGAAATTTTAAGTTGAAAAGGGACATAACTCCAATAGTATAGCATTCAGAATAACGCCCCTTATGTCTTGCAACTGCGCCTAGTCATAAGTATTCCAAGTGTCGCGTTGATACCTTTAAAAATGTTTGAGTAATGAGATACATTAAAGGTTTTGCACGACGACGACATCGATTACGACGACAACGATTACGACGAAGACAACGACGACTCAGCGATCATAATAGCTCAACTTTTTCTTCGAAACAGCTAAACTATGGGACTTAAAAGGTCATCTGATTTTCGGAGAATGATGGGTACAGGGCAACCTTTCCAAAGCAACACCCTTCTGGAGAAGAAAAAAATATGTTTACGTTTAGAGGTTGTTGCTCTAGAGAGGTTAAGTTAATAGTTAAATCGTACATAGGGAAAAATCATGTTGTTGTTGAAACGATGATGTTGCTCAAGAGAGGGACGCTTCGGAGAGGTTGCACTGTACGTTCATTAGTAAAGTTTGGTATTGAAGTTTTTTTTATATGGTCTTATATTACATTTCTGAAGATCACATTGTAAAAATGAGGCGTAATAGTATATTATCATAATGTGTTGTTTTTGTTGATGAAAGATTTTACATATTATATATATATAATAATATGTGTTTGTGTAACTATGTCGAAAATATGTAAAGTTTGTATTTGTTATAAGTATTATAGTATTGATGATGATTATGATGATAATGATGATGATAAGGATGATGATTATGATGATAAGGATGATAATTATCATAATAATGGAAATGATAATTATTCGTATAATGAAATAACAGAAAATTGATGTATTAATGTTGTTTGTAATAATACAAAATAACAGAAGAAAAGAACAGAATGTTTATTATCCGAATTAAAGGTAGAATTCGTCGTCATTATATATCGAATAATTTAATAATATCGTCCATTTGACCTTTAACACTCGTAAGTATTGCTATGACTTATGCGTAATTATGTCGACGAAGATCCAGTCATTAAAAAGAGTCAATATCATGCCAGTCTGGTAGGATAATAACAGACAAAGACAACCTTGATTAAAAGGAAAATTTTACAAACAAAGTCAAAGAATTGGAGAGCTGGTGCGAAAATCGTCAATAACGACGTTCAGTACAGTCAACGTGGAATAAGATCGGGTACGAGTATGAGAGTTGTGAATACATGCACGATTTTGACTATTTTTCAGAAAACCTTGGAAAACTGGAATCCTGTGAGAACCGAACTTTTGGTCCGGTCCCGGAGGGCTGCGGTTTTCCCAGGTTTCACCATATTATAAATGACAAAATCGATTTTTATTGCTAGTAAAACAAATAAACTTGAATTGAGTTGATAAATATAATTACAAAACATATTCATTAATGAACAGAATAATGGACAATTAATTGCAGTTATGGTTGCAAACAAATTAAAACAATAGCTATTGTCACAAGTTAATCTTCACGCACCGTGGTCATATTATTCTGAAGTTGTAAAAATGTATTGTTCGGCCTAGACGAATAAATAACTACGGAGCCCCTAAAGTGACATTCTGCACTTATATTTTAACTTGTAGCATTAGCTAAAGATGTTTTATTACTATACGCGAAAGAACTGTGTTCCAGAATACAGTTTGCAGTTCACAATTTGAATCTCGAACTGCGAACTGTTTTCCAGAACGCAGTTCGCGATTCCTATTGTGAACTGCGAACTGTGGTCCAACCTTATGCAACTCTATAAATCCACTATACATGTCCATTGCAAGTGATTTGAAAAAAAATATTGTATACTGGCCGTCATGAGAAAGTAACTAATAAGTGATGTTGATATAAAATAGACAAAGCGCAAGTAATCGAGATGAATTTAATTCTGGAAATAGCTGAAACATTTCATGATATGGTTTATTGTTATCCATTATTGACCATAAAATTTTCTGTATACAATTAAAATTTCATGGTCAGTAAATTAGGCCAAATAGAAGAATTTTTATGATGATTATTTCTTATGACGGCCGGTATATTTTCTTGGTCATCTATAAACCAATGTCACACGTGGTTTACATATATTTAAACGACGATAACTACTCTGTATATAAGAATTTATTACAACAATCAGCCGAGAAGTAACAACAATTGCACCATGGAGGGAACCGCTCCAGAGATGTTTGATAACGTCCTTGGTTCATTAGATATTTGACCTACAAGAAATTCTGTAGCTTGGACCCCTATTATGAGTAATACCTCATAGATTGAAAACGACAACAAGTAGCCTGGACCCCTATGATGAGCAATACCTCATAGATTAAAAACGATTTCAAATATCAAAATTCTGAGACATTCCTCCCTAGGATAGCATTTCCGACAAAAATACAGAAAAACCACTTTGAAATCTATCTTCGAATACGGCGGCAATCTTTATTCAAAACAACTATATACTGATTTTTAAGCGATCAATGAGCAATACAATTGTCAGATGAATAACGCCTCGTGATATCAACGATTTCACGAAAATTAACATTTAATCATTGTAAATAACTTAAAAATATTACGTAATAAAGCACTTACGCTACTTTAGCACATAAAGATGAGCAAATTATTGTAACAGTTGTGCTATACTGCATTATAATACTATTCAATACTGATTTGTATTTCTATCAGATCACCTAGTTTGGCTAAAGTGCATTTTACAGTATCAATTTATGATGTTATGGAATAAACAAATTACAATATTTTATTATTGTGTAATTCAATACTTTATGCAATATCAATCAATGATGTTATAGGTCACATTGTTATAGTATTGTGTTTATTATTTGTTTAAACATGTCATGCCAACTGATATACGTACGTCATACAGTTATGTAATATATTTGATGTTTGTCCTGATGATAGATATGTAAGATCGTCCACCTTGGTACGGAGGGGTAGAGTTGTTGTACTATAACAGTGGTCGTACTATAGCAGTTGACATAACTTAAATTCAAGAAATAAATTTAAAGTTGACTACAATTGTGTGCTGTGGTGTTACATTATGTATAGTACATCAAGTCGATTTGATATAAAGAAATAAATCATAATTTGATACTAGTTTTACAGTTGGAATAAATCAATAGCACAATATTACGACAACAACTTACAGTTCTTTTTGACACCATAGCACCACATGTACGGACTAATATGTGTTCGCCATTATGTCTCGTACGAACGTCAAGGGTTACTTTCTGTCGAATTTATAAACGATTAAAAAATCACCGCACATTTACCAGTAAGCAGTAGGTACTTTACTTCTTCAGGAAACAAGGGAGAAAATAATGATATATTTATTTACATATCATAGCTGTAAACTAAACACTATATTATAAATACTTCACAATATGCGTTTTTAATAGTACGTATGTATTATACTGAACATAAATTTCTAACCGGCCACCTAGGATCTTGGTAAATTGGACGGCAACCAACAAACGCATCATATCGAAATTTATATACCTTTTAATACATTGTATTTGCAAAGCTTTCCTTGAATTTCATTGACAATAACTAGGTATTTTAGTCACAACAATTGATCAATTAATGTCACCCTAATAACAAACAATAAAATGTTACTTTCAAAATAGTGCTCAAAAAGGTGGCCATTTTGAAATTTTGTTGAGTGTATATATTTATCGTCAAAGAAATTCTCACATACGACATTATATTTAACAATGTGTGCAGAATTAATTTACATCATGATGTTAGCAATAATTGAATCGCGTAATGTACAGTAAAACCTCTATATTGAGACCGCCTTCGGGACCCCCCAAAAATCGGTCGTAATAATGAGGCAGTCTCATTATAAAGCAAGATGATAGGGGAGTTATCGAAAGCTATTCCGAAAATAAGTAGTCGATATCATTTTAAGGTTTTACTGTACAGTTGAACGTGGTTATAATTTATTCCTGGTAACTTATAACATAAAATTCACTAAAAACAATCATGGATGTATATAATTTATCAAGCACGCATATTCAGGGAAAATAAGTATTTCACTATATTCAATACTTCGCTATATTCTAGTTCACAATAATAGTGTGCTACAATATACGTTTGATGTTCAATTACAAGCGAAAGATATCGCCTGTAGCACCATCGCAGAAATAACATTATTCGGTGGGTGATTCGATGAAATTTGCAAGGCGTTTGTGGCATCTGCATTGTTTAATAACACCACACGGTCATGTAGACCATCAAATATATTATACAATAATTTGATGTAAACAAAACCAAAATAATCATTTAATTTGTCATTATTTGGCGTTCTTTCGAACGTGTGTGGGGCTTTCAACATGACAATAGCTTTCTTATTCCGGTTTAATAATCGCTCAACGCCTTGTCTTATCAACTTCATATGCTCTTCAAAAACACTATAATGATAAGCCAACAAATGCATAAATTCTTGTATGACAATGATGGCATTTTCGTCAGTAGGTATATTGTCAAGCCTTCGTGGGATGGAGAACAACGTAAACCTGACGTCATCAAAAACATCTCCGACAAAAAATGGCTGACTATGGGGATACCATCCAGCAGCGAAGTTGATTGCTTTGTTTTTACACTCTGCATATCGATGCCATTTTTCTTGCTTCCATATTTCTGTTGTCGGTGCGCATTCGAATTCGTGAAAGATATGAACATACCATTGTCTCAAGGTTGAGTCACCAAATAAGTAAAGTCGCCTGTTGTTTAAACATGAACTAGCTTCGATTTTGTCAATTCCTACAATAAATAAATTGATAGGATAAAAACAAGCTCATGTAACGATGTTAAGATACATTTTGTGAGAATCAAATTTAATTCTATAACTTAGCTTACCATTTAGCGTACCGAATTACGAATGTTTAGATATGCGTGCATCTTTTTTTTAAATTCCAGTAAATATAGATAGGTTTCCTTGCTTTGATCAACAAAGTTTTCAATAGTATACCAATTATCTTTAAAAAACGCATCTAAAGCGCGGATTTAGGGGGAGGTGGAGGCGGCGTACGAAATAAAAATAAACGTTAAGTAAAGACAATGGTTTCAAAACGAATTACTCGCGTAAGTTCAAAATTGGCCGTCTCTGATTTACTGGATGAAGTCGCGGAGATTTGAGTAAAAAATCATTATAACTCACATTTCAAATATTCTTACTATAAACAAGTACAGCAAAAAAATACACAATAACATCTTAAAATTTTACAGCATAACTAGATATGTAATGACGCTACACGTGAAATTTAACACCAATCCTTGCTTTGATAAATTAATTATTACAAGGAAGTTCTAGCACAGAAAACCCAAATCTCCATACATCAAGCAAAATATACAGACGACAATGACAAGTTCTAGATGTGCAAGTGATGGTGAATTGAGTCTGTTTACCGTTACCTCCGGGTTGTTCCCGATGTATACGAAGTTTGGCTTTAAATAAAAAAAGGAACAGTCGTGGATGTGCTCCGCTTAACTATGCGAGCGCTACACTCATTAATAACAATGTACCAGCTCCAAAATATGAGTTACACTAAAATTCTGTGATTTACATGTAAAATACAACTTGCTTTGAGTTACCTTTACATAAAGCTAAATTCCATGTTCCGTTTTGGAAATATCCAAATGGTTGTCGTGTCGTCCACAAACGTTTTCTGTTATATTTTGAACATGGAGTAGTTGGTAAAATTGGACAAGTATGTCTTCTTTTAGAACTGGCTACTTCTACAGTAATTCTTTGAGCTATGCGCGTCTTTGCCCTAAAAAACAAGATATTTTTGTCATACATATATTTTATTATGAATAAGATTGTTACGCATTTTTGCATGCGTATGTTTACATGGATATAGACATTCATGAATTTTGAAGATATTAGAATGTTCATATATGTGCCATCGTTTGCAATAAACTTTGGAGGATACATCCTTGTCTTATTTTTAATTAATAGTATCAGAACACATGAACAAGACAGATGAAAATGATCATCAGCATGTGTTGATGTATAAGTAATACTTTTTGATCTAAAATGAACGTTTATTAAGCAGACAAAACGCATGCCATAATGTACTGTTCGTCGAAACGTACGAATCTACTTCATGAGGGGGTTTAGCCACAAACAAACCAAATATTTAGCATCGCATTCAAAAAGTATGCTTGCCTTTTCAACAAATTCTTCTCGCAATTAGAATACGGCAGGACTGGGTCCGATGGATCGGTCTTTACATGCGTCCAATCTTGACATAAAAGATTTTCATTGGTTGGCTTCAAACAGTAGAACGGCATACCAGAATTTATGTACGTCATGTTACATAATTCTGATTGGTTGAAAGTTTCGCTCAAACGTTTATGGTTTGGATGACAAAGTTGCTGCTCAGAATATTTTCCACTGGAGAATTGTCCAATTATGTTTCTTGTAGCAAGTACCTTCAGTAAAATAGTTCAAATTTGACATTTCATCGTATCTCATATTTACAAAGTATGTATATTTAAAGGAATAGTCATTCTGCGACGGAGTGTTGCGATATTGTAAGTGTCATTTAAAGAATAAATAATGTAACGGAGGAACCGAAAACGAAAATAGGATAAAGTTCAACGATTAAAACAATCTCTACCCAGAGTTGTCGTTCGTTATCCTTCACAAACATCTCTGTCAACAGCTAAAAGTATTTCAAAATCACGTGAGTGTCCTTTAGTTTCCGCTTGTTACTCAAATGTATGCTTTTCCTTTTCTGTTTATATGCATTTGTTAATTTCGTGGTTACTTTCAACTTCTGCATTTAAGTGATTTGACCTTGTATCCTAATTAACGAAAATAAATAAACACTTCCCATCCCGAAATAGAGTATTTGATAAATGAAATATTTCCGTGATTTTCTTGTAATTATAACATCTTTGCCTCCAATTTATTGTATCAAAGAAATTTTTCACTTAGTTGTAAAATTTGTATCATGTGCGGATTTATTGCTCGCTTTCCAAATATCTTGGAAAAGCTGAGACGTTGACTGAGGTGTTAGAGATACCGAATTCTGGATAGAGATTTCCATTAAATGTGGCAGTGATGTCACATAATATTGAACAATATCAATGCAGCGCAAGGCGTGAATTTTACCATTAGCAAGGCCGCGGTAGTGGTCCATTCGTTAGTGCTCTGGACTTGCAACCCAGAGATCCGGGTTCGAATCCAGGTCGCGGCAAGTCATATACCCTTCTATGAAAATTTGACAAAAATGTCGATTTCCCTCCATATGTGGAGAAGTTGTCGGCTCCTTGTGGAAGGGTAAGTTAGTACTGGTTAGCATACAGTCCAGGAAAACTGGTTGGGTGAACCGGTCGCCTGAAAAAACGGACCCCTTCCGAACTGGGCCAAAAGTCCGGTTTTCTGAGAATTTCGGTTTTTAGAGAGCTATTGATTATAGAAAACAAGAAATGGGACGTGAAAAAATCGTCCGATTTTCAGAAAATTTTCAGCGCAATACTTATTTGCCTTACATAGTGAGGTTGCAGATGTGCTCACTAAACATAGCAGTCAGACGAATTCCTGGTAATTACACTCATGTGGCCAACCAAGCTTGTCCACAAAAATCAGTTGACATTTGACATGGAGAAGAATGCTTATCAATAGAATAAATTGAAATTAAATGTTTGTTTTTACCTCAGTTCTCACACGATACAATGCAGTTACCAGTTCCCTGGTATAGGCAATTGATACGTTAATCGCAGACACGCCAGTCCAAAATGTTTTCAGCTCGGCTGTGTAGGAACCATCATTGTTGTCAGTAACAACCCCAGGCGCATGCGCAGTGCCATTTGGATCGTGCAAAGTTGCTCTAAGATGATCGCCTCCTGTATTTTTTCTTTTACCATTTGAATCATACAAAATAATAAGTATCCGAACAACTTCTCCTAATTTGTACAATTTCCGGTCACCTATAAAAGAAATAAGGTAGTATTCAAGGAGACTTAAAACTACGTTATTTAGTTGGTTATCAATTATTGTTTCTTTATATCTTGTACCGATATATTATCATCATTTTAATAATTGAAATGGTGTCTTTTCCGTTTCATATGTTTGATTTAAATGCATAATTGAACATATTAGAGTACCGGTAGTGTATTGAGGTACTGCCGCTATTCAAAGAAGGAAGGCACTTTTTCCAATGCAGAACTATATTATTAATGTATAGTAATATTTTTGGCCTGGAATTTTGTCTTGTTACAAATTCTAATATGACAGTTTTTTTTTCACCGAATTAAAGAAGGTAAAGAATAATGCAAAAAAGCGGCTGCAAAAACATCTCTACAACGAGCTCCAGTTTGATCATTCTCTACATTGAGTAGAAATTTGAGGTAGCTACCTTGCTGTCTCAAATCAACAGACTCATCCCACGGTATGAGCACTATGATGAGTCATTAAAAATTTCATGAAACGCAACTCAGATTATTACTCAACTTAAGTCATAAGATGAGTACACAAATAAGTTTAAGTTGTTACAACAGACTTAAGACATTTTGAGAAACTGGGGCCAGGGTATTTCAATACCTAGAACTTGTATTTTGGACTTTTTCGGTGATGCCGCTAATTTGTCGTCTACACATGGTTTATACACCAAAGCTTCCTTTTCAAGAATGATGTTATAAAATCCAGGCTGGCTTGGATCCATAGTTTCATCGACTACACATTCTGATCGTGTCTTTGCTGATTCTTCGGGTATTAAATTATTATTTCTGTAATATAATATATGTAAGACATGATTACAGATACGACTGTATGAATAGTGAATTAGGGTGCAACCGTGCATAACGCATAATTTCGTGCTGGTCATCTACCACGGTTCATAAATCTGGTTGTGGTTGACTAAATCTGTAATTCATGATATCTTAAAATTAAAACATTCTCATACATGAAGTAAATGCTCGTTGATCTGCGAGACGCGTAACACACGAAGTGAGATGATCTTGGATACATTTTTTGGTTCAATCTTAATGTGTCATTTTCGTAATTATATTTTTTACTTTTCTAACGTGAATATCTAATATGCAAATATGAATATGTCAAAAAAAAACTGAAAACAAATTCGGGTTAGTATTTTAATAAAAACGTTTGTGACAGAAAAGGACTCTGGTGTTGATTTTAGTGGATAAAGGGTTTGAAATTTGGATTTTCTTTGAAATAATCATAAAAAATAAAGAATATAAGCGGCCAATATAGTTGATTTTGTAAATATTTTATCAAGATTAAAATTGCAAATTTCTATAGTGTACTGATGTTTTGCTGCATAGATGAAGTCTTGAAGTGTTGATTTCAACTTTGTGTTTTGTTATTTGTACTGTAGTCAGGGATGCATATCCAGTTGAAATGCATTTGGTTACCCCTTTACATTTTCCTTCTGTATAAATCCGCATACACTAAGGAGTTAATAAGATTTATTAAATTATTAAAATTTGGCTTTAGTCCATCGCTACATAGAGCATACACAGTTTTGTTTCGTATTCAATGATGGTTTAAAGCAGGTCATCACTTAAAACAAGCCCGTAACTGTACTTTTTTTCGATGACTGACGGAATAGTCTACATACTTCATCTAACAGATGTCACACAATGTCAGAAATAATTGAAGATTCAGATGAATTAATAATACAACATGATTCCTGTATGATCTCAGATGTTTATTGTTTATACTTATTGAGAGATGCCTTGCAGTCGAGTCCGGCGTGCGCGCCTCTTATACCCCGCCCCCAAGTTCTAAATCTCGCCCATTTCCAAAATTTGTAATTTTTGCGCACGGCTCGGTGAATAGTTCCACTGACGACGTTACCAAAGGTGTCGAAAGACTACACCTAAAAACAAGTCCAAAGCAAATACACCTGACTTGATATTTTAACCTGTATCCTGATTTGTGTATGCTTTCACCTGAATAGTTGGGCTGAACTCAGTTATTCATAAAGGTACACCCATCAGTCGATAAATTCAGAATCGCTTGCATGAACGATATTGAATGAAATGTTTAATCCGTTGATATGTAGTATCTTTATGATACAGAATAAAATGAAAAATGTAAATTTTGTATGTATATAAATTCTTACCATACTTCAGAAAGCATATTGATTTTTTGTGTATATGTTTCAATTAAAAACTGGTAATAGCAAGTTCTCCAAAGGCTAACAGCAAGCTTTACTTCACTAGTTTCATTACTTGCATATATTTTTGCCTTAACAATTTTTAAGGATAATTTCTTAACCCTTTCCTTCAAAAGCTGTTACAAATTCAAAGTAAATATACAAAACATCTATTTATTTAGGAAAATTAAGGGTTATTTCTCTCTGACAGAGTGGAAAACCTTGTGGCAAAAGAAGCTACTGGTCATTACAAGCAACGGCTTCTTTTGTTAAAATGTTTTCAAATGTTGTCTGCTTCAGATGCGGGGAAATGCGGTTTTATGAAGCAAAGGGTTAAAGGTTAATAAATAACATGAAATCCTACATGCAAACAAAAGACAAACAACAAGTTTTAGAATTATTATAATATTATCTACATAATACATGTATAATGAAGGCATTTACCGGAAATAGTTGTTGGTTTTTATATAATCCTGTGGAACAGTCTTCCTTGCAACCTGCATCAGCTTGAAACCGACGTCCGTATGTACTCCGATCCAGAAAGTAATAAGAACCATAGTACACGATAAAATACACACCAGACGAAATAATTTAAAATTCAAAGATTCCATTACGCAGAAAATAATATTTTTAGGTATTAAACTTGAATAGTTAGCCCGGCTATGCGCGAAAAAAAACTGCACTACTCGACTGCTGAGCGTAAACAAAACAGGCTCCGCCTACATGCGCCAAATTCACCAAAATGAGACTAGATAAGACTAAGATTTATTTCTTGCTGTCAAATTAGTGCGCATCATTTGGTAAAGATTTAAATGTCATGTAAACGGTTGACCAAAAAATATGGAAGGTTGTAAAATTTTTCTTTTCTATTTTTTCCTCAACCCACCTTTTGTTGTTTTTTTTTGAAGTTCGAATCGTTCCTTAATATTTTCGTATTTTGAATTTTGTTTTAGGAAACTTGAGGGCGAGTGAACAAGAAAAACTTATTTATTTTAGAAAAAACTCATTATTTTACTCCATTCTTAAAATCCTATGTTCATGTCATCAGTTTTCGCGAAATTAGTGGTGTAGAACGATACACGATTTTTTGGATCGAGTTTGCCGATGTAACAATGTAAACACGTATTTCAACAAAGAACATTTTGTTAAACTATAAAACGTTTACTGGTCTTATCTGAGTGGCAATACCAAGTGTTATCCTGACATGCAGGATATTCATTGTTTGTGTGTGCGCCGGCAGAACAGAACGCTTTCTTACTTAACGTGCGCCATTTTGCATTTTCCGACCATCATGATTCATAATCCAGCTTTTACACATTTGAATTGTAGATAAATAAGCGCCGCCCATTACCCCGCCAACTACATCATCGTAAATAAACGTAATTGTCCGCTCACTTTCGGTATAACGATATCTTACCACCTGTGCATTACTTGGATATCTCATGCTAGAATACATTTAAAACAAAATTACAGTATATTCAAAGCCAACGAATGCAGTTGTTATATGTGACAAATAAATGTTTTATTAAATAAGAAATCTTTCTGTACTTACCGCATTAATATCGTAAGAGTTACTTCTCTTAATTTTCAGCTCGTGAAAATTGGCTATATGGTACAACCAGAAATTATGAACATGCTTTACAACTTTACAACCGGAAATTGCGAACAAAATTTACAATAATATAACCAGAAATTGTGAACATGCTTTACAACTGTATAACCAGAAATTGTGAACATGCTTTACAACTGTATAACCAGAAATTGTGAACATGCTTTACAATGGTATAACCAGAATTTGTGAACATGCTTTACAATGGTATAACCAGAAATTGTGAACATGCTTTACAATGGTATAACCAGAATTTGTGAACATGCTTTACAACTGTATAACCAGAAATTGTGAACATGCTTTACAACTGTATAACCAGAAATTGTGAATATGCTTTACAACTGTATAACCAGAAATTGTGAATATGCTTTACAACTGTATAACCAGAAATTGTGAACATGCTTTACAACTGTATAACCAGAAACTGTGAACATGCTTTACAATGGTATAACCAGAAATTGTGAATATGCTTTACAACTGTATAACCAGAAATTGTGAATATGCTTTACAACTGTATAACCAGAATTTGTGAACATGCTTTACAACTGTATAACCAGAATTTGTGAATATGCTTTACAATGACATAACCAGAAAATTCGATCATGCTTTAAAACGTAACGTGATACAAAGAAAACTAGTTAATACAGCAGCCTTACATTTGATCAAATTGCGGTAAATCAGTAAGTTTCGAAAGAATCAATTAGTGTAGAGCCATGTTTTTTTTTTATTTTATGTATCTCGGGGTAAGGTTGGGTCTGTGGAATCAATTAATGTCTTACATCAGTCTGTATTCCGGCGTAACGATATGTGTATTGCTGTAGTGTATTTATGCTTTGTTTACCGTGCTGTGTTTTGTTAACTGTATTGTTTTTGTGGACTGTGTTGTTTGCGAACTGTATTGTTTTTTGTGGACCGTGTTGCTTTTTGTGGACTGTGTTGCTTTTTGTGGACTGCGTAGTTTTTGTGAAATGTGTTGTTTTTGCGGACTGTGTTGTTTTATGAAATGTGTTGTTTTTTATGAACTGTTTTGTTTTTGTGCACTGTGATTTTGTGGACAATGTTGTTCTTGTAAATTGTGTTGTTTTGGAGATAGGATGTTGTGGCTATCGTGTATATCTCTGCTTTTTGTTTTGTTCTGTATTTCAATGTCGTGCGTTCTGGAAAGTGTTACGATGGTAAATTCGGGATTAAACACATGTAGTCTCTTTTGTAACGTGGTGTTTTTGCAGGTGGCTTTTTAAGGAATCTAATTTTACTCTGCATCCATACTTTATTTACACATTAATTCAACAAAGCATAAATTAATGCACTATGTGCTTAACTACAAATTAAATTGACAGTAATAATAACACCATTTGTAGTCCATATGGTGTGAGAAATGATCAAAACATTTATCAACACCACTCAACTTTTATAATTGGTCTACGTAGTCAATTCTGAATATTTTTTAACAGGACTAGCACTTACTTCATTTGACAGTTTATGGATAAAACGTACAACGCCACTTTATTCCGACGTAAGCTTCACTTATTCTCAAATATCATGACATTTAACTTTTTTTAATAAGTTAATGTCAAATATAATAAGTGTGTGTGTCTTAAAATTGTTTTAAAATACTAGAAAATCTAGGTAACCGATTGTAAATGTTTAGCAGTATATAGATAGATAAAAGAAATATCTATTTTCGTAGGAAAGAGAATCATGTGCACGGCCATATTTTAGTTTCTGGAATTAATATGTTATCCTAGATACTCACATACTATTGTGTTTTTTTTTTGCTATATTTTCGTATTTGTCACAATATTGTCTGAATCAAGTGTTACAAATTATGTTTATATAAGCAGGGAAGCGGTAGAAAGATCAAGGATTCTCTATTCACTTATAACGTCTAAACAAGCACTGCGTGCGAAATTCTTATAATGTCAAAATTTTGAAATACTTTCTACTAGTAATTTTATTATACACACGAATAAAAATGTTTCATATTTTGTCGTAACTGACAACCAGTATCTCGACATTCAGCTGTACAATTGTCTCCTAAATTGATACCATTTCCAGGAAAAGAACATGGTCGCCAGGACTTCAACAAATAAGATAGCAATGAGAAGCATCATAGTCACCCAGTACACTGGGTTGTTACTGCATGGGTGTGGTTTTTTACGTCCATTTCTTTCTCCTACATAATAAAAAGACATCGAAATACATTGTTCTATCTTGTATGATTTCAACTGTGGCTTTTATTGATTTTAATCATAAAATAGAGTTAAACACATAGGCAAGTTTTAGTTTACTTGACCAAACAAATTAGGGTAAGTAGGTCGAAAAAAAACTTGCCACTGAATTTTTTAATCAGTTCGTTTTAAACTACGCGGCACTTTACCTGCTTGTTTCTCTTTCGGTTGAGAATGTGAAGTATTCCGAATAACCGGAAGTGCTAGTGTGATTCTATTGTCTTCCTCAACAGATCTTTTGTTACCATTTTCTTGGCATGACTACAATGTAAAATAATAAATCAACAACAATAATTTAAAAAATCAAATGAATTGTAAAATTAATTAATAGGAGAATGAGTCAAAAATATATGAAAAAATATTAAAAGTACTTAAATATGAAATAAGATTTAATTTAAAACAAAGACGACAATATAAAATGAAATTTCACACAAAATCAATTTAAAAAAATTGGAATAAAATATTACTTGAAAACGAAACTATGAAAAAAAAACAATATTCACATAACAACGAACATTTGAAAAGGCGTGAATTTGGAGGATATATAGTCTGGTTAAAAATTCGTCGTAAGCAATGGGTGAGAATTAAAATACTGAAAAACTTCACGCAAATACGATATAAAATAATGACAACATGGACCAACAAAATTAAACTGTGAGATAAACACTTTTTAGAAAAGACAAATCGAATACATGTATAATGATAAATAACGTAAAATCGCAGTAAACTAGTGTAACAAATAAAGTGTCACATATAAAACTGTACCACAAAATAAAACTCTACCACAAATAAACTAGCGTCACAAATATATTAGTGTCAAAAAACAGAAAAAAAAATAAAATTGAATGTCGTAAATGTGCACATAATTTTGAATTACTCGCTAAATGTCACATAGAGCTAGTCGTTTTTAATGTTATTGTGTTGGTCTTATTAAAATATTCCACTTCAAGTCTTAAAAAGTAAGTGAGTAGGCTGTAATAAACACGTAAGCACATTTTACTGATGAATAAAACAATTTCAGAAGAAAGAAATATTTTTACGTGAGGAACAAAATATTTTACATTTACACATCTTGTAAGATTCCCTAGGCACAGACCGTATTTTACGGAGAAATATATCGTGTCGTCATCAACGTATCTAAATGCATCAAATTCAGGGGTTTCAATGACGTAATAGTTGTTGAATTCCTCCGCCAAGTCTGTGTTATGTCGAAATGGGCCGATGTCCAGGTAACTGTTGTCTCCATAATTATCATAGAAGTCATAACAACTGAAAGGATAGACGAAATATACAATGCTCAAGTATTATCCCAATTTAGCTTACATTTTTTAAAATTATTTGTCGATGCCTCTTGCCGATTTGCTTTGTTTTTATGTGAAATTGTCACTGGATTTAACGCCGTTTTTCAACAATTTTTCAGTTATATACGGTGGTCGGTTCACATAACCAGTTTCCTGGACTGTATACGAACCAGTACTAACTTACCCTTCCACGAGGAGCTGGAAATATCTCCGCATATGGAGGAAAATCGACATTTTTGACAAATTTTCATAGAAGGGTATGACCTGCCGCGACTGGAATTTGAACCCGGATAGATCCATTTAAATGAAAGCTTATATAGTTACACTTATAAGGAGAATACAATTATTGTAACATTTATGTTCTGGGCTGGTGCAGCAATGATGCGAATTATATGTGATTTAATATTTACTACATTACTCTCATTGTTAATCCCCAATTTGAGTCTAGTCCCTTTAACAATACATAATAGAATGTAGCACTCTCAACACAATCTTGAACGCTTTGTATAAGTGAATAATGAAAGAAAGATATTTTGAAATACCCCATAAAAGTGTATTCACAAATATATTTTTAAAACATAACTAACTCCTGTATGAATGAATACCAACCCAAATTTTTGAACCAGTTTACTGGACGAACATGCAGCATCCCTACAGAGCGACAATTCTGTTGCAAAAATACCCGTAACAGCTGTAACAAAACATAATATACATGATACAGTGAAACCTGGCTTAACGCGACCTTTTGAATTACGATCACCCTTTGAAAATAACGTTTACTTTTGAAAGAAGGCCTCTTTTTATCATATATTTTGTAAGTATAATGTATTTGACCCAATATGTGCACTTTTCCTAGAAATTTTTATTTCCCTGTTTGTGAAAATTAGGATCAGACTTGTCTGCATTTGCTTTGTAAAAAGTATTCTGTATAACAGAAAAAGACCTGTGCTTAAGACTGACCTTGGTTTATGGAGTGACCTTTGTTTAAGAAGACTGGCCTTGGTTTATGGAGTGACCTTTGTTTAAGAAGACTGACCTTGGTTTATGGAGTGACCTTTGTTTAAGAAGACTGGCCTTGGTTTATGGAGTGACCTTTGTTTAAGAAGACTGGCCTTGGTTTATGGAGTGACCTTTGTTTAAGAAGACTGGCCTTGGTTTATGGAGTGACCTTTGTTTAAGAAGACTGGCCTTGGTTTATGGAGTGACCTTTGTTTAAGAAGACTGGCCTTGGTTTATGGAGTGACCTTTGTTTAAGAAGACTGGCCTTGGTTTATGGAGTGACCTTTGTTTAAGAAGACTGACCTTGGTTTATGGAGTGACCTTTGTTTAAGAAGACTGGCCTTGGTTTATGGAGTGACCTTTGTTTAAGAAGACTGGCCTTGGTTTATGGAGTGACCTTTGTTTAAGAAGACTGACCTTGGTTTATGGAGTGACCTTTGTTTAAGAAGACTGGCCTTGGTTTATGGAGTGACCTTTGTTTAAGACTTTTATTTAACTGACTTTTAAATGTATTGAGGTGTGTTTCAATAAATTACGAGGGCGGATATGATGAACAACAGGTTGCCAAGACGACAAGGCTTTGAATTTAACTGATGTTGTTGATACGATAAGCTGCACTGTATGATATAAAGTACAGATTGGTGAGATAATGGTATGGATAAAAGGTACAGTTTTAATGCAGGCAATAAGAGTAGAACAAGTTTCTAAAAAGGTACACGCACTTGCTGACTGTGTACTTTCGCTTGATGTGTCATGGGTAAGCAGTATAACGGAAAATCGGTAACCAGTCTCTGTTATATTTATTATTACGCCAGAAAAATTATTCAGATATAAACGTATAATATCTAGAGTTATAAATGAATTAATAAGAGCATCTGGTATGTGGAACTATATTTTAGACACGTTTGTTTATAGATCAGATCAGCTAGTGACGTCCGTACTCTATGTAGAATTATTTACTTAAACTTTGTATTTATAAGGTATAAGTATACTCACGATTAACTAGGTCTACGGCAGTATCTTCATCAATGCGACCATCACCATCATCATCTGTAAACCAACATGGAATACTTGTATCGTTACACTGTATTTCATTTGCTTTATTGACATAAATCGCTTTATAATGACGAACTAAAGTGTTTCATTAGCCAAATGACTAGAATTCGGTTTCCACAGATTGAGAAGGGAAATCTGGCTTGCTTTCACTGATAGGCAAACAAAAGAATTCAAATCAACAGCCCGGGGCCAGGTCTGGTGTGTACACTGAGAGACAAACTTAACGGTAGAACATGGACGGTTTGGGAAACATCCGAACTTTAGTGCAGGGATAAATTGGCTTTTAAATATACATTTATATGAAAACAACGTACAGTAGAACCTCAATTATCCGAAATCGTGTATTCAAAGATAGATAGATAATTTTTATTTAGAAAATAAGACAACAAATAATGTAGGTACACGTATTTGTTTGCACTGTCTGTGTTATATCCGTACAACGTTTTATAACAGAAAGTAAAAACGGAATCCAAGGAAACACCACATGCCATAAATAAAGCCTAACCACAAAGTCTACCTAACAACAAACAAACCATTATGGCAGACATGAACACTAATAAAAGTACAAAGAACTATGTAATCTTGAAAAATAAAACATTAACACATATCTTAGTAATTCTTCCCTATTTCCCAAAGTCCACAATGCTGTCGAAATGGCACACAGAGAAAAATATACAGAAAACAGGGTACCGTGAAACCTGTGTTTGAAGTCACCTCCGAATAAAGGTCACCCTGCGAATGAAGGCCATTTTCATTGATTATTTAGAACAACTGACTTCCGAATAAAGGCCACCTGTCAGTAAAGGCCATATTTTGTCTTTCCCAAGGGTGGCCTTTGTTCATAGGTCTAATTGTATCACTCAAACAACATAAAATATACAGCATTAAGTATAAAAAAACAAACCAAATGTCTAATCTTTGGCTATTTCATACCCAGTCCATTTGATATTTCCTCGTCTGTGAAGTCATCACAATCATTATTCAACAGATCTCCAGGTCGAACAAGTTGTGTTGTCTGACACTGAAACAATAAACTTCAGTGACATCTTTTGACAAAGTCCACATGTGAATAAAGACTTACGACAATAAAAAACGGCAGTTTTATCTACCATCCAAGCATTTGTAGTTTACGTTCTACTGGGTTTATCGCCCCTTTTCAACAATCTTTCAGTCACATACGGCGGGTTACACGTCCAGCGCACTTACGACTGGACCAAATTAAATGCTAGCTAAATGATGGTCCACGCTACGTTACTCGACCAAACATTAAACAATAGGTAGGTAGGAAGGCATTTTCGTTAACGTTATTGTATTATGCTCCTGCTGAAAACAAAAAAGCGTAAATAAAGAACAAAAACATCTTCTTTGCCAATCATTGACAATATTTTAAGTTGCAGATGTATAAATGATAGTGAAACTGTTGCACCAACAATATTTTAAGGATGGTCTGAACTGTATGAGAATAGTCTGAATTATAGTACAGAAAAGAAATACCGGATTACTTGGTGGGTATCGTACTCCAAATGGTAGATATACGCTCCTATATGATCCCGTTACTTCCTTTATGATCATAAGGAACGTCTTGGCAGGGGAAACACTGGTAAACTCTATAAGACCTTGGTCTCTTCTGGAGCTTGTATCAGAAACAGTGATATTGAACGTGTATTTTTCAAAGTTTCTAGGTTTATAGGTAATATCTGAAATTATGTAAAATGTGTTGGTTATTCCAGTGGCATGGTCATCTCAATATTGCAACCACCTTGTTATAACGATCAATTATTTTCGGACCGGCTTTCAATAACTTTCCTGTAATACAACTTGCAAATGTGATCATTAGAGATTTTTCGAATCCCATTATCGAGATTTTACCGTATATGTGACGCAAGTTGTAAATATTTGTTAGATTTTCATATAGAAGATTAAAAAAATCACAAAACAAAAGTAACACATCTCCTTTGCCATCAAAGTATAAGCTTTGAAACTTTACAGAAAAATCCCTTTATGTTGGGCCGTTGTAGTCTTCATATTGTAACAGTGTACAGGAGATAATCCATGTTATACTTGTATTTTAACTGATTTAATTATTTGAGTTGTCTTTTCGGGATTAGTCATGGTCACGTGATTTTATACTGGTCATCTGAGCACACCTTTGTATTCAATCACTTGATGAACAGGTTTTGAAGGAGCAACTAATTGATCTGTCTGTACATGTTACATGGTTACAATATAATAGATAAAATTCTAACATCACAGACAGTCTGTGAAAATAAGGTTTTCAGAATAAAGTATATATTTTAAAACATTATTTCACAAATCGTTGAAGAAGTTCTGATTACATTTCAAATCGCGAACTCTTCCCAATGTAGGGAAATCCTTCGGAACAAGATTAGTGCGACAACGTATTTCCCTACTTTAAATCAGACATCCTGTGATAAAGTTGGTCCTTGTTTGGAAATAAGAGAATGTTAGCATTGGTAGGCAACGTAGGAACTCTGGTTGAGACAAATCTCCTTTGCATAAAACTGAAGCACTGTTATTAAGCGGTGTTGTATCTACTTGAAACAAAATTATTAATACCTCCAAGAGTTATTGTTGAAAATCCTGGCTGATCTCCCAGTTTAGACCCAACTAAATTCGTTGTAACTCCAGATTTGAATTCAATATTAGGAACAACACCGATTTCTCCGGCTGAAAAAAAAAACATAGCAAGGGTATAATAAAACACTGGTTGTTGTATTAATACGTCGTCACTATTTTGTAGAAATATTCATGCAAAAAAAGATTAATTTCATAGATTAATATATATCAGAATTTATTTTTAAATGCGTATAATAAATAATCTGTATGTCGTTCTAATCTGAAATTACATGAATTACACGTATTTGCCTTATTGTTTGATCGGAGGACTTCAGACAGAATGTTGGTAAGGCTGTGTTGGTTAGTGGGTGAAATTCATTCTGTTGTAATGCAACTATTGTAATGGACGTGTTGGTTTGCACGTATTGTAGCCGGTGTCAAATGAATATCTTAAATCACGTGACATCTCCTAGCATTTCATAGCAAAAACAGGCAAAAAAGGAAACAGGGCCACCTGTCAATAAAGGCCACCTTGAGTCTTTCCAAAGGGTGTTCTTTGTTCACAGGTTTAACAAAACACTAAGAAAAAATAACACACATAGTAGTCACGTGATAATCGAATACAGCTGTCTGCATCAAAAATAAAGATAAAATCGATCTAAAGGGTCTTTTCAAACTTACCGACGATTATCGTATAGTCTGACCCTTCTTTGACATAGAAGTAATTGTATGCCCCGAATTGGTTTACTGAAGGTATGGGGAAAAGAGCAGGGTCATATTCAGCGTCTCCGGCTAAAATGTTGAATGAAACATTCAATATCACTTATTAATGGATTAACATTTTGTTATATTTATATAAATCTGGCATTGTCAATTATATCTGGCACACAATTTTTTTCGCTGGGTTTAACACCGTTTTTTAACAATTTTTAAGCTACTAGTATATATATGGTGGCCCGTTCAACTAACCAGTGTTCCTGGACTGTATACTAACCAGTGTTCCTGGACTTTATACTAACCAGTGTTCCTGGACTGTATACTAACCAGTGTTCCTGGACTTTATACTAACCAGTGTTCCTGGACTGTATACTAACCAGTGTTCCTAGACTGTATACTAACCAGTGTTTCTAGACTGTATACTAACCAGTGTTCTTAGACTATATACTAACCAGTGTTCCTGGACTGTATACTAACCAGTTTTCCTGAACTGTATACTAACCATGTTTTCCTGGACTGTATACTAACCAGTACTAACTTACCCTTCCACATGGATGGCAACTTCTCTACGTACGGAAGAAAATCGACATTTTTGTCAAATTTTCGTCGACCGGGATTTGAATCAGGATCACCCAGTTCCAAGTCCATCTCACTAACCACTGGACCACGGTCGCGGCCCACGTGTGTTTTAAAGGAATCATATATTCGGTTACAACTCACGCAGTCTCCTTTAAGTCAAGCATAAACAACTAGACTACATTCGGAATTCTAAAATAATGATGATACGATACCATGTTATAACAAGTAATCATACTAATTTACGAAAACAATCAAATATAAAAAATGTCATGTCTAACCTTCTAGATGTAAATAGCATCCAATTGGAGCGGTCGTAACAATTTCTGAATTAAAATTGGCCAAGAATCTATCAGCATAGAAGTATATATTTCCACCGTCATAGAAATCAAAGTATTCGATGTCAGTGTAATCGGTTTGATTAACGTGTTGCCCAACAACGTGAGGAGTAAAAGATGTCACTTCCGGGACAAATACGAAGTAATCGTCGTAATTTGCGACCGGCAAAAGCTACAAGTAAAGGAGAGAAGAGTAAATTCCAGTTTTCGTCCATTTCATTTTTTTATTGGAGGTCAGTAACGTCGCACCAACAGTCAGGATCCTTTAGCGACTTTCCAGCTTTAACGTTGGAGGGAGACCCCAGGCTTATACCTTGACAGAAAGATAGTTGGACAGCTTTCTCACATGTGAAATTTGGTCCCGGGTGGGATTTGAGGGTGGGATTTGAACTCACAGCGGTGAGAGGCAAGTGATTACAAGTCAGAGACCATAACCACTCCGCCACGGAGGCCCCCTGTCTATTTCAATGGTTAGACCGTCTCAGTACAGCGATAGCTTATTTTAAGGTAATCCACGTGTACACTATATTTCAATTTGATGATGAGGCCGGCGGCGATCGTGGTGCAGTGGTAAGTGCTCTGGACTTGTAACCTGGAGATACGGATTCAAATCCCGGTCGCGGCAGGTCATACTCATCAATGAAAATTTGATAAATATATCGATTTTTCTCCATGTGTGCAGAAGGTACCGGCTCCATGTGGAAAGATATGTTAGTGCTGGTTATTATGTAGTCCTGGAAAACTGGTTAGATTATATGGGCGGCGTATAAATGAACATTTGAAAACTATCCATCTAAATAAATATTTAAGCCCTTCCGAGTCTAATGTACAAAAAGATTATGACAATAAGGCAAAAGTCACAGTCCGTATCCCATTTATATGACCGTCCGATTACAGTTCACCGTCAGTCTACTTACATATTAAATGACTTGCATGATTTAAAACTTAAACTTAATAAATAGGCAACATTCATACAAGTACACTTTAATGATGATGGGTGAGGATTACCTGCGTTGACACGTGACCGCGATTTAAAGGATCCTGGAAATGTGCTTCATCGTCTGCTCCGAAAATAACACCAAACGGTTTGTCAGAATAAAATGCAAGCTGATAGCAGGCAGTATTACATCGGACATGCAGGATGTCATGTTCATCTAAGTTGATATTTTCTGTTGATGTCCCGGACTCGGCATCAATTCCATTTACCTAGCATGTGGACAAAAACAAATGAACGCTCTGTATACATAATTATATAAGACAGTAGCGCTTAAAATGTCAAACGTTCGGACATTTCAGCTAAGCCAAATATTGTCGAATATACCTATAGCAATATTCTAAGTACAGCAATCTCCGAGAATCTACGAGTACTCAAACAGTCTTAGTACATACACGAGTACTCAAACAGTCTTAGTACATACACGAGTACTTGAACAGTCTTAGTACATACACGAGTACTTAAACAGTCTTAGTACATACACGAGTACTTAAACAGTCTTAGTACATACATGAGTACTTAAACAGTCTTAGTACATACACGAGTACTTGAACAGTCTTAGTACATACACGAGTACTCAAACAGTCTTAGTACATACACGAGTACTTGAACAGTCTTAGTACATACACGAGTACTCAAACAGTCTTAGTACATACACGAGTACTTGAACAGTCTTAGTACATTCACGAGTACTTAAACAGTCTTAATACATACATGAGTACTCAAACTGTCTTAGTACATACACGAGTACTTAAACAGTCCTAGTACATACACGAGTACTTGAACAGTCTAAGTACATACACGAGTACTCAAACAGTCTTAGTACATACACGAGTACTTGAACAGTCTTAGTACATACACGAGTACTCAAACAGTCTTAGTACATACATGAGTACTTAAACAGTCTTAGTACATACACGAGTACTTAAACAGTCTTAATACATACATGAGTACTCAAACTGTCTTAGTACATACACGAGTACTCAAACAGTCTTAGTACATACATGAGTACTTAAACAGTCTTAGTACATACACGAGTACTTAAACAGTCTAAGTACATACATGAGTACTTGAAAATCTTTATGCATTCACAAGAATTCGGGCAGTCTTAGCAAGTACACGAGACTTGGACAATTTTCGTGTATACGCAGATACTCGAACAATCAACACGAACATACGAGTACTCAGACAGTCTGTGAATACAAGTTGTATTCAATATATTGTACTAACAATGTCACATTAAGTTGTATTCAATATATTGTACTAACAATGTCACATTCTGGCCTTGCAAAACATCTTCTTGTAAAACATGATGTCATAGAATGTACGCTTACCTCGCCACAACGCAACAACAAGGATATTAGATTCCAAATCATTCGTATCACATCAGGTTTTCATATCATGTTTAAAAGTAGGGATTTTGTGACAAATAATGTCCGAGACACGTAAGTGCTCTTGGGAAATCTACAACTAGCAAATTAGAAGGTTTTAAAAAAATATTACCTCTAAACCATTACGAGGTCCAAAATTGTTGTACACAATTTTAATCCGAGTCCCGTCTTCAGCAGCAGCAATTAGTACTTCACCCTCGAGAGACACTTTGTTTTGTAAATAATAATAGATATGTGTGTAACATCAGAATCGTGGGATTGTTTAGATTCACAGTAAAACCCCTGAAAACCGGACTCCCTGAAGGCCGGAATTTTCCGAAAATCGGATTATTTTTCAAGTTCCATTTCTTTCTCTTCTATAATTAATAGTTCTCTGAAAACCGGAACACTCATAAAACCGGACTTTTAGATCTGTCCGGTAGGGGTCCAGTTTTCAGGGGTTTTACTGCACTTACGAAAAATCCCATCCGCCACCAAAATTCTTCAAGACCCAAACCAACCATCCAATAATCCTCACAACACACCGAGACATCAGGAAAAAATGGAGAACAAAGAAAAGTTATAATGTTTAACAAAAACAAGAGAGAGAGAAATGCATACCTACCTTCCCGCTGTTGAAAGTTTTGTTGTGTAACCGCAAACCAATGATGTGAGGACGGCCTTACATGGGGATTATTTTTTAACTGGATTAAAGTCGTTTTTCAACAATTTTCAGCCATATACAGCGGTTGGTTCACCTAACCAGTTTTCCTGGACTGTATACTAACCAGTACTAACTAACCCTTCCAGAAGGAACCAGCAACTTCTCCTCATATAGAGGAAAATCGACATTTTGTCAAATTTTAATAAAAGGGTATGAACTGTTGCGACCAGGATTTTAACCCGGATCGCCGGGTTGCAAGTCCAATATAGGCCATATTCTGAAAATCCGTCACTGATTATTTAATACAATTTGACATCTGAATAAAAGCCATCTGTCAATACAGGCCACATCTTGTCATTCCCAAGTATGGCCTTTATTCACAGGTTAACTGTAATTTCATCATTCATTGAACCAAATGAGATAATTATAAATTTAGAAAAAAGCATACACAAACTCATCCCAGTGTAATGTGTGCCAAGAAGAGGATCCGGAAATACAATGAAGGAACTCCCGCCTCCATTTTGACTTATTGCTCGGACCCCGATTCTGTCGTGCATGGCTTCTATCTTTATACCACGTGATTGAATCGTCCAATCAAAGTATGTTGCATCTGATTGCAAATATTCTGCTGGAATTCTTACCTCTGCCTGTAAAGAAATATTTCTTATGAATGGCTCCAAAATAACAATGCAATACAATTACAATGTAATTAGAAAATATATCATGTAATAATTTAATTTAAATAAACCATTCATTTATAAATTTATAAATATAATTAGCGGACGGTTATCATGTGACTGGTGTATCTTCCAACAAATATTTTGATGGTTTATAGCACGACGTAAACTCCTTAATCTAATTGTCTAAGTTTTTTTTAATTCCCTCTATTGTGAACAGAAGCAGCGTGCGCAGACTACCACGAGGTACTTACCGCGCTATCTCGCTTCACATCTACCCATAAATCAAGTTTGCGGGTTTCTAAAACCCCCGTCACATGTACTTTAGTCCCGAATCCTGGGGTTACAATCTCGAGAAGCAGATCAGTGGCTGTAGCATGAGGCAAAAAGCCAGTGTGGAACACCATACCCCAATTATCCGGACCTAGTGGTTATGTAGGAATGGAAATTAAATGTTTAAACACCATACTTAGACCGTCGTTATAGCTATAAAGTATATAGTTATAAAGGAAATTTTATGGTCTTAATGTTGAGGTGGTCTATTTATCTAGAAATATTGAAAACCAGCCCGAAAATAAGTGGTCTTATAATCAGATGGTCTTAATATTGCTGTAAATTGATTATTCACTCCCGCTGGACTTAATAACGAGGTTCTAGTGTATATATTGATTCTTAAAATAATAGGATATCAACAAAATTTAACGCTTGACTTTCAAAGTGACTATAATAAGATTTCGTTCCTATGACTTTCTTTAAAAGTAGAATAAAAGACTGTACCCGTCTCAATTTCCCCAACATTGTAAATCAAGCGGAGAATAATGTCTTGTTCCAAGTGGACAGAGGTGGCTGGTGTATGAGATCCGTCCGCCTCAAAGGCTTGAAATTTTATGTCGAATGGATTAGGTAACTGATGGTGATAATCCAGTTGTTCACTGGAATAAGGAAATACAACATCTGTTTTATTAAAAGATTTGTACGATACATAAACCTGCTAAGATTTAGCGGCCTCCGTGGTCGAGTGCTTATGGTCTCTGACTTGCAACCACTTGCCTCTCGCCATTGTGAGTTCAAATCCTACCCTATCCGAATTTCAAATGTGAGGAAGCTGTCCAGCTAACTCGCCGAAGGTCGGTAGTTTAATCAAGGTATAAGCCTGGTGTCTTCCTCCACCGTTGGAGCTGGAAAGTCGCTAAATGACCCTGGCTGTTGGTGCGACGTTAACCTCCAATGAGAAAAAAATGAAATGGACGGTAACTGGACTTTACTCTTCTCCCCTTTACTTGTAGCTTTTGCCGGTTTCAAATTACAACGATCACTTCGTATTTGTCCCGTATTCTTTACTTAGAATTTCAGAATAAGAAGCTCAGTACGTAAGATGTAAGGATATGCTAAATCAAATACAAAAATGTATCTCTAAATAATAATGTATGGTCAAATTATTCAGTAGTACAAAAAAGGCCGTGGAAAAAAGTTCCTGGTTTCCGCTAACCCAACATTATTTTCGCCGACCCTGGCCTTTTTTCAGTCTTAGTGTTTTTTTTTTCTGCCAAATATTTTCATTTTCGTACGGAGAATATTTTCTAATAAAAGAATGTATTTTTAAAAAAGTTCTGCCGATCTACTGACTCAATATTCTTGGGGTGAGCGGAAAGCAAGTATAGCAAAAACCCTTGAAACCCGCACTCCCTGAAAACCGGAATTCTTTGGAAATCGGACGATTATTCAAATCCCATGTTTTCTCTCTATAATCAACAGTTCTATACTCAGAAAGCCGGATTTTTGTATCAGTCCGGAAGGGGGCCGGTTTTCGTGGGTTATACTGTATATATTTTGGCCAAAAGATTGATTACTCGATAGAATAATATTGTCATTTATTCTTATGAATGTCTTAACATCCAAATGTATTGGAACATAAATCAATGGCCAAGTGTCAATTTCAACGTTTTATTTACAAATATGTATATTAAATCCATACTTAGCGATGACGCTGTTAGAAAGTTCTTTTGAAATTACATTCGGGTCGCTACAGGTGAATTCCCAGAATCTGTTGGTGCCAATTCCCCTTATCTGTACTGTGGCCTATACAAAGAGAAGTTTCAACTAGTGAGATATAATACGCCACAATCACGGTATCCCGTTAAATATATTATTGGTTGAGGGTCAGTAAACAGCCATGCGAATAGAATAAATGTTTTAGTTAGTCCGGTGTAACACGTCACCATAACGATATCCCATAATCCCTGATATATTATACGATTGAAATCTAAAGTAATGTTGTATACGTGATATTAACAGATGTTTTCTGTATCATATCAATTATATAAGACGGATAAGTAACTTCACATTGGCTTTTGTCATGATGTTTTGAACCAATTATTCACGGAAAAATAGTGTGATCCAAAATCACGTGACCTAACGCTTTACTAGGTTTTGGACAATAAATAATAAATGCAGTAACAAGCAATGAGCAAAATGGGGCAGATATTAAACTAACTCCCAATCGGCAACAGTGATGTTGGATCAAGCAAAGAATATGTTTCATGGCGATACAGCACTCCGCAATATATTAGAGCGTACTGAGCCCGAGGTTGTAAAACTTGAGACTGATCTCCGAACTCAAATCTCATATCTTTTGTTTTAATGTTCACGGTTAATTATGATGAGAAAATAATGATATTATTGATACATCATTCTGACTGCATAATTGACCTGAATATGTATTTAAACATTAATGATCTCTATCTTTTCAGCCATAATATTTTGAGAACAGAATTGAGATTTGAGCTCGGAGACTATTCTCAAGTTTATAACCTCGGGGCCTGTAAGTATATACACTGGAATGCAGTTTTGTCCTGAAATAACAAACACTATAAAATGCCCCTGACTAATCACCAAAGCATTGCTAGATACATAGACCATTGATGTCCTTTAATTAAGCGACCATGAAGTAAAACACAGCGCACAATTGTTCATAAGTGGAACAAACTTACAATTGTATATATGAATGACTCACCCCGTCTGTTCCACAGGTAGACGATCCGGTGTCAAAATCAAAGGACAAAGCATACACATGACTGGCTTCAGGTACACTTGTGGTCGTAATGCACCCCGAACCCGTGGCAGCTTAAATAGAATCAGGTAACAAACATTACTGTGTGTCTTCATTGCTTTGTTAAATTGTAGCACCATGTAAGAAATAAAATGTAATCAAGGGTAAAGTAAAGTAAAGTAAAGTAAAGACGGCTATCTGAGAATTGTGGTATTTTTTCACAACGGCTCCTTAATAAATACAGTAAAACGTCATTATTACGAGGATCGATATCTCGAGGAGCTTTTAAAGTCCCGTCAATTTTTGTTCTTAATGGTGCACAGTCGTGCCCGTAGCTAGGCCAAATAAAGCTATAACCTACCCACAGCCGTACCAGTAACTAGGTCAAATAAAGCTAAAACATACTCACAGCCGTACCAGTAACTAGGTCAAATAAAGCTATAACATACCCACAGCCGTACCAGTAACTAGGTCAAATAAAGCTATAACATACCCACAGCCGTATCAGTCACGAGGTCAAATAAGCTAAAACATAGCCACAGCCGTACCAGTATCTAGGTCAAATAAAGCTATAACATACCCACAGCCGTACCAGTGACTGGATCAATGGAAGCGTCATATGCCTGTAATCCTGTGATACTATCGTCTTCTGGTTCATCTTTAAGAAGCCGGATCATGACATTATATCCAGTGGTACTTTCGAAGCAATATGGCCGTACTGAAACATGCCAAAATCAAGTTTAGACTGAGAATAAATTTTAGATCCAAATGTGAACAATGCATGCGTCTTTTATGGGTATTTATTTACGACTTCAAGCGCAAAACCGCAGAAGCTGATCAAGCAGATAATATATTATGTGAATACACGCTGTGAATAAAGTCGCAGGGCAGTTTCGGCCAATTTGTATGTAAATTTCAGACAAAGATGCTGAACAATCACAAAATACGACGTTCAGATCATCTGGTGAAGATCGGATGGAAACTTTCAACTTAAAAATTATTATTTTTGTTGACTCATGGACCATGGATCAAGTGTGAATGATCGATTTTGCTGGTTATTTAGCTTGGCCGAGATACACCCATAAACACTATGACCAAGTTTGGTGAAGATTGCTTGCGAACTATTCAACTTAGGGTGAGAACAATTATTGAGGACTCCGACTGCCAATCCCTTTGTGTTCCGTCTCGTCAAAATATTTTGCTATTGGTTTGAACAAATCTAAGGAATTTACAATGGGATTTAAATTGAAAAAAAAAGATTCTATTGTTTCCTATGATATTGCGATAATTTCACAAAAGAATGAAAACATAAGTTCTGCTTTTTAGTTTAAAAACTTCATTTTATCTAACTTTTATTCACTACTCGACCAGATCATATTTAATGAAAGATTTTGCGAATTGCACATAATACAAGTTGAATTCTTCGTCACGGATGTTTTTTCTCATGAATTTGCGTTAAGACGCGATTAAGGTGCATGAAACAGAAAGAAAAAAACTTTTCGAAGATTTTTAAAAAATGATTTCTCAAGCTGATAACATTCTTATTACTTCATGACACCTAAGCATAACAATACACAAAGCAATGCATTTAGTTTATTTCACAAATTAAGATGCAGTCACAAAATACAGAAATAATTATTATGGCGATAATTTCACTAATAGCTCTTTAAAATGAATTACATTCTGTAGTATGAGATTATTCTAAATGTATTCAACATTTTCACATCACACGATCTACATTTACGTAGACACAAACATATAAATCCTGGACAAGCGGTACTTACCTATGACTGATTGTATAACATGAATCTGTAAAGTGACCAAGCAAAACAGAAGGACAATAATCTGAAACAGAAATTACGATTACATGTACAAATGTACATAAATAATATCACACTCGGTTTCAAACGTTCATATTGACAGATTTCAACTGAAAACAAAATAACAACAATGTACTCGTACGTGCTTGTTTTTATGCCACCGGCATCTAATGATGCGGAGGCTTATAGAGATCCGTCCGTCCGTCCATACGAGGTTAAGTAGATTTTACCGTGTTGTATTTTGCTTTGACACTTAAACCGTTGTTGCCTTTGATCATTCTCAATGCACCCAAAACACCCAAGGTTTGACCTTGACAGGATTAAGACTAATGATGGGGGATAAGAGCGGCTTTCTCTTGAGCAACAACCTCTCTTCAACAACATGATTTTCCTACTGTCCAATTTAATAGTTTTAAATTATCTAGAACAACAACCTTTCAACAACAACATAATTTTGCTTCTCCGAATGGGTGTTGCTTTGGAGATGTTGCACTGTATTAGTGGGCGAAGTTGTATTATTGTCAAAATCAATTTTAATAAAAACATAAAATACAACCAACTCGTCTCGTGTGTAAACTTTTATCAACTCTTCAGAGTTCATGAAGTGTTTAGATATATTTTAGCGACAAATTAAACAAAACATGCACGTTTATGATAAAGTCAGTCATGTGAAAGTAAATCACTTGTAAAGACGTCTGGTAATCCGATGATCAAAAGAACGTGGTATAATTTTAGTCAGTATTATATAAGTATACTACTCAAAATTTGATAAGCGCCACTTTTTCATTTGATTATAGCAAAATATACAAAACACGCAAGCCCATAATTTTCATACAAGATTAAAGACAAATGAATTGGCCATATTCACCTATGCATGAATTTTTGAATTTATACATATAGCTAGAACGAGGAACTTGGAAATCCTGCAATACTTGGAAACCTTTCGGCATCATACGAGATATTAAAATATTTTTTATTCAAAAATTCGAAAAAAATCCAAAGATTCAATTTTCTGCCCATTTAGCGAAATTCCATGTTTTCCGCTTTTACAACTTAAGACGGATGTTTCTCAGCATGTCCTTTTGTTCATTAAAGATAATGCTTCAAGGAAAAGCGACCCTTCAAATTTTGAGTTTCATACATAAAGTATGTTTTATAAGTGATGCCACGGATGAATTATTCGTGCATGTATCTATCAACAATATGTATATATATACCTCATAAGGACTTTACACCCTACTCGCCCATTTACGATTATTATAATTGAATAAGTCAATTTGTCTGTGTATGTAAATAGGATATACAAATTATTCTGTCTTTTTGTTGTTTCTGTTTTTGTTTGTTTGTTTGTTTGTTTGTTTGTTTGTTTGTTTGTTTGTTTGTTTGTTTGTTTGTTTGTTTGTTTGTTTGTTTGTTTACATGTTGCATCAACAGTCAGGG
Organism: Lutraria rhynchaena; assembly: GCA_008271625.1. Taxonomy (NCBI): domain Eukaryota; kingdom Metazoa; phylum Mollusca; class Bivalvia; order Venerida; family Mactridae; genus Lutraria; species Lutraria rhynchaena. The sequence goes on along the minus strand of VIBL01000244.1, from coordinate 520,590 downwards.
CCACGTGGCAACTTTGGGATACAAGTCCTGTTTTCAGTTTTCTATTGATTATAGAACAGAATAAATGGGACTTAAAAATGGTCCGATTTTCAGAGAAGTCCGGTTTTCAGAGAGTCCGGCTTTCAGAGGTTATACTGTAATAATTTACATCAAGAACGTAAATAATTTATTTCGGGGTGCGCCGCAAGTAAGGAAACCACCACAATTATTGATACTGTCTCGTTCGAAAATTTTCAATTAACTCTTAAAAGTTTTTATTAAGTTCTTCTTTAATATACTTCAACGATAAATGAAACAAATAAGTACGTTAATAACTTGAAAATAAAACCAATTATACGAGAGTAAATTACTTGTAAAAATGAATAATTAGATCATCAAAAAGCTCGTTTTAGTGTAACGTAATCGACATCAAATGTATATGCGCAGTGTTTTATGTATAAATGGTTTTATAATTTACTGTAGAATTTTTATACATCTGTATTGCAAACAATTACGTTGCACCCTATGTATGAGTGATTGCTACTGGTTAATTAAGCGATAAAGTTTGTCCTTTGAAGATTTCTTTCCTTTCGAGAATATTATGATGAACATACCTAGCGTATATTTTAGTCGGTTTAATCCAGCATTATGTTAATGAAATTTGTGCAATATAGAAGAAAACTTCACAAAAAATACTAAATCAAGTTACACATTAAATTTAAAGTCATTTTCTCCTTTTTGTTAAAAACTGTATTTCCATATTTTTTCATTCGATAAAATATTGGCAGTCGTTCGGTTGCGAATACTCAAATCGTTCTCGCGGATTTCTTTCACAGCTAAACTCCAATGCTAAAATAACGGGAGATTATTAATTTGATTATTTCAATTCTAACCCCAAAATTTATTGCATGTTTTTACCGTATTTACTCGAACAAAAAACTACAATTTTAGTCGGCTCTTAGATTTTACTCCTTCGTATAAAAACACGTAGCTTAAATGCTCGGTTAAATCAGGGGGTAAAATGGAACAGCCAACCATGTTTTATCGTAGAATAACGTATGGGTCGACTTCTAATATGATTATAATGAAAATGTTGCAAATACTGTCATCATTTATGATAAACTAAAACCAATACAACAAATTATTTTATGTAACCCGCTAGTGTGAATAATTCACATACTTGAGGTTCGGACATTTTGATCGTCTATTGATTACTAGTTAGAGATCACGGACGCCCAACATTATTTTCGAACATTCGATAAAAAATCTACTTTGCAATTAAATCAGTAAACACAGACTGACAAAATAAAATCGGATAGTGTGAGAGCCCGCGAAATTAGTTAAAAACCCAAGTCGCCTTGTTGAAGGCCGTTCCAAGTCCGTACCCTACGGTGAGATTGTGTTTTGTTAAAGAAGACCATGGTCGATGATCGAATAGTTTACTGTAGTGCCATCATTATGATTTAAATTTCAAGGTAAGTACAAATGAATCGCAAAGTTCAGAATGCCTCTGGAACGCCCGAAACATTCGCTCTTTTCTAACTTTCGTATCTTTCGTTTATACTTAGATATTGGGTCTGGCAAATGTTCGTCAAGTCAGAGAATGCTTATCATAAAGCCAGAGAAATAGTCATGTTTACAGTTATCCGATCTACCCAATTTATTGGCGCCGAAAGTTTCTCACAGTAAAATCCAAAGTACGAAAATATGTGGGGACGAATCGTGCCTCCAAAGTACTAAAAATTATGTTAAGAAAAAATCGAAAGGTAAAGTTTTGCGACCTACCAACCAACCTACCTACTATAAACTTGATGATTTTTCTTGCCTAAGCAAGCTTTCAACACAAGAAAATATATTTACATAAAAATACTGAACATCGTAAGATGCATATCAACAAGACTCACCAACTCTTTAAACTTAACATCACAATCCATTAATAAATCAGACTTCTTCACACCAACAACCACACAACAAAACACAAACATGAAAAATAGACAATTAAAACGACCCTCTTAGTTATCCTCACCGATGAAATTATAATTGTAATGCAGTTGCCTATGATTCTTATGATTTTATAATTAATTTATACTCACAGTTTTTGATAAATCCATGTTTTAACAATGTTTCCTTCACTATCAAATGCTTGACTCGGTTTTACGCTGAACCCCAGAACTTAACTACAGAGATACCCCAACAGTACTATAATAAAACACATCAGGCCATACTTAAACAATGTAAGTTTACGATTACGTGTCCCAAACTTTGAACAGTGGATAAGTTGGTTGATAAGCATTGTTGTTAACATTTTGTGCTTGCATTGAAAGTAATAAGATGCAATAAAAAACGAAACAATGTTTTTCTTAAAATCGTTAAAAGGTTTTTCGGTCCGGAGATTTTTGAATGAGTCGGTCACGTAACGGCAAACAAACACTTTTTAAGCAAGCCCGCGCTGCATGCATAAGATCGTTAATAATCATTGACTCAATGTTGCCTCTATACTTCAACTTGAGACAATATTAAAATTTCTGGTTCAAAGTGTGGTCTTAATAACAAAGTTTTAACTGTAATACAAATGTAATAATCTCTTGATCTGCATGAAATGATCACCCTTACCCCACCCCATAATTTGTACAAGCTTATTCACGTCACCATGGATAAAAGTTGAAAATTTTCAAATAACCGGAAATCTTAACCTTGGTGCCTTGGAAACAATAAAAACCACAGTAGGGTCCGGACCAGAGGAAAACCGGAAATTCCGGAAAATTCCGGGAAACTTTTAACTACGCGTTTAGATGATGTACGGTCGTTTTCATGACCAGTAGGAATTGCCTCTTAAGTTAGTGAGCTACCCTTTTACTTAAGTAGCAATACCTCTGTCCTCTTTCCAGCTTTTAATTTTAATGATAAAGGTGTGGGTGTTTACTCAAATTACATTGTATCACTGAAATGACTTCATGGAAGGTTGAATTCGTGAATCAAATCACAAAATCAAAATTCTTCAATAAAACATCAAGAGGAGCACAGTCAACATGGTAAAATATGTAAAAAAAATGGTGATTGTGGTTGGTTAAAATTATGAAAATCCTGAATCACTCAAATGCACTCGAGATATCGCACCTAACTTTGGTATACATAATAATAGCTATTTTTATGGAAACTTCTAGAACATTTTTGTATTAATTTTGCAATTCCATTTGATGACGGACCGAATGTTGAAAAAAATGATAAAGAAACGGCGTACATTATAATCGTTATATTTTCTGTAAATACTGTGAATGTGTAATAGGGCTGAATTCATTTATATAAGAGCACGGTGACCTCACCTTAGAGTAAAGCCAGTGAAATATACAAAGTCATAAAAAGCGTAATTGTTCAATAAACGCGTTTTCTGACATCCATTTAAAAACAACAACAAAAATACGTGTTCACTGCATTTATACGCCTTATATACCCGTTGATATATATATATATATATATATAGCGTTAAGTTGAGATAACCAGTAATCATCGATATCAACGAGTTGTTAACCGCTCTTCGCCATTCTTCAATTAACAGACAATTTCCACGGATGACGTGCGAATTAGAGGAGGGACGTGAATGTAATATCTTCCATGGCTGTTGCCGTATATTGGTATATAACCATACATTCCTGAAACAGGTGTCGTATCGCCTTGGTCTCTATAGGCAGTAAGCGATCTCAAATTTAATTCTACTACATCAAAATAATTATGAAACATTATATAGAGGAAATGTTTGTTTTGTTTATATGTTACATATTGTCACTGGGGTTTGGCGCCGTTTTTCAACAATTTTTCAGTTATATACGGTGACTGGTTCATCTAATCAGTTTTTCCTGGACTGCATACTAACCAGTACTATCATACCCTTCCAAAAGAGCCGACAACTTCTCCACATATGGAGGAAAATTGACATTTTTGTTAAATTTTTATAGCAGTGTATGACCTGCCGCGACCGGGATTCGAACCCGGATCTCCGTGTTACAAGTCCAGCGCACTAGCCACTGGAACACGGCTGCGGCCTTTATAGACGAAATACTGAACAAGTCAGTGCTCAGTTGATGTTTTATTCAAGTTTAAATGCGTAAAACTACTGATCAAACAGTGTACATCAACCGTGGAGTTTCAATAACCTAAAACACATTTGCCAATGGTCACTGAACGATGTTCTTATCGCAAATATGATGTACAGTTGTTGTTAGTTTTAGACATGAACCCAAACACCATAACATACAGTATCAGAAGCACCCTGGCAATACCCTAGTTTCTTCAGCCTCAAAGGAGTATGTTTATGGGTGAAAGTTGAAAATTTTAAAATGATCGGAAATCTTAACCTCAGTGCCGCGGAAACAATAAAAACCAGTAGGGTCCGAACCTGGAAAAAAACGGAGGTTCCGGAAAATTCCGGAAAAGTTTTAACTATGTGTGTTTTGCCAGTATCCTCACTAATGTAAGTCTTTTCTTATAAAAGAATATAAAATTACCGCGCAAAGATTGATAGACTTCAAACATATGACAAAACAGGTATTTCAAACATAGCTTTTATTCAACCAATCAATCAACCATACATAAAACGACCCTCACCACATGATACACACAACATACAACACATATCAATAAGTACTCAACTAAATAGTTTACATAACATACATTACAGCCTAACAAATTGACAAAAATATCACTAAGATCATTTTTTATCATAAGCCAGACGGCTTTGCTTTGTGTATGAGGTGACATTTTATTTCAATGAAAATTCATACAAAAACAATAATTAGGTATTAAAACAATAGAACATGTATATTCATATTTCATGTTATGATAATCAAACATAGCATTTAAGATGCTTCACGTAGCAATAGCAATGTTAGTCAGCAATGCCAGGACAAAGAATGAAATTCAGAAGGGGAAGTAACTCTAACAAGAAAAAATGTCAATTTATTTTATTGTTATGTAGAGTTATCCCCTTAGGAATGTATCTGCATGAATGTCAATAAAACGTGTTTTTTTTCACTGTGGCTTAACTTCACTCGAACAGCCATGGTTATTCGGCAACTTACAGCTATAACAGTGGAGGAAGAGTCCCGGCATACACCTGAGCAGAACCATTGACCTGTAAGCTAATTGGACAGCATCCTCACAAGTGAAATATATCTGGTCTCAAGTGGGATTCAAACTGGGCCAATGAAAAATACATGAATTTTTCATCTTTAGCCCCACATGCCACAAAACATCAACTCTATGTTTTCAAATCAGTAACAGCTCTTTGTGTTAGCATTGATGACATCTGATGAGCCAGTGTATCTTTTTTTGTATCATAGATACACATAAAAAATTATGTACATATTGATATCTTAACAACAACAATACAGAATATAGAACATCGTATAACAACAGTAAAATGTCTAGCACAGTTTCTACACATTAATATTACAGTTTTATGTCTGTACACATACAATAATTGTTACCCACATTTAATGACTTAATGAACAGTACCTAGTGAAGGACAAAAAAAATTGTTATGTAGTAATAACCCTCTGACTAACAAGCATGTAACAATCACAACAACAACAACAGACAAGCTAATAATTATAATAAAGACACCATTTAAAGAGGCTGCGCATTTCGGTTTCCCTAGTCAAACATTTTATCATCATGGTATAAATCAATTCAATCGCAAATATTTTTCAAGAAAATAAATTGACCACATATCAAGACCCAAACAGTCGGGATAAACAACAGCAAATAAACAGTATTCAAATTTATACCCCATCATAACATCAAATTACCTCTCATAACACACGACAGAGACATGATCAATGTACTGGCATTATATTGTACAGTATTCATTCTATCAGCGTGTACAGTAATTTGTATCAGATTAAGAATATAAAATGATGCATGTGACAAAAATGGAGTGATACAATAATGACTATAATGACAAAACTATTGGAGATTCTGTTTTTTTTTAAAATAAGATCAAACAATGGTTATAAATGCCTGATTTTCATGAAGAAAGAATGCTGAACAGCACTATTTCAGAAATGATAAAATCACTTGTGTATAGGTCACACCCGTGTATAAGACAAAGGTAAAATATCAGAGGACATCCTATGAAAAATATCTTCATGTGTAAAACAAAAATCTTTTTTAGCAAAGAAAATACACCATTATATCAGTAAACAAATCTCTTCAATTAACAACTAAATTCAATTTAACACAATTTTGTCTGTTTTGAGCGCTGGAAAATGGAACTGTGTTCTAAATGTAGGTATAAGACGCACATGATTTTTGGACTCGACTTTGGATGTAAAAAAATGCTTCAAATGCACATGTGCTTACATTAACACCTAACTCAGGAGCAGAGATCACACAAGACACAGACAAGATTAGACCTGAATACATTTAATTAAAAAAAAAATTTAAAAAAAATCACATTGTTGCATAGACTAAAATTATTACTGAAACATTAGAATATAAATGCCATGATTCGTTTACTACAGTTACCTTAAATCATCACTAGATTCATCGTTGTGATGTAGTTGATGTTGTTAGATTTATTAAAATAGTATCATATTGAAATTAATGCCCGCATTGAAAATATGAAGATTATATACATGTGATATAATTGACATGTTAATCTCAGCGAATGAGAATAAAATCATTAAAAAATAATTTTGGAAGAAATCTTGAGATTTTGAATATCAGGTCACAAATTTTAAATGCAAAAATAATCCCGATATTATCATCTAAAAATGATAAAAATGGCCACCTATCAGATACTGTTGGACTAGACATGTACAATGCAGTGTAATCATTATAAAAATGTCGATAAAATGGTGCCAATGCTTGTAACATCAACGGGAAAAATTTGTCTTCTTACCATCTTATCTGGCAAGAAAACATACACACATGGCATAAAATGCCTTTATGCTTCTAAATCTCAGAGCAATTTTGTGTATCGTTCATACTTCATTAATTTGAAAACATGAAGTATTAAAATGACAACAAAGCTTTACTCAATATGGAAGTCTCCCACACAGCAAAGCAATAGGTATGATTTCACCACCTCCAGGAAATCTCCCATTTGGCTGGGTAACATTTTATCATCTCCAAGGAAATTTAACTCGCTGGGGAAAATTTTAATACCTCTCAGGAAATCTCCCATCTTGCTAGGTAACATTTTGATATCACCCAGGAAATCATCAGGTGTCACTAAGTAACATAATCATCTCCAAGGAAATCTCCCATCATGAGACAGCATTTTAACATTTTCCAAGAAATCTTCTAATTTTCTTGTAACATTTCAAATGTCATTTATGCAAAATATAATCCTGTTTAAATATCATTAATATCCCATTATGTGGAGCAAAACTGTATCACATGAAATGGCAAATATTTTTACACAGATAAAAACCATAAAAATTATCATGACTTCAAGCATCCAAAAATCTTCCCATATAAATATCCCACAATGCAATGTAAAATGAATAATAGAAAGTGTTTCATGGTCAGATAAGTGAGTGGTAAGCCTAGAACGTACAGTGTAACTATGTGGAATAACAAATTTCATTCATCATGAAAAGTGGCAGTTATAAGGTCATATTAAAAAGTTTTGAAAAAATATAATTATTTTTTTTATAAAAAAACAGGCAGTAGAGGGACTGAGTGACGTATTTGGCTTATTAGGCATTTAATGCCCATCTCTGATGTGTGGCTAGTACATATTGGGCCCTTTTCTTAAATAAAATAGAAAATTATGACAACTTTAAACAGGACAATAATCCAACAGCTACATTAGTATGACTTTAAACAATGGTAAAACCGAATTCATGAATCAAGTATAACAATAATGGTGAAATTCTCACATGAATTGATCAGTTAAAAAATTCATTTCTCCAGGGTCATTTGGCAGTTTTTGTATACCAAGGTAGAAACACGGACCTTCTGTAAGCCAGCTAGACTGCTTCTTCACATGTGAAAATCGCCTGGTCTCAGGTGGGATTCAAACTCACAGAGGTGAGGGGCTAGTGATTACTAGTCAGAGACAATAACCACTAACCTACAGGCACAAGCTATTAATGCACAGTAAAGTTTGTAATGGTATATTTCTAGTACATACATCAACATTGATTACAAACATGGAATGGAGGGAGTGCAAAACAAGGCAGGATCGCTTTTTTGTAGATTATGAATGAAATAGCACTAAATTATACTTAATGTAAACAAATATAAAAATATGGTATTCTGATCAGCAAAAAATAGAATTTAGCACATTAGTAAAAACTATATTTAACTTTCAGAGCACTCGTTTGAAAATGGGGAAAATCTGCCGAATAATTCCGGAAACAGTTTCTGAAAATTCACCAGAATGGCAAGTTCCTGGGGATCAATTAAGGCCTACAAAAACCCAGCCTGTTTCCACTACCGGCTCTGAAAAATATAGGATTTTTTTTTTATCATTTTTTTTTATTTTTTTTATTCCAGAATATGACTAACATTATTTTGATTTTGCAATACTATAATTTGACCAAAAAATCATAGGGTTCGTAGCAAAAAATAGGGTCGCTCGGGGTAGCAGAAACAAGCTATTTTCTTAGGCCTAATAGAAAAAACCACCTCAAAATGGTTGTGGTATTATTCAACCAAAAGTCATTGAAACTGGGACAGTTTGTGCCCACATTAAAATGAGTATAATCATGTTTTTACATGTTTCCAGTACAGCAGCACAATATTAATGACAAATCCATTGGATTTACTGACTGGTGTATCGTATGAATACTATTAAGTTGTATTCTAGACTCCTGAAATAATGTAATACACTATTACTGGATGAATGTTAACATCGAGCTCACTCTGTGTCCTAAATATCATCTGTACTGACAAAAAGTTTCATTCATTAACTAATAAATAATTGACTAATAAATCATTAGCTAATAAATCATTAAATAATAATAGGAATTGATTCAAATAAGTGACAGTTGTAATTTTTTTTGGGGGGGGGGTACCGTAAAATTTAAGTAGCAACAATGATAAAAAAAACAACAGTGGCAAAATCAAAGAACATATAGTATACTTTGAATGGATGAGAGATAAAATTCTATAATTATAATAATGGTAAAATAAAATGACTTAAGGTTAAAATGAATGAGCTGTATTCACTAAACATACATATTTTAAATAAACACAACAGAACACTGCAATTTATACAAAAAAAAACAACATAATATAAGAACATTAAAATAAAATTCTCGAACACATACAATTCAGATTCATAAGTCAAAATGAGTTTTGAGGAAAAAAATGATGAAATAAAATATTTTGTGGTGAAATATGAATAATTGTAAAAGTTCAATCAATGAAATAAACAAAACCAAACATCCACATGAGTGGTCGCATCAAACACGAACATTGTTTATCATACATCATTACTTATACATACATGAAGTATTCCAACACAGAATAAATAAATAATATAACAAAACATTCAGAGCAATATCGTGAAACATTCAGAGCAATATTGTGAGATATCTAGGCATGATAATGTACACAAAATGTTAAAATAACTGGAATAATATACATTAATAAAAAAAATAGATAAAATAATAAAACAAATCCCCCCCCCCAAAAATGAGTTAATAACATTAAAATAAGAGATTTTTCGCAATAATTGCCCTCTTGACATAAATGGCAGTTTTCTTGATTTCATATTGAGCCTAAATACATTGATTGCACATATAAACAAGGATCCAGTCCGAATTATAGACAGAAATGGTCGTCATTTATATTAAACCATATAAGATGTAAGTACTGTTCATCAAAATTATTCCAATCATTTCATTATAAAAATAAGCATACAGTCAAACCTGTGTTTGGAGCTACCTCCAAATAAAAACCACTCTGTGAATAAAGGCCATTCTTTGAAAAAAATGTCACTGATCATTTAGAACAACCTGACCTCTATATAAACGCCATCTGTCGATAACAGCAACATTTGTCTTTCCCAAGGGTGGCCTTTGTTCAAAAGTTTGACTGTACTTGAGCCAAATTTAATATGATATATTCAACAATTCATTACTGACACTTCATGTTATAAACAACTAAAAACAATAAAAATAAAACACTTCAAATCAAATCTAAACAAATGCTAGCAATGTCTGAACATACTTCAAACTTGATAGTACATTATCATACAACTTAATACCATACTTACATACCATACAACACAAACATACAGCAATAAATTATGTAAAATACACAAATAATTTTTTTACTATCATACCCTGATCCAATCAAAATAATGCAAAAATCAGTATACAATGCCAGATTTTTACAAAAGAACACAAAAAAAAATATTCAAGTGAAGATCGTAATTCAAATAAAATGTCAAAGTTTAACATCAGTGCAGCATGAAATGTCAAATAAATATTAAGTTAACTGATAGAACTGCTACCAGTACAGGGTTATACTTAACAATACATGTAAAATATACAGTGTTGATACATAGAATTTAGGGAAGACAACAATTTTTCACTAATATATGGTGGCCGGTTCACCTAACCAGTTTTCTTGGGACTGTAAACTAACCTATAAACTAAATAGTACAAATTTACTCTTCCACAAGGAGCCAGCAACTTCTCCACGTATGGAAGAAAATTGACATTTTTGTCAAATTTTCTTAGAAGGGTATGACCTGCCACAGCCAGGATTTACAAGAGTAATCACTAAGGGTTTTACTTTACATTTTAGTTAAGATTTACATCACTCAGAAGGGTCATACTCATGCCTATGACCTTGATATTGGGTGCTCATTCTTTTACCTGGGATAACTGGCTTTGACCTTACAGACCATGACCGTGGAAATAAAGACCAGGCCATAGATTGTACCACACTCATCGTGTAAACATTCCAGCACAATTTCCTTGAAATCCCTTTAATTTAATTACATGTATATATATGTATGGTGTTGCAGATGCTAACTTAATTACATAGAGATTATCATATGCCTCACTTTCAAGGCATAACAACAACATCAACAACAACATAAACAACAATATTCATATAAAGTACTTAATATTCATCAATGAATAACACAAGATTTATGCATATAACAAACAGCAACATGTCTTGAAGTGTTATATATATGCAACAGTTTCCATTAACCATCATTCTGTTATATTGCCGCTGCTATATTTTGACCTTGACCTCTGACATACCATCATATGTGGTTGTATATTGTTTTAACTATATTGACTGGCACACACAGTAGACTTCTAATCAAATTTGTTTCCCTCAGATGTTCCTGTAACAAAATACATGTTCATTCAATGACATACAGGAATGACTTATTCCAGGGGAAGTAACTCTTATAACAGCAGCCATCTTATTCAATAACAGTTACTTCCCTTGAAATCAATTTTTTTCAAATAAGATTCACCATTAAAATGCCTTACTGAAGAGTCTGTTAACAACTAATCCACAATATAAAGGCTTAGCTCAATCTTATTAAATATGAATTCATATAGGAGATTAATCATTAAGCATTACAGAAATTTTTTCAATTTCATAAGAGGCTATTAGAGATAAAATATGGTAAAATAGGTAATTATCTAGACTTACACTCATCTTTTCTCTCTTCAGGTATGCACACAAACAACTTCTGTAAACCTGTAGTCATCTTGTCTGAAATAACATGAAATAACATGAAATAACATGAAATAACATCATACTAGGTTCATGACAAAAGTTTAAAGGGTCTGAACTCGAGATTGATGTCAGAAAAATAATAACAATGAAATCTTACAAAGGGTCCCTTTAAAGATTTAATACTTTCAGAATAAAAAAATATATTACGATTAATAGAAAGCTTGTTCTACAGATATTTTCAAAATATATCTTAAAACATAAACAAGCCTAATAGAAAAGAAATGCAACATTTCCATCCCAGTATGATTATACTATCCATTTGGTTTACTACTAAAGTTCTAATGATAGTTATTGGTTATAAAAAGAGGGCAGGGCTTGCCTAATGTTCTAGTGATTATTCCCAGTTTTAAAAAGGAGGCGGGACTCAACCCCAATTCCTTAGATTGTTCTTTGTTTTAAAAAGAAGGTGGGACTTAACTACAGTTTCAGTGATTATTATTTGATTTCAAAAAGGCTGGATTTAACTAAAGTTCTGGCATCTGTTCTTTGTCTTAAAAAGAAGGCGGGGCTTACCTAAATTTCTAGTAATTGTACCTGGTTTAAAAGGAAGGCGGGGCTAATCTGAATTTCTAGTAATTGTTTAAGTTTTAAGAAGGCAGGGCTAGCCTTAATTTTAGTGATTGTTCTTGGTTTTAAAACAGAAGGCGGGGCTTACCATAATTTCAGTGATTGTTCCTGATTTTAAAAAAGAAGGTGGGGCTAGCCTTAAGTTACATGATGTTTTTGGCTTTAAAAAGAAAAGGTGACTTACCTAAAGTATTAGTAATTGCCTTTGGTTTGTTCTCCCAGTAAACAAATATGATATAGACTGGTATACCAGTAGCAATAATTAGACAGCCAAAACCTGAAATATAAAGCAGGGATACAGTCAAAAACAAATTGTACACAAATAAAATCATGATGACATGTTGAAATATCCAAATAAATATAGCTTAAATTTATCTTCTTTAAAACAAAACATTAAAACATCAAATAGCGACCACCTCATTATTACGTCCAATTTTTTTCGGGTACCAAAGGTGGGTCACATTATCAAGGTTTTACTGTACAGTCATCACAGACAAACTGATATATCCAAACCTTAATACTTTAAAGCCTTTTTAACATCTATGCCTAACATAGGACCACATATCTGCTAAAAATGTTCTCGAAGTAAAGTTTCTGCCTTCATGTACATCTACACAAATATTTCTTCACCATAAGGAATTGTTTTTATCATGGTACTCAAGTTTGGACATTTCATTAAATTTTTACAGAGAAATTGATTAGTAATTATCACCAAAATGTCACAGAAAGTGTGCAACTTTCAAAAGTTATGTACATGTATTTATAATTAAACCCTTTGCCTCATAATACTGCATTTCCCCGCATCTGTTGCGGATGACTATTGACAACATAGTGACAAAAGTAGCCATTGCTTTTAATGAGTAATAGCTTCTTTTGCCACAATGTTTTCCACACTGTCAGAAAGAAATAACCCAATTTTCTTAAATAAATTGATGTTTTGCATATTAGCTATGGATTTGGAAGAGTCCAAAATGTGCTTATTAGGTAAAGGGTTAACCCCAAGACAGATATCAAGGGTAGAATGATAGTCTTTTATAAAATTATGCTTAAGGCCAGAAAAAAAATATAGGCATGTTTATGGTTGCCAGACCAACTCTAATTTTTGGTGCCGGCCCTAAAGTTCCAAACAGCAAATTCCAAAGGGTGGAAATATTTGAGGATGATTCATACCTCCTAAGTATGAAAGGCAACCTACCAACCCTTTATTTTTTGGTCATTTTTTTTAGCACTGTATTCACACTGGCCTCAAAAATAAGGACAGTGATTTGAAAAAATTATTTTCAGTTCCTAGGAGGTAAAAAAGGGGTCAAATTTCATTACATATGTAACCCTGAAGTCCGGAAATACAAGTCAAGTGGAGCGATTATTTTGACAAAGGTTGTTTGTCCAAGATTGCCAACAAAGCGTAGAAAGATAAACAACAAATATGACTGAAGATATCCAGATAAGGCGCTGAAGTGTATGAATGAAACATCAAAGAAACCAGCTATAAGATAAAGCTTTTACATCCAAGTCTATAAATGTTAAGCTTCACGTGAGTATTTTATCTCATGACATTTGCATTAAAATTCAATTAGACAAGCCACACCGACATAAACAGTTTACTTACAAAACGTAAAGAGCTTTACGTTAGGTGGTTGTTATCAGACAGCACACATAGTGTACATGATGACAACTACATGGGAATGTGACCGCTGTGTAACATCATATTATTAATGGTTAGACCAGGGCCTTTTTTTCGCAGGTAGGGGAAGTGGCTTTTTTCTTAGATTTGGTGAAAAATAATATGGCACTTTGACAAAAAGGGGAAAAAATTGATGAAATTGCATGATTTCAAAGGTTTTTCCTAAGGGGAAGATGCCTATAAACAATCCCTTTTATAGAAGGAAAAATCTCTGTAGATATACTCATTGGAAGGAAACAATTAATAATTCTTCAGTCCAATACATGAACAAACATATCAAGATTTCAACCTTAAAGCCAAAATCTAAATTGCGTATTTTTTCAATAAGAATTCCATCTAAATTCAATCTAAATCCTGCTTCTTGCCTTTACCCTTAAAAATCAATCTGTCTGACAATGTTTCAACAGACTTCTACAAACTGACTTACAAATGTACATCTAAAATTAACATAAATCCTGCTATTTGAATAAATTAAGATAAATGCAAAATGTCTGTGTCAGATCGTCTGTCTGTGCTTTTATTAATTTTACAATTTATATAATACAAAGATAACACAAACCTGTCTCTGTCGGGCTGGAGAACATCGGCAACAAGACCAGAATAAGAGACATTACGACGTAGATGATCGGCCATACCAAACTTATCTGAAAATTTTAAGAAAAACAAAATGTCAAATATGGACTCATATCAAACTTATCAGAAAATGAAAGTAAAATTTAACATCAAACCACATCTCATACTAAACTTGTCTGAAAAAAAAACAAGTAAAATTTAAATTCAAACCAGAACTGTCTGGTTTAAAACAAAATTCACATCTACCAGTAAAATAAGGCAGATATGACAGTAACCAAAGTTCACATCTACCAGTAAATAAGGTAGATATTAAAGTTCACATCTACCAGTAAAATAAGGCAGATATGACAGTAACCAAAGTTCACATCTACCAGTAAAATAAGGTAGGTATTAAAGTTCACATCTACCAGTAAAATAAAGCAGATATTAAAGTTCACATCTACCAATAAAATAAGGCAGAAACGAGAGTGACCAAAGTTCACCTCTACCAGTAAAATATGTTAGACATCAAACTAATTGTGGTAATCTCAAATCAACATAGACTTGATCATCAAACTTTATCATCAAAAAATGCTGCATCAGCATCGTAACTGTTTCATGTTACAGTGTACACGAGACAAGGTCATAATAATAACAGACTTAATGCAGAAATAGGTCAAGATGAAACAAACGGCTAGTGTTGTAGATGCAGGCAGAATCGAGGTCACCACGATCCAATTATATCTGACACTTAACATACTTTTGCAACAAGAATGCACAACTACTAGTATATACTTCTGTTCATGAAATAATACTTAAAAACAAGAAGTCTAATACTGAGCTGCTCAAGGACTTTATCTAAGTACTTTTAACTAAATATATACCTTACAAACAAAACTAGACCCATGTTCCACATAAGCCAAGGTCTGCATGTGGATCTAATACAAACTAAGATAGGATACATTGTGTAATGTGGAATTGGTCAATTTTATCTAAAACACAATAGTTTTATGGATGAAAAACATTTCGGACGTTATACAAAATACATCAGTAAATTAAACGTAATCATGAAAGATCAGGGACAAATCATGCCAAAAGACATTTAAAAAATAAGGCATAGACATCGTAGGTCAATATATAGCACATATTTTTGAACCTCCATTAAAAAGCTGTAGGACATTTTTGACATAATTTCATGATTTCCATAAACCAGATAACTCATTTCCTGTAAGAAAACAAAACAGTGTAACCCAGGAAATCAGTCAGTCGGTCGGTCAGTCAGTTCTTAGATTGCATTCTCTTACCTTGACTGGACGAGGCATATCAGGTCTCGTGTATCGGAAGTACAACAACACTGTCACAGACAGACCAATAGCCAGCCAGTTCACGAAACTGACGTAGTTAATGAGAGCATACATGTTGGATGAAGTTAGATACACCAACGACAGTAAACCCTGAAATATAAGAATAGATATGCATTGCGTACATAAATTAAGCATTTACATCAAATAATCAATCAGTCAATGAAGTCAAATTTACGAAAGTAAAGAACTATAACAAAATGTTAAGGACAACACCATCAAATATCAGGGGTGTAGAAATGTTTTCATGTAGCCAGTAAGCTGCTGAAAGTGGGGAAAAAGTAGCCTGCGAGAATGCTCAAATAGCCAGTTGACTTTTCCAGCTTCTGGCTTCCATCTCATTTCCACAACCTGAAATACTATCCCCAAGCAAGGTGACATATTCAGTGACACTGTGAATAAGTTTGATATGAATAACTACATTACAGGGCAGACAAACAAGTATCGACTCACATCACATGTGTATTAATAAATGTATCCAATCAGATATTAACCAGCCTTTTAAACTGTTTCTAAAGAAATTCATATGTAAAACAGATGGGGAATAGTTGAAGATGAGAGGGTAGGAATGTTTTCGTCAGCAAGTGTAGTATGGCCAGAAGCTCTCTAAAACAGAATAATAGGACAGGTACGAGTACTGGTGATTCTACTGGCATACAGCCTCAATATATGTCCACTAGAGATCAACGTCACCTCAACAGCACAGGTCATTTGGTGACTTTCCAGCTTTAACAATAGAGGAAAACCCATCCAGGCTTACACCTGGGTAGAACTATCGACCTTCAGCAAGCAAGCTGGACAACTGGTAATTATGAGTCAGAGACAATAACCACTTGAACACAAAGGTCCTGTCACTATCATCATTTGTTCAACGGGCATGCAAGAATGGCCTCCCCCTGCCCCAAAACCGTTAGATGTTCACAACAATGATCCTCGTGTTCATTCAAGGTGTGTGAAAAATTCACATTCACAGTCAAATGACAAGTGATGAGTGATCTAGACTTAGAATTCCCAGTTACAACAACAACTTACCATAAACAGACACGCTGGTAAAGGTGTCATTCTGTTTACTTGAACCATAGACAGAATCTGAGGCATGTGACCTTCTCTGGCACCAACATAGAACAACCTGACAAATACAGCAGTCATAAATAATAAGATAAATCCGAATTTTACAACAATTACTGTGAATGTAGAAATATGGAGCACAAACTAGAGTTCTGCAGAGCGACGCCAACACTCGTCTGTGTTTTTCATCATTCTATTTAATACGCAATTTTGACCAAAATTCTAAGTTAAAAAGGGACATAACCCCAAAACTATAGCTTTCAGAATAATGCCCCTTGTCTTCCAGCTGTGCCTAGGCATGATAATCAAGTATTCTAAGCGTTGTGTTGATATCTTTGTTTCAGTAATGAGCTACATTAAACTTTTTGCATGTCAATGATGACAACAACAATGCTACAGTGATCATAATAGTTTGACTTTTCTTCACATCATAACCTAACTTAACAAAAATATCCAAAACACTATAGATGGTATAAAATGCCCATCTACTCCTATATGAACATAAATTAAAACTAGAAGCAGTTGTATATAGTGCAGTGTTTATTTTTTTTCTTTGTTTACTGTAGCTTGAGAGTACAGAGTTAAACAACACATATAAACAGGGTTCTTTTTTCTCACTGGAATGTAACATCGCACCAACAGTCAGGGTCATTTGGCAACTTTCTAGCCTAAACAATGGAGGAAGATCCCAGGCTTACACCTGGGTAGAACAACTGATCTTCTATAAGTTAGCAGGACAGCATCCTCATGTGAAATTTGGTCCGGGGTGGGATTTAAGGGGCTAGTGATTACAAGTCAGAGACCATAACCACATGACCACTGAGGCCCCTGGTTTGCTATTTACCACTGAATTATATAAGTGATGCAATACAAGGTGTTTTGTGCAGGGAAGATTGAACATTTGAAGATTAGAACTGAAAAATGGTAACAATTTTATCTTTAAAAAATAATTTTAATTTGGTTTCAGTGAGACAATTACATTTAAACAAAATTTATCACCTCGAAATCATTATTTATGTTGCATCAGTACAAAAAACAGAAACATTTACTTCAGATAAGAGTACAGACTAATTACCCCGAAACAATAAAAGCTCCGAAAATAGAAAAGTTTTATCTAGACAAAATGAGCAAAAACTCGACATTTTATTGACAACAAAAGTAGACAGAATACAGAGCAGAAAAGAAAATGCTAAAAGAAGAAGTAATGTTATCTAAGAGACGGGTTTTGTTTCTACCTTAAATAGAAACATTGAAATCGATGCAGTATCTTATGGCGTGTTACAGACAGCATTAAAATATAGTGAAGAAATCACAGACAAGCTAATTGTGTGCATGCAAATAAACACAGTTAAATAAATTTACTTTTGGTAATAAATCAATCAGTACAGCAAAACCTCACATAGCAACCACCTCAATATCATGACCATATAACGACCACTTACTTCAACCAGCTTTCAATAACTCCCCTATAATTCAACTTGATAATGAGACCACCAAATTATGACTGATTTTTCAGGTCCCAAAGGTCATCTCGTTATTGAGGTTTTTGTGTACTGATATAATTGACCAGGTAACTTCTAAATAAAGGCTAAGTGTGCATGAAGTTTGCAATTCTCCTCTTCCTTGAAACCTTTTGTTTAAGGGTCTGGCTGTGTGGTTATGTTAATAACCTCTGGGTTACACTAACATGACCGACTCTTTTTTATTTTCTGCCGAGCAAAGACCTCTTTATTCTTACTTTTTTTCTCCTGATGTTTTCATTTTTCTATGAGCTATATCTCAAACTACAAAATTACATTTGAAAAAGTCCTGCAGACCAACCCATCCTACGATTCAGGCATTTATTTTTTAGGGCAAGCCATTAGTTCAAGTTTGGTGATATTGATATTCTATTTTAAGTGAATTTTTAATTAGTTCTAGCAACAAACATATCCACATGGTAACTAATTTCTCAGTCTGTAGTCAAAGATGTTGTGTTACATGGCACTAATGAAGTTTCATTTCAATCGACCAACCAGATGAGAGAATTCTGCAGCAGTTTGTAAGTAAAAAGCGACAAATGCCCATTTTAATTTAAGTTTAACTTACAAACAAATTGTTCAACTTCATACAAGCTTGGTATGCATGTAAAACTTATATGAGAACAACAGAATAAAAAATAATGCTAAGCTAGCAGAGACGTCTCAACAAGTCGAGGGTAAATATTTCAGCTTAGATATTTGTTCATTATCAATATTAAATGACTATTTTGCTCAAAGATAATTGTTTTGATGTTATACAACCCTATGAGATTTACACTTCATAGATATATAATGCACAATTTGTAAGAAATTTTTTATCAACACAACAGGTATCCAGTCCAGACTTTAATCTGTAACACGCTGCAAAATAACCAAACTAATTCATAGGCAAAATAGTTCAAACACCACGTCCATTGTTGCCATATTAAATATGAATTTATCTATGTGATAAATTTCACCACAATTCTAGTACGTGACTTTCAATGTTTCTTTGAAATTATATAATCTATTAACTTACTATAAACTTGTTTCAAAAAGTGATAATTTTTTGAATGACCAAAATAATTTTCACTTTTTATTGTTTTGTTGGGAAAGTAGCTTTCATTCCAAGTGAATTTATTTACCTCAGGCCTGGAAGTACATGATGGTCCTATGAGGCATAGAGCGAGCGAACTAACCATTACACAGACACATGGGTGAAAATTGATATTTTTCAAAAAGCCGGAAATCTTAACCTTGTTGTCTTGGAAACAATAAAAACATAAATCAGTTACACTGCCTTTATCAATACCTTAATACTTGATTCAAATTTAAAACAAACATCAAATCTTAGCCTTTAGTGTAACAGTGAATGAAAATCTTACCTTGATGATGTGAACAGGATACCATTGACACCTCCAAATGTGGAGAGTGATACAAATATTGGCATGATCACCCACAAGGCGCTGTATAGTCGTTTGGAAAACATCTAAAATAAATATATACACAAATATTTACATTAGGCTAACATACGAAAATTGACCAAAAAGATATGGTAGGTAGGTCGAAACACTTCTCTTTTCCATCTATAATAAGCATTTAATCATAGAACACAAGGTGCTATTCATCCACAATTTTTTTCATACTCTGGATTATGCAATGTAAGTGTTAGAAACTTAAGAGCCAGCACCAAAATATAAGGTCAGTCAGATAACAGTGAATACAACAATTTTTTGGGGGGGGGCCTAATATTTCAAAAATTTTATTGGATATAAATATGTTTAAAGCAAAATTTAGCCCATTGTTGCTCAGCTTATGAAATAGCCCAATCTTAACACAAGCCCAGAGCTACAGGGTTGTCAATTTTATTAAATTATTACCTCTACTAAATGCCCCATTTGATAAAATGTTATTCATTAGTTGGCATTCATTAGTTCTGACTAGTAATCATTAGTCCTTGCTGTGAGTTTGAATTCCACCCAGGACCAAATTTCACATCTGAGGAATCTGTGCTGAGCTAGCTTACAGAAGTTTAGTGGTTCCAACCAGGAGTAAGCCAGGGGATTTTTGTCCACCTTTGAAGGTGGAAAAGTCACCAAATGATCCCAAGGCCTTTTCCAGCTATTTTGGGAAAAGGACCCTGGCTTAAATTGGGAAAAAATATGCAGCATGTTGCTATATTTTGGGAAATTTGAGAAATATTTTCTTTGAATAATACTTGTGACTGAGTGACATTTTACGCGAAATCCGATGATATTAAGAATATAGTGTACAGCATTAAAATCAGAGGTTGCTGTAACACATATCAAGGTCACTGTGACTGTTTGGTTTTTATAAGAAATCTGCAAGTACTTATAATTGCAATTTTTCTGAATTTATTTACTGAATTTTTTGCAGCTGTTTGTGATTTTTTTTGAAATTGGGAAAAAAGGCTATTTTCTATTGAGAACGGGGCTGATATTTAGACCCTGGTGATAGGGCGAAAATGCCCTAGACCCTGACTGTTGGTGCGACATTAAATTCCAGTGAAAAAAAAAAGTTACTGATGATGTTTTCAGCCTGTACTCACCACAGCTACAGCAGCACCACTCAGTACCTCCTCCCTACTAACTGTGGTAAAATATGCAACATTAGCAAACGTGTATACGAGAGTCACCAAACTGATTGAGATCCATATCGCTTTGGGGCAGTTTCTGAAAATAGAGAAAAATCAACATTTACACTTCTTAACAGAACGTAAGGATATTTCTCCATAGAGTAAACAGAATGATACGAGATAGCGAACAATTTTCCCATGAAAGCAAGACTTTAATTATATAGTTCTGTACAAAAATGGTGATAAGGGTCAACTGAATAAATTGTATAAGTCATATGATTTCATACTATAACTAATCTTGTCTAATCAAATTTTAGCTTACAAGATTAACAAGAGAGATCCGTTGTAAAATACAAAAAATGGTACAAAGCAGGTGAATGTTGTAACACTTTAACATGATAAAATTATACAACTACCTTACATGAAGTAAGTACTCTAAAATTACAAAATTTCATTCAACATTCTGGCATTCTTTTACAAACAAAAATCGGCTAAAAGTATTTGGTAACTATTAAGAAAGTAAATAAATTTATCAAATAATTTATGCAACAAAGACATTACCGTCTTAAACAGTTACATAGATATGTACATAAAAGTGTACCATTAAGATAAATCAGTGACAGACAGTAAGTAGAAATGTCAGCGATGAATCAAACAGGATTATCAGGGATGTCACTTTGTGGAAACAAATATCAATTACTGACAGACTTCAACGAGTTATTAAAGTAGCCATGTTTTAATAATACTTTAGAAGATTATATACTAAACAACTAAGGCATGTTATAATACACTGTAAGTTCATTATTTGTTTGTTTTATTTTCATGTGACATGGTCACTGTGATTTAACGTCGTTTTTCAACAATTTGTCAGTTATATACGGTGAGTAAGTTTCTTAATACTTCTGTTGGAAGATCTGTGTTTACGTAACTAGTATACCAACTGTCATCTCTATATACAGTAAAACCCCTGAAAACCAGACCATATCCGGACTGGGCCAAAAGTCCAGTTTTCTAAGAAATTCCATTTTTCAGAGAACTATTGATTATCAAAGAGAAAAAAATGGGACTTGAAACATTGTCTAATTTTCAGAGAATTCTGGTTTTCAGAAAGTCCAGTTTTCAGGGGTTTACTGGATAAACAGAAGAGCTGATCCTACCACTGTATGTACCGTATTTATAGTTAAGTAAGTTTACTGGGTTTATAGAAATGTAGTACCTTTGACCAATAAATGCTTAATTTTGATTTTATCAACAAAAATCAATAAACCATTAGCTAATGAACCACATCAGAATTCATATGTATTTTACGCTAATTGAATAAAAACTTAAATAATGTCTTAACTCCAAACTAATGACAAACAGAGAATAACAGACAGCCATAATCTCTTACTATCAGACTGATCAATACAATAACGACCTTTATAAAGTTTAAATCATGACAACACATAACTGCACCAGAATAAAATTCCATTATCCAGTTTTCTCATAACAAAGTAAAATTAGTTCTCCATTCAATGGTAAAAAATTTGACCCCACGGTCACCTTAAAATCATGAACCAAGTTCATGTTAAGACTATATCATACATTGCCAACACAGAAACCAGTAAGCTAGTTAGTGAAAAGGTTAAACAAGGTGACCTTATGTTGTATATAATTTCAGAGATTTTTCACCTAATATAATAGATACCAGTAAATGGATTCATTCCCAATTTAAAATAATGACTATTTTTCCCAAATTACACGAAATATTCTCAAAAGGAAGACAAATTTTGACTGGAATGATTGAATAATTATGCATGAAATTTCATTCAATAAACAAGATACATGCCTGGTAACTAGAAACAAACTAGTAAGGGCCGCATATGATATGAAGTTTTTGTACCTTAACAAACTTGCACACACCAACCGTTCATAATGCATAATTATCTTAACTAATTTTGTTCTCTCTGGGGTTTAACATCACACCAACAGCCAGCATCACTTGGTGACTGGAAGAGCTTTACCAAATGGAGACAGACCCAAGGCATACTAAGCTAAGCTAGCTGGACAGCTTCCTCGCAAGTAAAATCTGTCTGCTCAAGGATGGGATTCATACATACAGGGTAAGAGGTTTGTTATAAAAACTGCTACCATATTTAAGGTATATCTACAAAACTGGCTCCAGGTATCTTTTACTACAAGCAATCTTTACTGTATGAGATTACAGAGGGTTTTAACACATAATGTCATATGTCATTTCACAATTAATATACACATTATATTTGTATAACATAAGTAATTGAGTATTAGGAGCTGCATGTCGTATGACACTGACACGAGTTCAGGGTGAGGTCCCAACCATAATTTGACCAAAGGATGAATGTTTTTGCAGCAAAAAATAAATGTCCCTTCAAGGATAAGAGAAGAAAAGATATTTCTTGCATTTTGACAGACATATCAATTAACGCAACATAGGTGAGAGTAATCCAACAAGACTACTTCTCCCAAAAGAAAACAAAAAGTGCGAAAGGATTAGCTCTATTCCACAACATTTTTTTTTCACTGGGGTAAAATGCAACACCAACAGCCAGGGTCATTTGGTGACTTTTCCAGCTTTAGTGGTGGAGGATGACCCCTGTCAGAACCACTGACCATCTGTAAGCTAACAGGAAAGCTTCCTCACATGTGAAATTTGTCTGATCCGGGGTGAGATTCAAACTCAGCGGGGAGGGGCTTGTGGTTATCATGCAGTCAGAGACCACAACTACTCAACCACAGAGGCCCCCATCACAATAATTAAGAAATACAATACTATAATTTATATCAGACAACAAACAGAAAAAATTAGAACACATCCACATTATTCATGTGTTGTTTTTTTTGGTAGTTTTTCATTTAACACTACTTATCAACAGGTACTCAGCTATGTATACCAGACAGTTGACCAAAGCTCAAAGGTTACTAGTCACAGCATGAACTCCCACACACTAATTAACGAAGTGACCACCAAGTTCCCAATAATTAATTAATGTGTAAATGAGGGACTTGTGACATTCTATGCTCTATTTCCAGACACATTGTCACAAAGTAACATAAATATCACCCTGTATCTAAACATGTTTTGATACCAGTTCACCTAATAGTACACTGAAAATCTAGCCTATTTTTATTAATGAACTAAATATAATCAGTGCTCGACAAATCCACTCGCCCATTCGTAACTACAAGTAGAAATTGACCCAAGATGAGTGGAAATTGCTGTAAAATTAGTTAAAATTCTTAGCTAGTTATCAGCAGGATGAGTAGCCTGAAAAAATTATCGAGCCCTGATAATGTATCAATTAATAAGCAGACACTAATATTAATGACACGACTATGGGGAAATTTTCAGTGTTAATTTGTCAGTGAACAGGTGACAATGAGCTTAATTTTCTATTTAAGGTTTATTTAATTTACTCAATACTCAATACATAATATAGTTTCCTTTAAAATGATATATCTGACCAAATTCTGCAAGCTTGTCATACTAGGATGTGACAGTACCACAGATTTTTCATGATCATACGTAACATTCCCATCAGAGCAGACATTTAGTTCAACAGTACCACAGATTTTTCATGATCATACGTAACATTCCCATCAGAGCAGACATTTAGTTCAACAGTACCACAGATTTTTCATGATCATACGTAACATTCCCATCAGAGCAGACATTTAGTTCAACAGTATCACAGATTTTTCATGATCATACGTAACATTCCCATCAGAGCAGACATTTAGTTCAACAGTACCACAGATTTTTCATGATCATACGTAACATTCCCATCAGAGCAGACATTTAGTTCAACAGTACCACAGATTTTTCATGATCATACGTAACATTCCCATCAGAGCAGACATTTAGTTCAACAGTACCACAGATTTTTCATGATCATACGTAACATTCCCATCAGAGCAGATATTTAGTTCAACAGTATCACAGATTTTTCATGATCATACGTAACATTCCCATCAGAGCAGATATTTAGTTCAACAGTATCACAGATTTTTCATGATCATACGTAACATTCCCATCAGAGCAGACATTTAGTTCAACAGTACCACAGATTTTTCATGATCATACGTAACATTCCCATCAGAGCAGATATTTAGTTCAACAGTATCACAGATTTTTCATGATCATACGTAACATTCACGTCAGAGCAGACATTTAGTTCAACAGTATCAAACAGAAGCGCGATTTCACGCACAAACCATTCAGGACAGGCGAATACCCCACCTATCAAGCCAAAAAAACAATAAGTTCTTATGTGTCTTTGAATTGGATTTATTATATCCAATCACATTAATTTAATATGTCCATGTGTATATCTGTCGTGACAAAAAGCACTTAGGTTACCAACCAGTCTTTCATTCACAGGTAGCTATACACCCATGTTTAGCTGTAATTTGAAATTTCTGTTGTTCGACCAATTTTTTTTATGCTTACATTAACCAAATTCTAACTTGTCTTTCATACCACAATATACATGTATATTTCTAATGTTCTATCACACAGTAATAGGCAGGCAGTGTTAAACCATTATCAATGTTCAAAATGCATGAATGAATGTTTACACACTTGTACTTCCTTAAAGAGAATGTGCTAATCTATAAACTGAATAGATCAACTTAAAATAAACTTATGACTCTCACACTTTAATAATTTATCTTAAAAGTCCTTATTTTTAAACCCAGGATGTGTTTTAGAAAAAACTAACGTCAGTCAGTCAGTCAATTCAATCAATCAATCAATCAATCAATCAATCAATCAATCAATCAATTCAATCAATCAATCAATCAATCAACTGACCAACCAATTGACCCACTGACTGACCAATCAATCAAGTGACCAACGAATTGACTAGCTGACCAATAGATCAACTGACCAACTGATCAATTGATTGACCAACCAATCAATCAATTAACCAACTGATCAATCAATTAATGATGCCACTGTCAGGACAGAAGTAAAAAGTTTCATACAAACACATAATAAATAAAGAATCAATACTGGAATCTACCTCTTCCAAAGACAGAGTACTTAGAATGTCACTCTATGTCTCTGGGAAATGTCGTCTTAGATTAATTCTCCCATCAACTGTCAGCCTTGAAACAAAATTAACCAGGATGTCAGGCATACCCTTCTTATAGTTATACAAAACTTATACACACTAGATATTAAACAGTCATTTGTGACTTCACATCTGTGTTACATATCTTATATTTTGTTCTTATTTTTGAGACCTTATATTTGTATCACATCCTATATTTTGTATTATATCTTATATTTGTATCATATATTTGTATCATATATATTATTTGTATTATATCTTATATTTGTACCATATATATTATTTGTATTATATCTTATATTTGTATCATATATATTATTTGTATTATATCTTATATTTGTATCATATATTTGTATCATATATATTATTTGTATTATATCTTATATTTGTACCATATATATTATTTGTATTATATCTTATATTTGTATCATATATATTATTTGTATTATATCTTATATTTGTATCATATATATTATTTGTATCATATATATTATTTGTATTATATCTTATATTTGTATCATATATATTATTTGTATTATATCATTTACTAGTGTTATATCTTTCACTGAGACCTATAGTTGATTCAGCTAATAGCTTATTTATGCCTAAAGCATTCATTTTGTGTAGCACCATATTCTGATTATCAACATCTGTTGAAGATATACTTGATTATACTTTATGTACTAAGTCAATTACTTTCATGTCATTTTAATCACTGTGAAGGGATGTGTTTCCTTTAACTAATAAATAATCGGTAAGAGCTACTGACTTATGCTTGTTGTACCATATTGATATGCTTCCTCCTAATCAAGTTGATTAATCAAATAAATAAATCATAAACTACAAATATCGAGCGTAATCTGATACCATGGCAACAAAGAGAATGCAGCGGTGCAAATATTAGATTAGTTGCGTTTACGTTGGTATAAATGTTAGAAAACAATTTAAGTAGTCAATAATTTCCGCCCCCTCTCACCACAAGATAACAGGATGTCTTCTCTTATGGAGAAAAATTTTTCAACAGTTCTTAGAATATCGAACAAAACAAAAAGATGATGCAATGCATGCATTACTGGGTGTGATTTCAATCATGTGTTGGGTTCGAGATGGACATACCAAACAGCCTATTTAATCTAGACTGGTATAAAGAGATAAGGATTGGTAAAAAAATTAAATTTTAATATAAACAAAGAAGGAATTGATTTTTTGGGCTTGTAAAAGCTGACTGTCTTTTGCTTAATTCCCCACATGATTTTTTGTGACATTGTCACTGGGGTTTAACGCAATTTTTAAAAAAAAATTACGTTATACATGGCAGCTAGTTTACCTAACCAGTTTTCCTGAACTGTATACTAACCAGTAAGTTGAGCTGACAACTTCTCCACATTTGGAGGAAAATTGTCATTTTTGTCAAATTTTCATAAAAGGGTATGACCTGCTGCGACCAGGATTTGGACCTGGATCTCTGGGTTACAAGTCCAGTACACTAATCCCTGGCCCGACATGAAGTACTTTGTTTGATTTTCGAACAGCTGTTTAAAGATTTGCTCACGCACAACAAAGTGCGTGTGTGACTTGAATGTCGAGGGTAAATAAGGAAAAAAATTTAGAATACACTCAGATATCTGTTTATCTGTATTCATGACACATTGGGAGTGGCGTATTTACAACATGGCAATATTGCCAGATGGATAAATGCAAAATTAATCACATTACATCATTCAAACTATTTTTTTAAGCACAAGGCCAAACTATAAAAGGGCTATTGAAAATAAACAATTCAACAAAAGCACAAATACACAATTTTGAGAAGGTCACTGGTCTGGATAAAAGTTTACAAACCATGGGCTTTGGGCTTGGGGGTTATTTGGAGAAAAGACTGACTTATATACATGCATGCAATATGAATTTTAGCAACACTGTTATACATGAAAGAACAAAATATAGACATAAACATGCAGTTGAGTAAGTTCACCATTTATTATGATCATATAAAAAAAACATTTTATTTGCTAATAATTTGTATGAAAATAAAACATCAAAGAGTAAATGAAAGAACAACAAAAAAAGTATACTAACTTTAAAAGAGCATGTTTATGTTTATATCTGACATTCTCACATTCTCAGACACAATGAATATTGGATAATAACGTAAGGCGCTGAATGACGCAATATGTCTGTTTACATTCAATCATTTACCACATGTCTGAAATAATACTTCATTTTGATTTTGTCTTATTGATTACTCTATATATGTACGCCTATTGCATCATGCCTCATACAAAACAATTACAAACTAAACTGGAATGCTGGAAGGGTGGAGTGAATAATTAATGTCAATTTTTTATGCTTAAAACCTAACAACCAAAATGAAATTAAGTTTCAACGTAACCATGGTCTTAAATGTTTATTTAAATTGCATAAAATCATCACCACAATACATACATCTACAAAATAAAAGCAAAAATTTCTACGAATATCGCATCAGACTACAGCTTTTTCTCACAACATGCGAGTTTCAATTATTGCGCAACCATCAAGGTCTGACTGGAGGAAGGATTTATCATTGAGGAATAAAGTCAAGAAAATCAATAAAAGGAAGAAGCGACAGACAACAACAAAGAGTATGTTACCTTGACATTAGCTGATGAAATTATCATAGTTTTAGCGCAAGGCTCTGCAGGCTGAGTCTATCATTTAGCCATCAAAGTGATCAATATTGGTTACATGCTAACATAACATCATTAAGTACAAAATGATGCAACATGTCTGGTAACTTAGAGAGTTGTATGGCTACATGGAATAACATACAGAGGTAAAAATACAAAGCAAATATATAATGACGTGTATGCAAGCTGTCACTTAAATGATATGAGAAAATATATACACATATATAGACTGGATATCTATTGAAAACAGATAAATAATCACATCATGAATGAGACAGAATCAATACAAAGAGGACAAAATCTACGCAGGACAGTCTACAGTTACAGGGCATGTCACAGTCTACTGTATAAACCAGTCTGGCTTTCAGGAAGCTAACAATTACAAATGTCCAAAAATGTCGTGTAAACAGAAAATAATGTATTACATATCCATAATAAACAGCCAAAAACAAATTAAATAAACTGCATGTCCTGGCAGTACAGGAGCTTGTTGGACAATAAAACAATTTTTTGCACCTATTCTGACTAATGTATGAGTTCATTAAAAGTTCAATGTTAAATGAACTGTAATAAAAGTGTACAACATTATCACGACTGTAATTAATTCATTAAATTTAACATTCTAATTCTGCTCATAGCCACTAATTATTAATTAATTACTAATTAAATACGCATAAAATCATCTTCACGCTGAGACAAAGTACACCAGTTAGACAGTTGAACTTTTAAAGGGATCCTAGCATTTAGCTAGAACAATAAATCTATTCAGTGTGTCTAGCAGAATGTTAGGAAACAGTACAATGTAAATGTATTTTTGCACTTCTTAAGAACACAAGAATTTGTGTAAATTTGTCCTCAACAAATTCAAGCAATACAACATAATGGCCAATTTGTTTCCGTGGGTTTAAAACCGTTTTTTCAACAATTTTTCAATTATATACAGCAGCCAATTCAACTAGCCAGTTTTTCTGGACTGCATACTAACCAGTGCTAACTACCCTTCCACAAGGAGCCGGCAACTTCTCCACATATGTCAAATATTCATAGAAGGGTATGACCTATTGCAACCGGGATTTGAACCCAGATCTCAAGGTTTCAAGTCCAGTACAGTAAACACTGGACTATGATCACAGCTACAGTATGACTATCTTCAGCTTATAATTCTACATTGATATAATTCTGAGACGTTATGTACATGGATATTCATGTCCTTCCCATGTGAGCAATGAATATGATTTAGGGCATTCATTTCACCCTTAAAATGACACTGACTCTTCTTAAAATTAGAAAAATAATGTTTCTGACAAATGAGAATTTGTATCAAAGGGTCAAATTTACAATTACCCTAATAGGAAATTTTATTCACTCTTCAAATTATTATCAGCCAAGGGTCATTTTTGACCCTCAACTTTTGATGTCCACTGTGTACCCAGTGATTTGGACGCATATTCTACATGAACAAGAATATACATAAAGATTTCACGCAGACAGGCACAAAAAAGGTGCTGATTTAACTTTTACCATACTATTTTAATAGACTAATGTAAAGCTGTACATGTGACCACCTCAAAATAACAACCACCTTATTATAACAACCACCTTATTATAACAACCACCTTATTATAACAACCACCTTATTATAACAACCACCTTATTATAACAACCACTTATTTTCAGACCAACTTTCAATTACTCCTCTATAATTAAACTTGATAATGAAACCACCTTATCATTACAACCAATTTTCCAGGTCCCAAAAGTGGTCTCATTATCAAGGTTTCACTGTATATTGAAGTCGACCATTATAACGGCACAGAAATAGAAAATATTGATAATCCTGGCAAACTTCAGCCCTAAGCTTTGGACGTAAAAAAATACCAGTAAGGACCTGTGAATACAAAAAGGGACAGGAAAAGGGTCAGAAACAATGATATGGATAGTAAATCAGGATTTTCAGAGACTCCATCATGTAATATTAAAATACAATATTAAACAATCAACTTACTTGACTGGGTCTTGCAATTCTTCTATAACATAGTTGAGATAGTTCCTGAAATATAAATAAATCAGTATTACGCAACATGAACAAATGGTATAGTTTGATAACAAGATAAATAAACTATTATGTCATACACATCCCAAACAAAAGGGTGTGATTGGTTTCTGAAGGGAGGGCATTTTTGTCGCAGAGTGGAATACAATCAGAAAACATTCAAAAAGTAGAAAAATTGGACAGGTATGAATATCAGTAATTCTACAGTCAATCATGATACATCACATCAATCGGACCCCTCTGTTCATCTGAACCACAAACATCCACATCCTAGCATACAGAATGATATAAATTAGTCCCTTTTAAAGCAAGACCATGACGACCAACAAAAATCCAAGGTCAGAACAAAGGTCAAAATCAAGGTCAAAACGAACGTCAAAATCAAGGTCAAAACTTCAATTTTCTTCACAGAAATATTTGAATACAAAAATAAAGTTACTAAATAACCAGTCATGTTTTAATACATTAAATTATTAGACTCTTATACATCTGGATTATTTCTGTCCACATCAGAGATTACAACAAGACTCGATATACTGCAGTCTCATTCAGTATCAAAGACAGGAAAAATATCCTTGACACAATTGTATACTTGTACAACACAACACTTTAGAGACACTAATGCAGCAATCACTTGAAAATGTTCTGTAACTTCTGAAAGACACATTATGCCTAAAACAATACTGGGAATTGGTAAATTTTCAATTTTATTCTTGTGCAATAATTGCATAAAAACAACATTTCATCGTGTTAATCAATACAATGACTACATTTTTTGCATGGTTGTTTTTATTGCCAAGGTTCAGTCATATTTCCAATACAAAAATGCTATATTTTTCAACCTAAAATAACCGGCAAAAATTCCAAACTAAATTTAAACACAAGAGCTCTGCAGAGTATCACCAATGCTCATCTGTTTTACATCATTCTATTTAATATGCAATTTTGATCACAATTCTACGTTAAAAAGGGGTATAACTCCGAATATACAGCTTTAAGAATAATGCCCCCTGTCTTGCAACTGCACTATGTCATGATAATCAAGTATTCCAAGTGTCATGTTGGTATCTTTAAAAACTATTTGAGTAATGGGCTACATTAACGTTCTTACGACAATGACAACAACAACAACATAGAGATCACAACAGCTCAACTTTTTCTTCACAACAGATGAGCAAAATCTGATAAAATTATTCCAAAAAGCAAAAAAAAAAACAATCAAATTTGAAAAAAGTTTATATTCAAAAGATAATTCTCAACAAAATGGACACAATTCTACCAAAACCTAGATGGCACCAGACACTAATCTAACACAAAGCAAGAAGATTAAAACAAAACCAACTTTTGACTTCCATTAACAACTTGTACGATACTGATAATTGCCAACAACAATTTAATTGAGACGACAGCATTCATCTTATCGTAGGCCATGTGATTACAATTCAATAGTTAATTCTCGTACGTACTAGATATTGAAAACAAGTAAACAATTCTCCTAATACAGCTTGCATGAAGACAATGTCGTTGCGACCTTTACGAGTATGTCCTTCCTAGTATCATTGAGAAAATATGACCTTGACCTTAAGAAAATGCCTGCCTGGTAGAACTAATAATTACTTTTCGGAATTAAATCTTCAAGTTCTACGTGATTTTCAGCAAGGAATTGTCATCAATAATTGATTGAGAAAATGAAGAGTAGATTTCTAAAATAAACACCAGCTATGGAACGCATCAACACTACAATCAAAAGTAATAAAACGTTTAACAGGGTTAAGAAAATGGAAAAAATAGTAATGAATGCTTAGAACTGCCCGGGTGATTCAGGATATTTGACAAAAATGAAAACAACAGAATTCATATAACTGGTACATTGTAGCTACTTCAAGCATCCAGTAATTATTTTATGCAACTGAATAAACCCAAAAATACAAGTTAACCAGGATTGGACATCACAGAATACAAAACAATCACAGGAAAATGATACCAGCCTTCTATAAATGATATTTTTTATATCAATTGATCATGAGTTTTCATTTTTATTGACAATTGATGTTAAATACATTCATATAACAAAGAGGTGATACCTCATTGAGAACTACGTCTTGTGCAAGACAGACAAGGGTTTCATTGTACAAAGAAAACAGAAAATTGAAAAAAAGATGCTGAAAAGGCAGGAATTTTCCATATGGTCAATAAACAAAATGGAACTGTATTCCATGCTTAACATTTTGAGAATATGTCACAGAGAAGACAAATACACAGAAGATGACGATAATTGGCAAAATTGAGCCAGTCTGAGCCGTTCTTTGTCAATCATCATGAGAGAACCAGCCATATTGGCTTACAACTTCAATTGATCAAATATGGTGATAAATAGTAGAAACATAAAGAAATAAGTACATCCGTATACATTTTATACAATATACAAAGACACAACCAACTCAAATAATTAACTTCAAATGCTTTTCTCACAAAAATAAAATAGTAACTTCTGAATGTTATTTTTCCCACAACAGCGCCAGAATTCCTCATTTCTTGTCGGATACCATTTTTTTACCTAGGGTTTAATGTCGCACCAACAGCCAGGGTCATTTGGTCATTCTGCAGCTTTAACACTGGAGGAAGACCCAAGGTATATCTTGGTAGAACCACTGACCTTACAAAACCTTATATGACAGCTTCCTCAAATGAAATATAGACCCGGATGGGATTCAAACTCACAGCAGTCAAGGGCAAGTAATTATTAGTCGGAGAACACAATCACTTGGCAACATCAGGTACCAATATCACGTACATAATGAACCTGGTACACAGGGTTGTAGAAATGAGCTGGAAGCCGGAAAAATCAACCAGCTATTTGAGTATTCTCGCCAGCTACTTTTTCCCCACAGGGGGCACTGCCCCTTTACCCTCTACTGGGGGAACCCTCAGAACCCCCCCTTCAACCTTAAGTAGTTTACAGGCTACAAGACCACATTTTTACAACCCTGGGTACAAGCCATGAATGCCTGATGCATCCAGCATTAACAAATCCTAGAAAAAAACGTTCTCAAGTGACTGACAAAAGATAAAAATGTTTTCATATCAATATCCCCTGTCCAGTCATTTATCAAACATGGTTTTAGCATAAATGTCCAACATTTCCAAAGTAATGGTATATTGACATGCTCATAACTTGACGAAGTACAGGAAACATCGTACTTCTCTAATAAAGTCTAGTTTGTGCTCTCCAATAAAAACTCTTATTTCCATCATTTTAATCGTTACATTGATGTCACGTCAAACGAAATTACCACCAATAGTAATAAACCAAATTCTTTAAGACATAAATAAAGAAAATACATCAACTAGGTATTTAGAATTCATTGCAAGAAACAAAAGGAAGAAATGAATCTACAATTACGCTGTAGCATTGTCAGTATTTTATGTCATAGACGAAATAAATACATTTGATGTAAGCAACACATGTATCTTGCAGGAAATAGCTTATGAGAATAGTTTTTTTTTTTTAGATGAAAACAGTTGTGGTAGTTGTCCATTTTTCAATATTCATAATTCGAGCACGACGTTAAGAATGTAGGACATTGTTTCTACAGTTTGATGATTCCTTGCAACACAAACCACAGTTTTAGTGGACCCTTTTTTGTTGAACTACATCCCTACTTAGTAACAGTGCTCCTTCCCATAACGTCATCTCCAAAGACCCGATTCCTTCCAAGAAATGACAATAATAGACACACATACATATAATAAAAACACCCCTCGTGAATGTATCAATTCCCTCTGAACAACAACTCTCTCTGAAGAACAACACTTTTTTGCAACTCCAACAAGTGTTGCTCCTCAGAGGGAGCACTGTATCAGTAGACAACATCTGTTTTCAGTGAACCACAGAATGAGCACATCAGCACCCAATAGTATAAACATTGGTTAACTTCAATCACTGGGTTAAATCAGAGTTTCAGTTAAAATTTTGGTTAAATGTCCGGTTAGCTGTTGTAGAAAATTTTGTTTAACTAAATGCTGTTTTTGTAAAAGCTCAAATAAATCTATCCCAAGTCTAAGATGCTGGTTAAATCTTAGCATAAATGGGAACCAGTACCAAAATAGCAGCCCTTTTTAAATGTTTAAATGACTTTTTTAATGGTTAGAAAGCCAAACTCGTTAAATTTAACCATGGGTTAAATTAACCATTTGGTTAAAGTTGACCAGTGTTTATACAATTTGGTGCTGAGGAGGGAGACAAATGACTCACAATGAGGCAATATTTAATCTTCAATAGAACAGACTTCATGAAAGGCATCGGACCATCTATCCAGGTGTACCCCAAAAAATGCCCCTGGTTGTTGGTGCCTCGTTAAACCCCAGTCAAGAAGACATGAAAAAAAGGTTACTGCAAAAGGAGACAACTTCAAAGAATCGCAACCTTGACAAAAATTATCATTTTAACCTATGTAATCTAACCTAAATGTTTCACTTCATGAATTGATGCACTTTTTCTCATTTTATGCAAACTAAAGTAATATAAAAATAATATTACTGATGTTTATCAAACCATCCACCATTAACAGTCATATTACAAAATTATATACTTCATATTATCACAATATCATCAAATTACATTATCAATTCAGACTGTATATTAGGCCATCTTTAAAAAAATGTTTGTTTGCTGTAACATGACCCAACATTTTTTCAGTAGGTCGGTAGGTAGAGATTTTTTCCTGGAAAGCAATTATTAATGACAAAAGGGTAAAAAAAATATATTTTTTTTAATGGGAGGGTTAATAAAAAATAGAGTTGCATTGATTTTTATGTGTAAGTCACATAACAACAAACAAAAAATTTTTTTACAGATGGCCTTAGACATAAGGAAGACTAGTATCAGATGTATATCAAACTAATTATCATCCTGTAATGAAGATGAAAGTTTGTTCAGTTTAAACTGGTACTAGAGTTGATCTACAGTCATGCGCTCAAATAAACCAACAAGGCAGCTGGTTAATGTTAAAGACATCTAAAAACAAGGTGACATCTGATCAGAATGGAATTTCTTCCCCACCCACTTGGTTAAAATAAAGTGTTAGGTCTACAGAAACAAAAATTTCACAATTTTCCAAACGGAAACTCAAGTCCTGAAGTGAATATCCCATTGCTTATTTATTTTTTACAGCAGTTTAATGTCGCATTAACAGTCAGGGTCATTATGGGACTTTACAGCTTTAACAGTGGTGGAAGACCGCAGGTTCACACCCGGGTAGAACCTTTGACCTTCCAAAAGCTAGCTGGACAGCTTCCTCATAAGTAAAATTTGGTCCCTGGTGGGATTCGAACTCTAAGCGGTGAGAAGCAACTGATTACAAGTCAGAGACCATACCCACATGACCACAGAGGCCCCTCACATTGCTCATGATTAAAATACCAAGTATGTCACACCAACTAGAACACAAGCTGCAGGGATTTCCCTGACGCAGGTTTCTTACATCCCTGACGCGATATTCAGCTGAGGGACTGGCATTGAGAGAGACCACCGCATCCTCGGGACCCCTTCCGACTTGGAATTTGGCATTTTCTGTATGGGACCCCCAAAAATCCCAAGGGGACCCCTAAAATGTTGGAGAAGGGAGTCCCAGGGACCCTTCGGTGAAAAATCTTAGGGAAAACCCTGAGGCTGTATAGAAAAACCACTTCCCCAAGAAAACCATACAAACAAAATAACCTGATTTCTAGGTTAACCAGTACAACAATCTATTCAGTTCAACCATTATCTCCTTAATTAAGAATTAAATACCACAATGAAAAGTCCAGAATCAAATGCAAGTATCAAATAACAAAGCCATGCAGTGATGTTTATCACACGTTATGTGGGGACCTTCGATAAAGGTAAAACAGGAATCCTCTTAGAGGTCGAGCATGCATTCAGTCATGATCTCCAAGTCTTACTCGCAGAAACTTAATTAGAGACAGTATCACTACAATAAAATCATGATCAATTGTTTTTTCCAGACTGGTACTTCATAATTCAATTAAATAACCTTCCAAGCTAAAACTTAGAACGAGTAATTTCTCCCAAAATCTTGACTATGAATGGCTTGTTCAGGGAACAAGCAAAAACAACTGACCAATGAAAATGGTTACCCTATAAATTGGTCTCAACATTATGTTTTTGCCTGGGCTTGAAAGAAATATGTTACAAAGGGAGGGACAGAAAAAACTGTTTCCACAACAGACTCGAACCTGGTATATCATAAGGTTACCTCAAAGAGCAAGTTTGAGGTTATCTTTAGAACCTGGCATCCCTCGCACACAGGGCCAGGACTCTACAGGCCAAACTATCCATGCTACATACAATGTTCATGATAAATACACAGAAAATATATACTTACCATCCATTGTACGCAAACAACCCAGAGTAGAATCCTAATGTTGCCTTCGCTATATTTGTCTCTGTGTATTCAAATGGATTTTCAAAGTATTCAGTTTCTCCTGAAATAATTAATGGAAGGAATTAAAACATTTTTCAGCATTTTATTTTGATGTCTTAAATTACCACAGTGTTTTTTTTTCAATTTTGGAAGAGGGGGGTGACTGCCTATTGGTTAGGGAAAATAGGGAATTAACGCAAATAGGTTGTAATGTCGAAAATGATGTAGTAAATCAATGGTGTTGAACATTATGCACCAAAAGACACCAAAACAGCGAAAAGATAAAGGAGGGCAGAAGGGCAATCTGAATATTTTTTAGGGAAAAATAAATATTCTAGAAAGTGGGGAATGAGGCCGGAATTTGCCAAATATTTCAAGGAAAAAAAATATTGTCACCCATATTCAAAACGGACAAAGTCATTCACCATACAACTGTTCAGAAAGAGCCCCTCCTCTAATAAATGCCCCCTCCCCTTTTTTGGACAAGAGAAAACAACAGTGATTTACCATGACAGGCTATTTTAATCTGAGATGAACAATGGATTAGTAGAAAATACTTTAAATCCAAGGAATGACACAAACACATTTTAAATCCAGTACACGCGACAGCTCTCCACTGACATCAAAGAACTTGAGCTGCTCAACGTGACATCACTTCAACCTCTTCAACCTAGATCGTAGCGGGGACTTCAAAGAGATGAGAGTCAGCAGTCATTGCCATATATACCCCACTAATAAGACCAGTGTAGAGTGTAATTGTTACATAAAAAAGCTTAAAGAATCTGACATTTGGACAATTTTCAAAGGTTAGTCTGTGGTTTAAATTCATTAATACATATTTGGCAACTTGCTTCAAATTCTATTTTTTTGTTCTCAATTCATTGCCCCCTCTTTCAAAAATGTAACGCTCTGGGGGTATTTATTAGGGAATATATGGTAAGTTTATACTAGAAACGCAATACCAAGACAATCCTTACGAAATTTTAAAGCCATTATTTGTACAGCTTCATCTGTTTTATGACAAAAACCACAAATGGAAAAACAAAGACTTTACTGTATTATAATGATGAAAAATGAATAAGGAAAATAAATTTTGAGAGGAGATTTATAATTTATTCTTAATCATCATTCCAGATATCATACGTTTATTTCAGGTTTTAACAGAATTGTATGCGAACACACAGCAGTGAGGGGCTAGTGATTACCAGTCAGAGACCATAACCACTTGATCATGGAGGCCCCTTAAATAAGTAAGTAAGACAGTTACAGTTTTCTTAAAGTCTTAAAGACAATTAAAAACATCATAAGTTCTCTGAGTTTTTACAACTAACAGTTACATGTCTTAGAAAGCAACGATAGTCTTATAAAACATCATAGTATGCAGGGGTGTAGAAATGAGCCAGAAGCCAGAAAAATCAACCAGCCATTTGAGCATTCCCGCTGGCCACTTCTTCCCCACAGGAGGCGTTGCCCCTTTGCCTCTTGTTGGGGTGAACCCTCAGACCCCCTTTCTACTTTTAGTAGCTTACCAGCTACATGAAAACATTTCCACACCCCTGTAGTATGTACATTTAAGTCTGGACACAAAACTTGTAACCTTGAAGAAAAGAAGCAGCCTGAAAGAGTTTTAACAGAGCAAAACTACTTGAGCTGCCGTTCTTGAACCAACTTGAGACAAGGTCAATCATTATGTACTGTAACTAGGCTATACTTCAAGACAACAATACAGTATTTCACTAATGTTGACATATTTGGGATTCAGTAATTGCGAAAGATTTCAGTCCAGCGACAAAAATTCTGATATCGCGATGTAAAATTTAAAGAATTATTCTGCCATCCAATTATTCATGCCACATCTATTAAAATGCATTTGATTTTCAGTAAAGATAAAGTTGATATATATATTGTGGGCTTGTAATATTTTGTCAGCTCCAAGTTTTTTTTTGTCAGTAATCTAATCAAGTAATAATTCATTGTCTTTTGTAAACACAGGTTCTCAGATGACACACAGGTAATTTTGTAAATACTTCAATGGAAGAATTCTAAGATGCTTTTTTACAACATAGAAATTTGGAGGCCATAAAAGACAAGAGTTCTGCAGAGCAGGCCAACGCTTATCTGTTTTACATCATTCTGTTTAAAAAGCAATTTTGATCACAATTCTAAGTTAAAAAGGGGTATAACTCCAAAAATATAGCTTTTGGAATAAAGACCCTTGTCTAGCAACCGTACCTAGTCATGATAATAAAGTATTCCAACTGTTGTACTGATATCCTTAAAAGTGTTTGAGTAATGGGCTACATTACAGTTTTTGCACGACAACAATAACAAGGCCGCCACAGCGATAAAAAAAGCTTGACTTTCTCTTCAAAACAGATGAGCAAAAATGGGTCGCTCGACCAACAATCAACTAAGTCAGCCTTGCTAGCTGAAATTCAGGCATACATAATGCAACAACCTTATCTAATAAGGAGAAAAACAAGTTTTATTTTAGTATAACACTATAATTGATGCACTTGAGTTCTTGGTGCACATAAAGCATAAACAAGCCCATTAAATTCACCAGTACTAAATCAGATCTTAAATCTTAAAACAGATACTTACAACCTACAATATCATATACCAAATTCATGTAAGTAATACCATACTAATATGTAATACTTAAAGCACATTCATCTTTATTTTCATCTTAGTAAAACTTTATAAAGTGCATCTTTAGGGGTTTTCTCCTTCGATAACAGGGGCCATTTATAGGTTTGATGTAAACTGAATTTTAGGGGAAAAATGCATGATTTTAAAGACTTTTTCATGAATGGGAGATGCCTATAAACGGTCCATGCTATAGAAGGAAAAAACCTAGAAGCAACCAATCATAGCAACTCACTGCCTAATGTCAACACATTTATAGTTCATAAACCTCATGTGCCGTCTTATCTTACAGCACAAGCACAGAACATGGGAATGCATTACACTTGAATAGTGAACAATTAGTCTTTTAGTTCCAATTGACTTCAATATTCAACTTGTCTAAAGAATTCATTTAGATGCAAAACTTTTGCCTAATATTTGACAAATAAGACAATGGACAAACTGTGGACTAAGAATGATTACAATACAAATAGCTAGCCTAGAGTTTTTCAAGCAAAGGTGAGCTAAAAATAGTATGATCTGTGTTGAATTTTAAACCAATTAATGAAATATTTTATGTTTCCATTCTAAATGTAAGCTAATAAGCAACAGGTTAGGCTGAACAACTCAATATAACTTACCTCTACATAACTGTACTATCCCAGTTATAATAATTAGCGCCAACGCTAACAGCTTAGCATATGTGAAGATATCTTGGACACGTGTTGCCCATTTTACATCAAAACAGTTAATAAATGTAAGGATTACTGAAAGAAGAAAAAAAAGGATAAAGTTAAGATATGTACAAGTCAGGGTGCTGTCTGTGCTCACTACAGCAATTTTTCCCTTCTTTGTTTGGGTTTGGTAAACAGACCCTTCCCAATGCAAAACACTTTTCCCAATTCCCAACCTAAAGTTCCCAATTTTGGCATCTCAAAAAAGCACCGAACTATTAACAGTATCTGTTTTACAGAATCAATAAAAAATTAATTCTAAGTAGGATTTTAAAATACAATCTGTGTAACCCATCTCCTCGTATTTTTCACTTGACAATCTGTATTTTATTAAACTATATTGCACACATGTATTGTACGTTGCTAGGCAACCTGTGAGTGAATAGGTACTATGTACTCAACCATGAACAGTTTTTATATTCCTTCATTCATACAGAAATACATGTAGGAAAACAACAATGATTATGAATACTGCCTAAGGATGATATTTTTGAATCTGAATAATGCTCAGGTGACCAAAAGCTTATTTATATGAAATCTGCATATAGGACTATCACAGCTGTGTCTTGGTGTTCTAATTTAGATAATGTAAAATGGGTAAATCAAGCACTTATATATATTTTGAACCATGAAAAAAACAATAAGGAAAAATTGGAAGGCTAGCAACCTGATAAATGTGATTTCCTTCAAGAAAAAAAATAGAAATTTATACAGTATTTATGTAATAGTCAGGACAATAGAGTCTTTTCACATAGAAAGGGTCCTATCTAAACATATACTGTAAGATGGGTGTTGGATGTCTGATAGTAAATTAGGGGTAAAAAATCACAAATCTCAACCAGGTTTGAAGCCAGAACCCCTACTAATATAGGCTGACACTCAACCATGTTGCTAAGTATTTCCTAACAGCATGGCTGTCAAGTGACTCTATATTCCAACAATCATAACATTATCTACATTGTGTAAGGTGACAAAAATATACACAGAGTTTTCAACCAGTGAAAATTTCATAGAAAATGCATGTTACACCTGAACAAACCAGTACAAAGTAGAAAACCTTGAAGTATAATATCTGTATCAAATTGAAGGTATAACCTGATCATAATTATACCCATTTCTTGTTCAAAATAAAATACTTGATACAACATATGTATAAAAATAAATGTTGAAACCATATATCTATCTGATATAAATAACCGAGACATTTAACAGCTAGTAAGCAATGACTGACAACCAAACTGACTTCAATTTACATAAAAATTCAGAATTTGTAGTTCTTTCAGATCTACCAGGCAACAGAATCTTAGAAACAGAAAATACTCAAAGCAGTGATTTTTTCCCACATATTGGGAAAGACACTGGTGTCAATTGAA
Source organism: Lutraria rhynchaena (assembly GCA_008271625.1). NCBI lineage: Eukaryota > Metazoa > Mollusca > Bivalvia > Venerida > Mactridae > Lutraria > Lutraria rhynchaena. The sequence continues at coordinate 478,588 of VIBL01000244.1, read as the reverse complement.
TCAGGAAACATTGTACCATTTGTGCTGAAAAAAAAGAAATTTTTCAGCTTAAAATTTTTCTTTCATTCAGAATATTTTGCCAAAATTGGGAAAACTGGTCACTATTTTGGATTGGGAATGTGTCCATTCACCAGTACCTAATACAAAAGGTAAGAAGTACTACAGAGCAACAGATAAGCTGCGTATTTGCGTATATACTCAAACTTTGGCGAACATTTTTATCGAAATTTTGATTAACTTCACATTGCTCTGAAACACATTTTTGGACAAGATATATTAACTATTTTACATTTTCTGAAAGCTGAGAGCTTTGCCTTTAATTTGAAGTATATTTTATTAAAATGTATCGAGTAATAAAAAAAATAAAACCCTATAGGGTTGTGAAATCAATTATTTTTTCTTATTTCCCAGCGTTATGGCTTGGAAATACACTTTACAATCTGTTCGAATTTATTAATATAATAATAGTACTCAAATGAAATGAGAAAACAGTACTCTACAACTGCACAAGTAAATGGATAAACCGATCACATATGTGCCTTTAAGTATAATGTGATATTAACTTGTATAAGCAGTTTCATAATGATAATACCTGACAAAAAGAACACACAATATCGACCGAACGTAACAGTTAACTTAAGTTTTAAAACCTACTGTATAACTGTGATTAAGATTTGAATTATTTACAATATCACTACAGTATAAAATACTACACCATGACTAATATAATAATTAACATTGCATAATATACAAACTTGAAGATTATACAAAAGGAATGACAAAGGCAAACTTTGTGAAGAATTCAATACTGATTAAGTTCAGACTATGTGTTACTGTATTAGCCAATATTTCAATAGTATACTTATTGAACAAAACTGTGAATGAACCAAGAGCCAGGAACCAGCCAGTTACTCAATATGGATGTATTCAGAGGTGCAGAAATGAGCCGGAAGCCAATGAAATCAACTAGCTATTTGAACATTTTCTCTGGCTACTTTTTCCCTCCAGGGGATATTTTGCTCCTTTGCCCACTAATGAGGGGGACCCTCAGACCCCGTTTTTACTTTTGATAGCTTACCGGCAACATGAAAACAGTTTAACACCCCTGTGTATTACTGTTCTAAATAATAATAAACTTATGAATGAACCATTAGCCAGGAACCAGTAGGTATGGATCTATAACAGTACAGTATAATAGACCTGTAAATGAACCATGAGCCAGGAACCAATCAGAACGGATATATTATTGTATTTCACACAGCTAACTAGAGTAAATACCCACAGTACAGCGGATGGTGTTGCATCATACTATCTATACAAGTTTATAACACTTAACTCATGAACATATTAGTTATAATTGTATTCAGTATGTGAAATATTGCATCAGCATTAATAATATTTAGTATCTAACATAAATTCAGGCCTACAAAATGGCTTGCATGTATTTTGACTAAAATAAATATGTAAAACTAAACATAAACATATCATCACAGATATTGAGGGTGTATAAAATAAATATTAAGTCTTTGAACAAAACAAATGTAAACATTTTCATTTAAGTGCATATTTTATGATATAATTACAGAAAGAAGCAAATTTTGAGGTGACACAATTTTCAAATATAATGGATACAAGTAGACTATTCTGATGTCAGAACTTTTTTTCACAGGTGGGGGAAGGGGCCTTTTCTCTTAAATTTATGGAAAAATAACACAGTATTTTTGCAATAAGGGAAAGAAAAAACTTGATGTAAACTGAATTTTAGGGAAAAAATAAGATTTTAAAGATTTTTCCTAAGAGGATGACACCTATTATTTATAAACAGCCTCATCTAAGAAAAGAAAAAAAATTCAGTACTTTAAAGCAAATGAGTACCTCAAGTACACAAATTTTGCGAATAAGTTGTCTAACTGTAGTGGTAAAGACACAAGAAAATATCAGCATGGTTTATTTTAATGACATATCTGTACATAACCATAAGACACAACAAACATCAAGGTATCAAAACCAGCCGTGGTTTGGAATGTAAAAGGGTTTTATTTTGGCTTTATCTGACTAATTGTTAACCTGTTTGTGAAATGAAAACTAAGAATTTCTTCATTAATTAAAAATTACTAGTTGTCAAGGATACAATGAACAATATAGCTGACATTCAATTAAAAACTTCAGACTTATCAGAATGTTCATGACATAAATCTATATATTTCATCTATATTCTTCACATTAATCTTAATGATCTACCAGGGCATTTATTTGACCCTTAAACAGCATTTTGACTCCTGGAGTCAGTAAGATAAAGCTTCAGATTCCTGAGAATTTGTATCCAAGAGTCAAATTTACAATAAATTTCACTTTTGGGGCCGATTTGACTATAATAAAAATACAATGGGGCCAATCTTACTTGTGGCCGATTTGACTTGCTTCCCTTGATGTCTAGTCAAAATCCCAATCTACTCTAAATTTAAATAAAAAAGTACATAAAACAATGAAATTAAGACACCCAGTGTTTCAATCTGATGATTGTGTCTCAATGCACTTAGGGAAAATCTAATGATAGTCTTTTTCACACTGCTTGAGTGGACACCATCCAGCTCATAGCATTAAAAATGTCCAGAGTGAAATGGACCAATCATAAGCCAAATCGATAAGGGTAGCCAAAACAAAAACTAATTCCAATTTTCATCAGGAATAACTGACCACTAATTTAGTTATGAGCCTGATTCATAAACAAGTAAAATATAATGTCACAGTCAGAGGCCAAAAGATTTCTAATCAGACTGTAATCCTAAGCTATCATTCATCCTAATACAATATATCACAATAACCATCATCCTATTAATTTTGAACATTTCTATTTTAGATTAGGTTATACATGTAACATACAGAGCTCGAAAAATTCTTTTCAGGATACTCGTCCTGCAGGGCATCCAGCTAAGAATTTTAACTAGTTCTACAGCAATTTCAACTCATCCTGAGTCCATTTCTACTGATAATTACGAGCAGGCAAGTGATTTGCCGAGCCCTGACATAGTATTTCTATTAAAGTAGGCATTTTGAAACCAAAGGCAATATGTGCTGAATAAATTTGACAAGTGGAGTATGGACCACTAATACTTACATATACAGACAACAGCCAGGAGTCTGACTGCTATATCAGGTTGTTCACAATCAGGAAACAATGGTTCAACGACATAGTATGAGAATGTAAGAGCTACAATCGCTTGTGAACAAGGTCTTACAATCATACATTCTACCCACAGTCTTAAGAATGCCAAAAACGGTCCGTAAGCTTCATAAATATAAGCATAGTCAGCACCAGATTTCATAATAGATGTACCAAGTTCAGCATAACAATACGCTCCTATCATAGAAAACAGTCCACACATAACCCAAATAATTAAGGACACGCCAATACTGCCGGCATTTTCCAGGACCCCTTTGGGGCTGACAAAGATCCCTGATCCGATAATAGACCCGACGATAATTGTAACTCCATTCACTAAGGATATTTTCGGTTTTAGATTAACGGCCTCCTCATCAGCGCCACTGGAATGAGAACTCGTTGAATTTTTGTCCCTCGCGCCGCCCGTGGGCGTTACATCGTATCCGTCAGCAACCATATTTTATAACTTGTCGTAGAAAAATAATCCAAGATATCCTTTAAATTCAAAACAGTAAATATTCGATCATTCAATCCGTCCGTCACCACGCGATATAACGTGTTTTCCGCTTCAGTTGTTAGCGATTTATAACCACGATGTCTTCACATAAGGTCAATACCATGACGTCAAAAGCACGGAGGCAATCCGAAACGTATCTGGTCCCCGTTCCGGTACAGCCAAGATCCAACGGGAACCAGTTTAAAACGGTGCACCAGCAAACTATGCTATCCGTTTAAATTACAATTATAGCACGTGCATCGGTAGCGATGCAAAGATTTGCCTAGGCAGCGCGATATCTGTTACCTTGACCGATTTATAACTAGGTTGTTAGAAAACGTGGAATTATTTAGTTGGTGCCTAAAACGAGCAAAAGTAAAATGATAACCGGCTTTGACTCGATTAAACTGACCAAATTCCGGTTTATTGATCAGTGGCGTAGCTCTACTATCATCGGCTGTCGCCTCACTCAAGGTTCGATTATATATGATCATAATCTGTTCATCTTTACTATGATCACATGAGTTGTCTTTCCACAAGAATTTGACATCTACTTATATTGATTTGTTTTCGATGGGATCCGGCCCAGATCTAGTATGGGTTGTTTATGAAAAATGTGGTAGGGGGAGTAACAGCTTGTTGATCTTTGTTGAGTTTTTTTGTACGCAGGTGATTTCTTCAGGTCAAGGTCAGGTTGTCCGGTCACTAGTTTAAAACACCATATCGCTAATACTTAGCATTTCTAATAGGCCATGCTGACTCACATTTTCAATAAATTTGTTCAAACCGGGGGCTATATTATTGTAATTGTAGTATATGCACAGTAGTTCTTGTTAAAACCATTTGATTTTATAACCCACATCAGGGACTCTACATGCATTATAGAGTCCCTGCTCACATGAAGTCAATATACTGTACATAGAATTTAAATATCATTCGTTTGCTGGGATTAAAATTGACAACAAACTTGAATTATGAATTTATTTCAAAGTTCGTAATGCTACTTCAGGTTATTCGGCGGTGGGTCGAGTGTTTTGCAACCCATTTCACGAATAAGATTAAGATGACGCATGTACAGACACTTTGTAAAAAAGACATCCTAACCATAACATTGATAAGACGAGACAGCAAGGCTTAGTATAAAGACGGTTGCAGCTCTAATAAAAGCCATGAAGCTTCAGGGGCAAATTTGTCCGCTGTTATGGACAGCGTGTTTTGGTCAGCCTGGTAATGGGAAGTGACCCATGCATAACAGTTCATACGATAAACATCGATAATCTCCCTTGAATACGGACCTTTTGTTAGGGGATCGGAGTAAACTGGTCCCCGTTCCTTGTTGCAGTACAACCAGAGTCAACAGGAACCAGTTTAGGATTGGAGAAGGCTAATTGTTGATGTATTATCGGGTCGGAGTGTTTCTTCTTGTTGTTGTTGTTGTTGATGATGTCGGTTATGGTGGTTCTGTAGTTTGTGCGGATCGACCATTTTTTCTACGATAATCTGATTAATGTTATATGATATTAAGTTATTAACTAAACAAAAACAAACAACGAAACGAAATTTGATTATTTATTATCTTAGACTGTAAAAGCGGGGACCGTATTGATTAACTTTACAATAAAACCTTGATATTAAGACCACCTTAACGACCAGAAGTAATATTGAGGTGGTCTAATAATCAAGTTGAAATATAGAGAAAGTATTGAAAATCTGTTCGAAATTACGAGGTCGTTATTGTAAGTTAGTCTTACAATTGAACCAGTCGCTAAGTATGATTTTACTACGCATGTACTTGTATACTTGGATAAAATTAGTGTATAGCTTATCTCTTGCATGTCACCAGTTCGGATGGTTCTTCGAGATGACAAAGTTTTACTGTACAAATATTATTTATAAATAACATTAGGCCATCCTTGAAACATTGTTTGTTTGCTGTATCGTGACCCAACATTTTTTTCAATGGGAAGGCAGGTAGGGATTTTTTTCTGGAAATCAATTATTAATAACCAAAGCGTAATTTTTCTATTTTTACTCGGAGGGTTAAAAAAAGTTGAATCTCGGTGATTTTTATGAGTCGGTACAAGCATATTTTTTAAAGGATGGCCTACGTTAAAATCTATAAAAGACGAAAAAGACTCATTTGACACTGTTTCACGTGTAGAATTATTACGTACTGGGCCACATATAAACGAAAGCTCGCCCGTGCCGATATTAAGACGTATACACTTGTAAAACCACAAATAGCGACCACATTGATACTACGATCACCTTGTTAAAAAACGACCCTTTTTTTTCGAACCGGCTTCCGATAATCCTCCTATGATTCAACTTGATAACGAGACCACCTCATTTCTACGAACGATTTTTCGGTTTCTGGAGGTGATCTTCATATCGAGGTTTTACTGTATTATCATTATTTCAGTTCAGTTTTACCGCAAATAACCTGCCAGCTGTCACATAGAATAATTTATGCCATCACCGTTGGCGTTGTATGAAAACGAACAAACTATGGCCCAGACATAATTATAAATTAATAGCAGAAAGTCATTTTTATCTGTTTAGAGCGCACATGACACTGTCTCGTCTTTCTATCGTCTTCTAAATACAACTTTCTCAAGTGATTATACTTCACAGAGTATGAGCCAAGTGTGGCTTCGCTGGGCAGTATGCTTGGTAGTCATCATATCATGAATACTGAGCATATAGCCACTATATATAGATAACAAACGAACGGGGTCGAATTCTGTGATTTTTTTTTTCATTTAGGGTAATTTTGGGTTAAATTATGATGTTTTATAAAGATTTTTATTGCAGTTTTACCATTGCAGGTCTGTTACAAATGCCTTAGCTTATAGCAAGTCCATATGATCAAAAACATTTCACACCTGACCAGTACGTCTATATGTCATCATTAGTTAATTCATATATATACATATATTGTCAAACCTGTGTTTGCCGTCACCTCAGAATAAAGACCACCCTGTGAATAAAGGGTATTCTTTGAAATACCGTCACTGGTTATTTTGAACAAACTGACCTCCGAATAAAGGCCACCTGTCAATAAAGGCAACATTTTATCTTCCCAAGGGTGACCTTTGTTCACAGGTTTGACTGTATTTATAATTGTATAATTAACGTATACAGAAGAACAAACATACAAAATAAGATCTTCTATGAGTTGATATAAATAATTGTCATTACGCAGTGAAAGCATGTACAATACGTTTAGCATTTTTTATGATATTTTCATAAGGTAAAATATCATTTTTTTGCATCAGAAGTATTTGTAATAAGTTTATTACATGTATTAGTAACATGTATTTGCATATACTATCAAAGGTGTTGGAACGAATGTCAGCGCAATAATCACAGTCTAAACGGAAACATGTTTCCTACTCTACGCAGTTCTTGTTATAGTGTAACCTCTCCAAAGCAACACCCTTTAGGAGAAGCAAAATTATGCTGTTGTTGAGTGATTGTTGTTCTAGAGAGCTTAAATTAATAGTTAAATCGTGCATCGGGAAAATCAAGGTTGCCGTTGAAGAGAGGTTGTTGCTCAAGAGAGGGTCGCTCTGGAGAGGTTGTGCTGTACAAACAGACTCAATATATCAGTGACCGGTTCACTAATGTATTTTTTCAGCACTATGTCAGTTTTGTGCAGTTGGCATATTTAGAGTAACAGATTATAACACGTAATTGATTTCCCAGCCCAAATCTCAAATCAATTTTGTTTCGGTAATTTTCTCAAGTTAATTATAAAAAAACAATACAATTTTGTGTCAGTAATTTTCTAAAGTTAATTATAAAAAAACAACATAATTTTGTGTCAGTGATTTTCTAAAGTTAATAATAAAAAATCTCATACCATTTCGTACAGTATGTATACATGATCACTGATCAAAATATCAGCATACAATATGTAATGCAAACATAGACGTTGGCCTGAAATTGGTAGTGATCAAACATGTGATATGATTTGGAAGACCGATCTAAATGTAATCTCGGACCTAGACCTAGAGTTGCTTACCACTATTTACATACCCCTCCCACATTTTGTAAGCATCTGCCGACTTCTCCCAGAAGAATAGGAATCAAAGGTGGGATGTACATAAATAACGTTTCTTCTAATATTTTTAATTAAATTGTTTCCGGTAATGAATATGAGGCCCGTTCGTGTATGGCACCAGGAACTCTCCTTCAATAGATACGTGCCTAACCGTATAGGCTAACAGTGCATTGAGTGTTTGTGGGAATAATTTTGTAATTGTTTTAACCTGATACTGAATAACTACAGTCTAGAATATGTCCCCCAGTGTAATTGTTTGTCACTATAATGTAACAGATGTGAAATTATAATACAGAAAAAAACATAACTTATCTAGTGTTGCCAATAAAGTTATGTCATCTATAAACTGTATGTGAGTTAAAAAAAACACAATGGTAGATGAACTTGATGCAAGTGAATCTCGGACAGATAACATTATAACATAACTATTGTAAACTTGCCGACAAGTAATAAATGATAATAATTACAACTTTAATATAAAAATGTTCATTTATCGAACTCGCTCAAGGATAAAGTTTTACATTTTATGATAGGTAAAATGAAGAATTCATGTATTGATTGCTATCAGATACTGTAGTACAATGTAAATGTTTCACTGGATGGAACAATTACATGTAATTATCTCCCCATCGACGCATTCAATTAACATAAAGTTCCTATTTAGTTTAAATTGAATTATCAATCGTCACCTTGAACGAGAAATTGTTGAAAATACATTCGTAACAACTTGTATATTGTCTGCCTGAAATGTCGGTAAGTTAACCGAATTATGTTTTAGATGTCTACTAAACACTGGAACCAAGAGCTTTTCAAATTCACGAGGTACCCGTTCGGACCTTTGTCTAGACGTTCGAAAAATTACGGGACAAAACTACCATGATGTTCCGCTGGCACAAAACATTGATAATTGCAAACAGTTGTACGCCAAAATCGCTGTTCACTGGTTACAGCTATTGTCTGCTAATATCTAATAAGATAAATACCCGAGCGTTATTTGAAAAGAGGCAAATCAAATTGGACTCTGATACTTGAGCAAACCGCACTCATCCCAATTGATTCCTTTCAGTAAAACATCCGCTTAAATTATTACTTTAAAGGACAATAAAGTATAATATATAAATATATAAATAATCATCATAGGATTCATGACATTACATTTTTTCGATTCTATAACCCCGATTCCATAACCCCGATTCCATAACACCGATTCCATAACACCGATTCCATAACACCTATTCTATAACACCGATTCCATAACACCGATTCCATAACACCGATTCCATAACACCGATTCTATAACACCGATTCCATAACACCGATTCTATAACACCGATTCCATAACACCGATTCTATAACACCGATTCTATAACACCGATTCCATAACACCGATTCTATAACACCGATTCCATAACACCGATTCTATAACACCGATTCCATAACACCGATTCTATAACACCGATTCTATAACACCGATTCCATAACACGGATTTCACTACACGGATTCCACTACACGGAATTCTTTATTTAATAATAATTTTCATTCTCAGGTTAATTTCGCCTACTAAACATATCAAAATAGAGTATAACGAAAGTATATAAAATTATGAATGTATATTTTCTCTCCTTGATGTTTCCATAATTGATTTCGGATTCCTCAAAAGACTAGAACTGAAACAACATGTTCAATTCATCCGTCTGGTGATGTATGGAACTACAGGTAGGTACAATTAATCCCAGTTACATGTTCTACACAACATTTGATAGGGATCACTTAATGGATGGTATATATTTCATGGTGTATTAATTTTTCATCGATTTTTAATTGTTCTTTTGCAACTTTTGACATGTTAATGTGTGTGGGTTTTTTTTATGTATTAAAGTATTGATTTATCACTGAAGCGTGACACTGACTGGATCTAGATAGGGGTGACTTTTTAGGGTTTTAGTGCATTCGTGTCAGAAGTGAAACGATTTTAAAAGCTAGCCAAAAGTGAAAGGATCTTTTCAATATCGTGTGTGGTGCCCATTGGCGTTGATTACTGCCTGGCGTCGTCTTCTCATGCTACTGATAAGCCTGCGGATGCTGCCTCGTGGGATTCGAACTCACTCCTCAAGGAGGAGCTCCTGGATGATGGTAGGCTTAACAGGAAGTGCAGATATTGCAACCTGAAGCATGTCCCAGACATGTTCTATGGGGTTGAGGTCTGCAGACCTCGCAGGCCATTCCATCCTGACAATTGTTTCAGCTTGGAGGTACTCATTGGTCACTCTGGCTCTGTGAGGTCTGGCATTATCGTCCATTAAAATGAAATCTGGGCCTACTGCACCAGCATATGGACGAACGTATACACCCAAGACCTCTCTGACGTATATCTAAGCTGTCAGAGTGCCGTCTTCAATGATATGCAGATCGGTCTTCCCCTGCATGTTGACCCCTGTTAAAACCATAACGATCATGGTTTTGGGTGCACACGGGTGCAAAACGCTCATTGGTCGTTCTCCACACTCGGGCACGCCTATCTGTAAAGTCAACACAGAATCTGGACTCGTCTGTGAAAAGTACCGGTGTCCAGTCGTTTAATGTCCATGTTACGTGACCTTGGGACCCTTAGAGACGTGCCTGGATGTGGTTGTGCATCAATGGAATACGAATTGCAGGTCGTCTAGCCCTCATGCCAGCAACATGTAGTCTGTTTCGAATGGTTTGAGTTGAAAACCGAACCCCTGTTGCATTCTGGAAGTCATTCTAGAGGGCCCGTGGCGTTCATGAAGCGTTCATGTCGGGCTTCTACCACTATAAAACGGTCTTCTGTCTGCGTAGTAGCCCTCTGACGACCTCCCCTGTGTCTGCGGATAACATCACCATGCATTTCGGAAGCGGTTCCACATCCTCGCTGCAACGCTCTGTGAAACGCAAAGTTGACGTGCCACGTGACGTTATGACGCCCCTGCTTCCAGCATCCCAACCCCTCTGTTCATTTCTTCCACGCTAAGACGTTGTTTTACACGATAATTAGCCATTTCAAACAACTTTCAAGATGAATGATTGAGCTACAAGTGTAGATCTGAAGCATGTACACAAAGTACGTGTCAAGGTGCACCCCACTTTTTCATGGGTATTGTTTTTCCCGTGCAAATTGGCAAACCTGTACAGACAGAACCGGTTACAAAGGTTATTGATTATGTAGAACACACACACTAAAATAAGAAAATACAAGCCTCTTCGTGTGTAATCATAAAAACTTACATTAACTTTAAAAAGTGATCCTTACCAAAATTTGAGTAGTATATATAGTGAACCTAGACATAGTGCAGTATCCCCCCAAGAAAAAAAAGCACACCTTTCTTCCTTTCAGTTTTAAGGATATTGTGAAATATGGACAAAATTGAGTATTTTTTTCGGATCCTTGGGAATTCAATATAACCGTGTTCTTCTATACATAAAGATTTAAGACTGCCACGTGTATTGCACAATAAGATGTGTGGGTACATCTACCACTCATATGTAATGCATATTGTCTCCGTCTAGTGTAAACGGAACTGATTCATTCGACGCCTAAAAGAGCTCTAAGCAAGTTACCTAAGTGCAGCAATTATACATACGGAATCTATGAAGTTTCAGTAACGGATCAAGTCACAGGAGTCAACGAGGCCAGGGGGCGGGGGTGCAACCTTTTACTCACAAATAATTCTGGTGCGGTTTCATCTCTATTTTTAAATTTTGTGTACAATTTTGTTTAACGTCGCGCCAACAGTCTATTTGGCGATTTTCCCCAGCTTTCACAGTGGAGGAAGACCCCAGGCGTAGAACAACCGACCATCCGAGCTTCCTCACGGGCGAAATTTGGTACCGGGTGGAATTCGAACTCACATCGGTGATGGGCTAGTGATTACTAGTCAAATACCATAGGTTGTGCCTTAAACACTGCAAGATCCACGCCAGTGCAGATTTATTACGTACAAGGTTGCCAAAAGTGAGCATCTTGATTTTCTTTTCAAGTATAATTATCCATAAAATAGAGAAGATTAACTGAACACATAACCTATGATAGATTGCATCATGTTTCTTAATGCGCCGAATAAGTTTATTCTCGTATTCACATAATGAATGTTGTTTCTAGCCGCGGCAATTAATGTTTATTACGTCATTTACTACATATACTTCAAACAACACCGCTCTGTAAGTTTACATACATGTATATTTATGCATTAAATGAACTTTACACAAAGATACGCAGCATGTACAATACAGATGAAGAAATAAAATGGTAGAAAAATGTGGCCTTATGTTCACGCCTCAAGCATTATACATGCATGCATAATGTTAGATCACTATAAGAACAGACCTAGACATTTAGAATGTATAATTAACGTCATGTATACATGTACAGTCGAACCTCTCTAATCCGAACCTTTCCAATCCGGAATCCCCCCTAACCGAACAAGTCAGCTTGTCCTGATGTTTTTATAATATATGTTATGCTAAAAAACATTTGTAACCTGGAACCTTTGTATTCCGTAAACCTCTCTATTCCGAACATATTTGTCTATCCGAACAAGTTCGGATAAGAAAGGTTCAATTGTACATGTACATGTACTTACAGACAGTGTTTGATTATATGAATTATTTAAACAATTTTACATCAGTAAATGAAAACATATAAAAAAAGTCAATTTTAAAAAAATCACAACACTACAGAATGTTTTCTCACCGAGAGATTCCCAGCTGCATTACGCATGCGCACTGACTTTAATATATATATTTTCAAGCTTTTAACTGTGATGCACGATAGTCGAGTAATTACAAAAATATTTGCTAATTAATACCAATAATGGATTATTTTAAAAACGCACATTAAACGATATTAGATACTAAATCAACAAGTAGATAAATTTTATTTAATTAAGCTACATTTATTAAATGAATTGTTGTCTAAAAATTGTAAAACTACTGTTTATTCAATGCTTTGTGTCTAGACGTGTAAGTGTTTTTGTTATTGTTGCTATTTGGTTTAACGGCGCGATCATTCGGCGACTATTCCAGCTTTTAACGGTGCAGAAAGACCCCCCAGGCGCACATCCGGGTAGTACCATCGACCTTCCGTAAGCTAGCTGGACGGCTTCCTCGCATGTGATTTTTTCCGGACCCGAATGGGATACGAACACACAGCGGTGAGAGGCTTGTGATGACTAGCGAAAGACTTAAACCACTCGACCACGGAGGTCCTCACAGGAAGTCTCAGGACTTTGTTTCCACATACAGTATTGCTTCGTGTAGAAATTCGCTAAATATTGTGATGCGAGAACTGGCATGATCGGTACAGCACCTATCAACATCCGCAGAGCAACATTTTTTCCAAACTTCGCCAGATGTTGATCGGCAGAGGTTGATCTGTACATTATTAGACATGCATCCAATTCTGATAGATTAATAAGTATGGATAAAATAGTGATCTACACAATATGTCAGCTAATGATTAAAAACGAAGTGGAAGATTGGAAACTGAGCTTTAAAAGGAGTTTCCTACAACTTAAAAGTTCCAGAATTTCCAATTTTTTCTTATGCTAAAATACGTAAGTGTTCCATGATTTCATATCCCACTGATAATAATATTATTGTAAATAAGCAAATGAATGTGTTTTAATGCAAAATTAATGAATTTTTTAATGGCTTGACGACATATTGAATAATTTTATTCCCTTTACGCCTAAGGGTTTGGTCTTAATATTTAAGTGATCGCAAAGGGAAGTATCACTGTACGTACATGTTACAGTGGAACCCCTCTAAACCGGTCGAGCCCGGGACCAAGTCATTTGGCCGGTTTAGAGGGGATGCTAGTTTAGAATGTTTTAATAGGAATTTTGAATTACCAGTATGAAGTAATGAAGTCGGGACCACAACATTTGGCTGATTTAGAGGGGAAACCGGTTTATAGAGGAACCAGTTTAGAGGGTTTCCACTGTATGTACAACAGCTGTCTCGACCGAATGATACGTCTTTCATTAACATAAACCACAGATCCGGCATGTTTCACATACGACGCAGACTGGTTTACGTGTTACAATGTAGCATGTCTCGTTACAGGTTGTATTTAACGATTATTACACGAATGTTGCGGTTTGAAATTTACTTAAATACGTGTCACAAGTAAATCTAAATAATGAGTCTCAAACAAAGTATATCCTTATCTGGATAATTTAGATATTTTAATGATATGCTTACGTATCTTATAAAAATTGGTTATTAAAATTTGAAAATAGATCTTCATTGGTAATTTACGTATAAACTTTATGAATCTCTCGCTTAAAAATGTTGATAACATGAAAATGAAATAAGCCTCAGGCTTGTTATGTCAGTACATGTTTTAATGTAATGCAAATGTATTAAACATATAGATGGTTTATCAAGTTTCCTGCATTTTAATAAATCATTATGCATGTTACATATGTAAATGTATTCAATTCAATTCATTTTTGAATTGATAAAAGACCACCCTGTGAATAACGGCCATTCTTTGGAACACCATCACTGATTTATTTAGAACAAACTGACCTCCGAATAAAGCCATCTGTCAATAAAGGTCGCATTTTGTCTTTCCTAAGGGTGGCCTTTTTTTCACAGGTTTGACTGTACTATACAGTGATAGTGTATAAGGTGTGAAAAAGAACAAAACATCATGAATACAATGGAACAAAGTTGTCTCAGGATAGATGCACAAACGCTGATGATGCGACAAGTCCTTATGCAGTTGAAAATTTTAACATATTTTGTATAAAACATTTCTAAATTATCGAGTTTATCACCAACCCAACATCATACTGCATTTACTGAGGTGTAAAGACGCATATTTGTATAATAATGAAATAAAATTTGATCAGCAAATATCGTATAGCGGTACTTACATATACAGACAACAGCTAGGAGTCTGACTGCTATATCAGGTTGTTCACAATCAGGGAACAATGGTTCAACGACATAGTATGAGAATGTAAGAGCTACAATCGCTTGTGAACAAGGTCTTACAATCATACATTCTACCCACAGTCTTAAGAATGCCAAAAACGGTCCGTAAGCTTCATAAATATAAGCATAGTCAGCACCAGATTTCATAATAGATGTACCAAGTTCAGCATAACAATACGCTCCTATCATAGAAAACAGTCCACACAACACCCAAATAATTAAGGATAATCCAACACTTCCGGCATTTTCCAGGACCCCTTTGGGGCTGACAAAAATACCGGACCCTATAATGGATCCCACGATTATAGTAACTCCATTGAGTAGAGATAGTTTAGGTTTCAAATTAACGGTATCATCCCCATTCGACCCCGCCTTCGGGCCATCCCCCTGAGGTACCACATCATAATTTTCAGACACCATGCTGACAGTCTCAAACACTGTTCCAATCCTTATGAGTGAACTCTCAGCTACGTTCGTTGAGACGACGTGCACCAAGCGTGTATCTTTCACCGCAGGTTAGAAGTTTATGGTTCGCTTGAAACAGTTAAATGATGCAATAATAAACGTTAGTTCGGTGAAGCATATTACCACATTTTATACAAATGAGGGCCGTTGAAAAAATACATCAGAAGCTATAAAATACATCACAGAAATGTGTTGCACCAAATAACACCAGTTGGAACATCATGCCGCCTGTGATGTATCGTTTATACCTTTGTTTTCATACGTAAATTAACATAATTATACAAAAAACTCGTTATGAAGTGGTTTAGCAACACAATCAAATACTTAATTAAGGAACATTGAATACCATGCACACAAATATTATCGAATAAACACGAATATAACCATGAGTAAATCATACTGTGAATAGTAAACGCTACAGAATCACATCAGTTAATGATATTTGTTAAGGACTGTACACTGTCTATTACTGTCACACAGATCACAACAACGCTCAGCCAAGTGTTCCGTTGTATGGCATACAATATGCCTTAAAAGTTTGAACATGTTGTTCATTGTGTTTCGTTCATTTTGTGGCAGCGTACTTCGCCCATCTTCTGACACTTGTCCCATTGTAGTCACAAGTATAATGGGGTGACTTATAAGAAACTTTGATATTAAGACTAATTATGAGATATTGCAGTCAAACCTGTGAACAAAGACCACCCTTGGGTAAAACAAATTGTGGCCTTTGTTGACAGATGACCTTTATTCGTAAGTCAGTTTGTTTTAAATAATCAGTGACGGTTTTTCAAAGAATGGCATTTACTCAAAGGATGGTCTTTATTCGAAGGCGGCCGCAAACACTGGTTTGACTGCAAATAAAATGGTTTTGATATTGAAAATTTTCAATTTTCAAATTGAAATATAAATGTAAAAAATTGGTCACAAAATAAGTGGTCATTGTACTGAGATGGTCTTAATCTAGAAGTAAGATCTTTCAGTGTGCATTTTATGGTAACACTGTGACAATTAACGTACTTAGGTACATACATAGATGACAGCCCTCTTTGCTACTTTGTTACTCATACAAGCATACTCTTACACGTGTGTAAAATGAAATTATTGATTTTTACCGATAATCGATATTGGTATCGTGACATACCTGTATACATATATATATAATTACAAGTGTCCATATCATATGTTATTCGAAGTTAAAACATGAGTTTTGTAAAAACAATAAATAACACGTGTTTTACACGGTAGTTTGTTACACATACCAGCTGTTCTGATTTTCTCATTTGATTATTGTAGGTTTGTAAGCTATGTTACGGGAGGGAGCACTGTACTGTTATAATTACAATAGTTTTAAGTCCCCTGGTTCCCGGTGGAATGTTTTTTATTTAGTGACGGTAGAGTGTTAAATTTTTTCACATATGTCTTTAGACATATTTAAAACGAATGTCTTTGTGTCATGCTATGGCAAAAATCGTTTTTGGCGCACGAACATTTTGTGAGGCAGAACGAAATAAGTTATATTGCACGTGCGAATCGTGTTTCGTTCTGTCAATTCTTGACTTATGAGCTCCAGGGAGCGTTAGCAGTTTATTTCGATTTGTGTATATCATCAGCTGGCGTTTTTGGTCTATGTCTACAATTAAGCTACCGTTATCTTAGGGTTGACTGTATTGAAACATTGAACGTTATGTAATACCAACAGAAAGTTTGGATGAAATGTAAACCACAATGAATACATGTGTTGTGTGTACACTTCCTTATTAGTATACATGCCTTATTATTCTCTGTGTCATGTTATATTTTCATCAACCTGGATTTTCAATATGACAATAAAGCAAGATATAAATATACTTCGGTGAGTGTTAAAATCGTATCCCAGTACAAAAAAAACAAAATGGCTGAACAGTTTATAGATGAACTAAAACAATATATGTCTAACATACGAGATTAGAAACAATTTCATTTATTTCGTCACCTGTAACCCTTTTAAAAGTCCCTGAAGAAGGCTAGATGATACAACAACCTTTGTTTGTTTTATCTTATTTCGTGACGTTTATTAAAACTATTTCAATTGACACCAACAGCCAGGATCACTTGGCGATTTCCCCAGTCTTTGGAGGTGGAGGAAGACCCTGGGCGTACACCAGGGCAGAACACCGGCCTCTGTAAGCTCTCTAAACAGCTTCCTCACATTCGAGCTCACAAAATGAAGAGCTAGTGATTACAAGTGAGACTTAAACAGCTCACACATGGAGACCCTTGTAATTGTTTCAGATTGTTGCTTTATTAACGAGACTGTGTTAAAACCCAGATCTGTACGGTCACTCAGTGCCGGCATAGTACTTTTTAAGTAAATGTGAATTCTTCTTTTCACATACATCTCTGTCAACGTCTGGAAAGTAGTTCAAAAACACGTGTCCGCGTCTCCTTTACTTTCCATCTGATACACAGAATCACCCTTTTATTTCTCTAAATTTTTTGTCATAATTTTACACGATTACCTTCGATGTCTGCGTTTCATTTCCATTTAAGCGGCGTAACTTTATGACCTAATTACCAAACGTAAACAAATACGCTTATATGCATATTTCAAGTGAAATGAATTGGTAGTTATAGATGTCATCAATAAGTCATTTTTATTATATCAATCACACAACACATTCTAAATGTTGTTTAAAGTAAGGTCATCCTTAAAAAATATTAGTTTCAGCAACTGGACCGACTCATTAAAAGTCCCCTGACCCAATTTTTATGGACTTTGACAATAAAATCCGTATTTTATACCAGCATTTCGTTTTTAGTACAAGAATATAACGTTGAGGCCTAAAAAATAGCTTGTTTCCGCTACCCTGACTGACCCTATTTTTAGGGACTTTGACAATAAAATCCGTATTTTATACCAGCATTTCGTTTTTAGTACAAGAATATAACGTTGAGGCCTAAAAAATAGCTTGTTTCCGCTACCCTGACTGACCCTATTTTTAGGGACTTTGACAATAAAATCCGTATTTTATACCAGCATTTCGTTTTTAGTACAAGAATATAACGTTGAGGCCTAAAAAATAGCTTGTTTCCGCTATCCGGACTGACCCTATTTTTGCCGTTGACCTTATTTTTGCCGTTGACCTTATTTTTGCCGTTGACCCAATTTTTGCCGTTGACCCTATGATTTTTGGGGTCAAATCATAGTTTTGCAAAGTAAAAAAAATATCAGTCATATTCTGGAATAAAAAAATAAATCCCTATCTACCAACCCCATTTTTTCATAGCCAATAGCGGAAACAAGATATTTTTAGGCCTGACCAAAAAAGAAAACAATAAAAATGCTTGCCTACCTGGCTGAATGATGTTAAAAGTTGTAAACCAACATTTTTTAAGAATGACCTAAACGGTGTTTTTATGGCAAATCTAAACACGTAGTCATAATTTGTTCTATGCATATCTAATTTTGATAGCTTATAATTATTGAACTGGGAACGATTGTTAACAATGCATTAAAGGTTTTGAGGTGTATGGTTGAGCACGGTCGATTATCTGAACATCGTTCAATCGGTTTGACATTGCGTTGAACAGTTTATGTTTCGACCAAATTTTCATTTCTGAATACATCTTACGTACAATAAAAATAGCACGATTTGGAATACCTAATTAAGAAACATTTTGAACACTCCACAAAAGCAATCGTGATGTTACGCACGCGCCGATAAAGCATGCATCATCGCCATCTTGATGGGCAGGTTTGTATAAAGATTTAAAATGTGATGACTAGGTCGTTCCTAAAAAAATATTGGTTTACAGTTACGTGATCCAGACTTTTAATAGTTTAATATCAAGTAGGCATTTTTGTCAATATTATTCGTGTACTGAAGACAAGTACGAAGGATACAACACGATGTTTTTTTTGCAAAATTAGCCTGAAAAAATTGGGGTCCAGGGAATTTTGAATGAGTCTGTCGCATAGCTGCAAAGCAGCAATTTTTAAAGGATGGCCTTATACAAAGACACTCATGACTGGTAAGCTATAGGAATACCTGGGTTAATTCAAAGGCAACAAGACGCTATGTTAAATAATCGCAAATGCCACCGGCGGCATGCTTGTCAATGAATTTCCATTGTGAGTAGGGTTAATCTTAAATATCGACATCTAAATCGGGTCAAGGTCAAACCGAGGTTGGGCGATATGGGGGATTGTGTGTATATGGTAACAACTATATAACTATCAAACTGTTCAGGTTGGTACCAGACAAAATGGTTAAATCCAGTTAATCGAGAGGGGTCAAAAATTTAGTAAACCAAGTAATAGCCCATCTATCACTTTATAAATCCAAATACGGATTAAGTGAAGGTCCAAGGCAAGAAATGTGTAAGTATCAAAGCATTCTAGTCAGCGATGTCGGTGACAGATGAAACAGTGAAATCTAGTTTACCAAGAAACAGCCCCGTTTAACACGTTATTGGTCCTATTCAAGTCAAGTCAAGGTCAAATCAAGGTTGGGTGTTGTGTGTGCGTCGGAAATGGTCCAAGGCAACAACTGTACAAGTGTCGAAGCTATAGACAAGACGGTAAGCTCTACCTAACCTTGGACGGACAGGTCGTTCGCTAAATGCCCATCATTAGATGCCAAGAGCATAAAATCACTTGCTTAAACTTGTTACCTTCAAATCGAAAACATCACTTCACATAATAGTCACACTGCACATTGGAACTACGTATCGATATATGGAACTTTTTCCCTTATCTCACAGTTCATTCTCAACAGAATTTAGGAACTTGAAATACCACGTGATCGTCCTGGTGATCAATAAACTTGAAAATATTAGTTTGTGCCTTGATTAACATTCAGGTACACTATGCATGATATTGAAATAAAGTTCAATGAAATAACGTCACTGGATACTTATGCAAGGCTATGAAACTACATATGAAGTGGACAGCATGTATAGTGGACTACATGTATAGTGGACTGCATGTATGGTGGACAGCATGTATAGTGGACTGCATGTATGGTGGACTACATGTATAGTGGACTACATGTATAGTGGACTGCATGTATGGTGGACTACATGTATGGTGGACTACATGTATGGTGGACTACATGTATGGTGGACTGCATGTATGGTGGACTACATGTATGGTGGACTACATGTATGGTGGACTACATGAATGGTGGACTGCATGTATGGTGGACAGCATGTATGGTGGACTGCATGAATGGTGGACAGCATGTATGGTGGACTACATGTATAGTGGACAGCAAGTATAGTGGACTGCATGTATGGTGGACTACATGTATAGTGGACAGCATGTATGGTGGACTACATGTATAGTGGACAGCATGTATAGTGGACAGCAAGTATAGTGGACTGCATGAATGGTGGACTACATATATAGTGGACAGCATGTATAGTGGACAGCAAGTATAGTGGACTGCATGAATGGTGGACTACATGTATAGTGGACTACATATTATGTATAGCGGACGTTCTTTGTCTTGAACTCGCCGGGACTGACGAAATCTGTTCCACATTTCCTGAGAGTTCTAGAATCCAAAGTTGAATATTTTACAGCGTGTAGCGCCCATTACGCACAATACGCTATAAAAAAATCCAATCCGCGACCTAAGTTTTAAACCCAAAATACATGCATTGTATGATGAGTTTTCTCTAAATCTGGATACTGTGTGTATAAATATTTGTTTTCATGTTTTACTCCGTGAAATGGAGTTGTTTCCCTTGTATCATTAATAACTTGGTGATAATGAAATGTTCTTTAACTAACTAATGATGTACATTCTTGGTTTCATGAAACTTTAATTGCTATTTTAGATACCACTCCATATTGGCGTTTTTAATTAAAGGGAAATAACTCTGGCACCAGTGAAATTGCATTATAGTAAACACGCGCTCCCAAAAGACCAAAACTAAATTATCACATATATTAATACAGTTCATTATTATCAATATGGTATACCAGTGTGACAGTAAGAAACTAGATATTTGATCCACAAGTGACTAGTTTGACAGTATTTATCAAAAGTTATGTACCAAGGTCACTTTTTCGAACATGGACTTTTTGGCTAATAACTTATGGTAGTTGAGACCCCACCGAAAATCTTGAATATCCCTATCTAGTGATGAGATGTACAAATCGCAGGCGAACATGAGTGGAATAGGACTGATATATAGATGAAATCCATTGAACTCTAAAAGATTGGAGTCTCAAGTTGTTTCTCAATAAAACAGTAACATTAAACTGGTCAGATCACAAATACATATTTCTTGGATAAATTTAGTTAGGTCACATGACCATGAGGGTAGGTAGGACGCAAAACTTTTCTTTAAACTTGTCTATTCATACCTTTTCGTACTTTTGACTTTGCTGTCAGAAAATCTGGATCGGCACCAAAAAAGTGAGTCAGGAGACAAAAAACATTGATTTTTTCTCTTGCCGACTCCATTCAGTTCAATAAAATAAAACAAGACGTGTATCACATTGAGCCCTTTTATTTCGAGAGCATGAAAAATGATAATTCTTGGAAGAAAAACCGTAAAAACATTTTGATACCACGGAAACTATCACACAAACAGAATGATGTACATGTGTTCTATATCAGTTGCACATAGATACAGTCGTAACAAACAGTACACAGTTTACTGCGAGTTGTAGAATCCCGTAGCTTCCCATGGACAGTTTGTATATAAATCAATGATATACATTAAGCTACATATACAATAAGTCAGTGTGTGTATGTGTGTGTGTGTAAGTTTATGTTGCATTTCAACCAGATGGTCCTTCATTTATTTAGTTTAAAAAAAAAACAAAAGAACATCACAAATAAATGGAAAACAAAACAACTCTTGAATCACAATATACAACTGACACACTGTGTGGTCATATTTTTTGTAAAAACATGACAACACAGATGTAGATTTCCAGTAAGGTAATGGTATTAACTATTGAGGAAAAAGTTGCTTGCTAACAATGCAACATGGTATAATCACACAAGACATGGTGTAACATATCGATTGTTCTACCATTCAGCATGACATATATATGTATATATTATTTATAGAATATAATAAGAGCACATTAATGAGTCATATTGTATTCAAAGAGCAACATAAACAGGATTCAAATCTCACTTGCTAACATAAGTACATGAATTACAGTCAACAGTAATACAATATATAATAGCTAGGTGGAGCATGTCTGATATATAACTGTTGTAAACACAAAGATCATGTCAGCACCATTCTACAATTTTTTGGATAAAATATAATTTTTAGTCAATAGACAATTGACAAACAGTATTTTTTGAGATTCATGTTAAAACTTCCAACAGCAAAATTTACCAACTAAGAAAAATCACAGAAGTCTTGTCATACATATTACTCTTACATATTTATAACACATGCAAAGAAAAAAACAAAACAAAAAATGCTTTACAAGTATTTCAAATTTTTTGTTCATATTCAACTATCTTCATAAGTTCAAAACTTAATTTTTCTAGTTGAATCTAGATAGTATTCATTGCATTAAAAATCAAACCAAAACTAGTGAATCAGATAATTCAATACTGATTTGTCAATACTCTGTTGACCACTACACTTTCACATACCACAATATGATAAAATTAACCAGGATCATCACCCTGAACTTTAAAATTACTTATTACATATGACATGCTAATTCAGAGGTATTCATTCAAACAATTAGAATACCCAATATTCGGTATGCATCTTTTATGGAATATTGCAATTATATTTCATACAATGCATCACTGAATAAAACAACAAAATAAGTTTCAACATTTCTGTGTAAAACATAAAATATGCGACTGATAATACATTCAAATAGCATTGATCAACACAAAGCAAAGCTTCAGTGGAAGTAAGTACATTTCGTACTTGAATATCTATTAACAATGTAATTATCTAATTAAATATCATTGGATATAATCACATTGTCTCAATGCCATGAATTAGTTACTAGATATGTTAAAATCTGTTTGGGTTATATTTATGCTTCGCTTTCTAACAAGTGACGACAATTAATTACATAGGCAAAGAGTATAAATTACTAATGTTGATATATATTTAAATACCACATTCAGAAAGTTGTCACTCCTCCCTGATTTAAGAATACAACAAGATCTAAATGCGAGTAAAACTATTATATCTATTGCTGTATTATCAGTGAATGGTGAATAACAGACAGCCAGAGTTGCATGGTGTCATATGTAGGATACATTTGGGTTCATAATGTACAGATATTGTGGGCTATGACTGATGACATTCATATACAAGCAAGATAGAGAGATGAAAGCCACAAAGCAGCACGAATAAATGATGACAACATATCTATGTACTTCTGCTCCTTGTGCAAAAGAGGAACAAAACTAAAGAGAAACTGAACTATAATGCAACCAGCAAGAGTCACATAAAATATATATAAATTAAGATAGAAAAGACAAACATGTTATCTAGAAACTACATACCAATATATTTATCACTCATGACCATTAACACTTGTCCATACAGGGGGCAAACTGTAGGCCAAGGTCGAAGGTCCAATAATTCTGTGTCACTTTTAAACACTTTGGGGCATCAAATGTTAAAAGCGCACAATCATTAAAATGGATAAAACATTAAAACAAAATTTAGGGCTCCTCCCTTCCCTCCTACCAGCAATGGCACTTCAACTTCTCCAGTGAAGTTACTCCTCGTTCTCCATAATAACAGAGCTATTACCAAACCATCTCCCTTTTCATCTGACTTAAAAACATTAAAAACATTCACTGGGGCACCTTCGCAAACCAGATATGGCTCTGGTTGCAAGATAAGGCTTGGTTATATTTCTTAGAACAATTTAACAACTGTGGTCACGCCACTTTACACATTGACCCACCACAGTTAACAAACTCACCAACTTCTAGTTACCTAACAGCAACATGTTAGAAATTTCACCTTCCACCTCACCATTTCTCTACCAATCATTAAACTAAACATTTCTACAATACATCTCTTAGTTATTAATAACAATTCTACTCTCGTACTAAGTCTTCAAAATACTCATTCAACTAGAACTTGTTTAATCAATCATGCTACTTGTTCAAGTCACAAAACTTATTCAACTCATGGCCACTTAACACAGGCTACCACTATAACTTATTATAGTGAAATTTCACAATGGATATGATTAACATAAGCCTAAATCCAGGCCAATTTGTTTGAACAACACATCACATTGAACTCCCTCCGCTCACATTACGAGCACACATCTGTTACTAGATGCCTTCCATCTATATACAGTCCAAAAATATTTCTTTATTTTTCTAGTAAAAAATCCATTCCCCTCAATATACAGTCTCGTCACTATCAATCAAATTTTGATTTGACAATATTCTCTAATACCATTAATAGTAAATGATGACATGTTTTAACCATCGTACTTAATTTTATCATAGCCACCATCCAACAATATCATCATCATTATTTACTGATACAATCAACTCTATAGTATCAAGTAAGTTCGTAAGTTTTAGCAATTTTTATACAATGTATACTCAATTCCTCATCATAAATTTATCAATTACTTTCCTCTACTAATATCAATTAGAAAATAAGTTTTGTCTTAAATGTAAACCTCACACTTGATACATTTAATATGTCCACAAAGTACACACATTAAACAAATTTGTTTACCTCCCAATGGTTCATTAGTGAACAACAACCAACATACAAGTCAGTACCAGATCAGTATTATAAATGACAAATATATACACTATGTACAAGTCAGCATAAAAACAAAACATCATTCGTATTTAATTCATCATGGTTATATAATACATACAAAATCAAAATTGTCTAATACGTAAGGAAACAAAGAGAATTCAAAAATTTGGATAACCAAATTAAACTTTAGCTTACATTTTGTACAAAACGATAAATATAAATGTCAATAATATGCTGAGTCTGTAATGTAATTTATCTACAAATAGATGAGATTTGATGAAGAATAACAGAACAACAAGACAAATATTTTCAGACATTTTCTAGGTTTTTCAGTGACAAGTTAATGACTATTTCTATCTATATATATATATAAGTATCTAGGTATATATATATATATATAAATATAAAATGTACAAATATGTAAAAATGATATAATACAATGAGTAATCTACATTGATGATATTACTGATCTGGTACCTTCTTTGTGTTCGTCTACTACAATGTGTTACAACATTTTTAACTATCTACATCTTAGGATAATGTTTAGTTTGATGATGGGTGATAGCTATGTACACAGTGAAATAAATTATCTGCACATAATCCCAAGCTGAAGATATTGTTCATGTTTCACACACTGTATAATACACAGTCTAACTACAACACAAATCACTTCCAGCTCACAATCACAATTGTGTATAGTCAGTCATACTTGTAGAATGTTTATTTTTGAAAATATTCAGTCTTTTTTTTTCAAAGCTCTAACAAAGTAGACACAATAATCTGAAGTTCTAATATCAACCAGCCTTTTCTCATGAAACCATTGGGGTTTTTTTTCATCATTTTTATGTTAGTAGGAATTCTTCCAACTTCATCCCATCTTGACTTCACAACATTTTGGTGTTTTTCACTTTTGATAATTTCCATCATTTTAAAGTTATACCAGTCTTGTAAAATCAACACGCATTTCATGTTGTTTCTGTCATTCAAAGTCCACATGGTTGCTTTCAAAGTCATTGATATACATTACGTCAAGATAATTTATAGCCAAAGTAAGTAGATCATTCATTTCCATGTGTAAGTCATTTTTTTGGACTCGAAGCATTATGCCAAATGGACATCATAAAGTAATAGTCATCATATATTTGTAAGAGTGATTTCACTAATTTTATTGTTCAGACATCAATTTGTTTATTTTTTCTCACCCTCCAGTGTAGCAGATGATGAGTTATCTACAGACACTACTCCAGGTTTCTCGTCTTTAGCAGATACTTCCACTTTTGTTTTCACACGAGACTTGTTGTTTGGATTTAAGAAACTCTGAGTGTGAGCCAACAAAGCTTGACGTTGTTGTGCCTTAGCATCAGATATTGACTGTGGATTAGATGCTGGGGCGGTACTTGTTGGTGTACTCTGTGGTCTCATCGGTCTCTGTGGGCGCGACACCTGAACAGCTCCTGCTGGACGCTGGATTGGATTAGGAAATGATGCTGGTGGGACACCAGGTCTCATCATGTTGCTTAAAATCATCTGCCTCACTCCTGTGGATACAATAAATTGTATTGCTATCAAACAAATCATCAGTGTATGAAACATGTTTAACAGTGGACAATGTACACATGGAAGTTTTAGCAATAAAGGAATCTTTATAATGGACAAAATACTTTCATTTTATTGGCCAACTTTTCCAGCAATATGCATATGATGTAAAGCTCAAAGAAGCATCATTCAAGATGCATCAAAATTCTTATTTGACATCAAATTTAACATAAAATAAGAGATTAATTGCAATGAGAGACATTAAGTATATACCTGGTAAATTAAAATTGTTGAATTTATTATTGAATTGTTGAGGTGCAGCAGCAGTGTTTGGGGGTAAGTTACTGTTAAAGGTCATCGTTGGAAACCTCTGTGGTCCAGGCATGTTGGCAGAAGGTTGGTTCACAGGCGGCTGGGCATGCTGAGGATTCATCTTGGTCAACTGTGATGTGAACGGTTTAGAATTAACATTCTGTCCAGGTACTGGAGCTGTGGCTGTTGATGAAGCCAGACTACTAGGTGGGGATTTCATCTGTAATACACAGCATGATATAGATACACATATTACAGTTATCATGCAGATATGACTGTATTTTCATCCATTGCTTAACACACATTATTTTTACCAGAATTCCATTTCTATACAAGACAGACTGCCATAGTTTATCATTTATAAAAAAGATTTGTTGTCAAGTCAACATACTAACTTAATGTTGCAAAATGTACTAACACAACAACCAGAAAGCAGTTTTAAACTCTTTACAACTCTAGGTATCAAGTAAAACAAATATAAATCAATAATTAACTTACAGGAGGAACTGGAGAGACCTGCGTTTGGGTAGAAAATCCAGTTGTTTTTCCAAGTCCCATACCCAGTTGTTGTTGCAAATGACCAGATGGTTGCATGGGTAAGTTCAGGGTTTGATTCCCGAATGTAAGTGATGTGAATGGAGGTGGTCCTGTAGGGGTTCCAGTTGGCTGCTGGGTACCAGATTGCTGTTGGGGCTGCTGAAGGCTCTGGACAATAGATGCGGGGAATGTCATCTCAGTACCACCAAATTTTAGGGTATTTGTATTGAACTGAAATAATAATTGTCAACTTTAGCTTAAGAGTTGTAACAATGTTAACAGTTTTGAGTTTATACAAACCGTTCATACAGTATCAAAGAACACACAATTTTCAATATATGTATCAGAGAATCATTGCACTCATTTCTTCAAAACATAGTAAAAAATATCCTAGACATTTTTTTTAATACCACAGCAGATAGCCGATTAACTGCAATACTTAAGGCAGCAATACTACAGAGTTTAAGTGAGGCATGGTGTTTTGTGTGCTGAAAGGGCACTTTCAGAGCGCAGTTCGAACCGTGCAGGGCAAGCTGCCTTGTTTCTCTTTTAGTGAGTGATGTTAGAGCATTCTGTGTAAGATTTTTCAACAAGGGTAACAACTTACTATTTTAAATGTGTCATGACATAAATTATTTGGGGCAACTATCAATGAAATAACAATAAAGCTGAGATGATCCTCTAAAAATACTTAAATGCTCAAATCATGCGACTTAATTCATGTCATTGGTGCCAAAAATTTATGCATTGGCAGGAACATCTTTAATTACTGATTAAATAATTGGCTACAATTGATCAACAATAGGGTGACATTGCTATCAGTAAGATACTGTTTATAAAAGTACAGTTATTAAGTACCTGTAAACTATTGCTTGGTTGTTGAGTGGGGAAAAATCCGGTTTGTTGTAAAGGAGCTGGTGGCTGTATAGGTGTCTGTTGGGGAGCCTGCTGATAGAATGATGACGGTGTCTGAATCTGAAGACCAGCAGGCCTGGAAAGTAGATACAACGCATGTTTTACTACCATCAAATAATGCAAATCCAAAAATAAAATCAGAAGAAATAAATGCATTAACTCACACAAATATTTGCATCTTTCTTTGGTCTTATATGATCCCAAACATGAGAATTGGACTTTTATATTTAATATTATTAAGCAAAATGAAACAAAACGAAACAATCCAATTAGATTCATGCATAAATAATTACTTTCAATAATGTTAACAGAAATATAAAAGCAATATTAAGAACAAACAAACTCACTAAACAAAACCGTTAAGTATTGATTCAGCCTATAGGACTCCATAAAATTATCAGTGAAACACAAAAAAGAACTTATGTCACAACGACAGTTACCTCTGTGGCACCATAGATCCAATTATCTGTGAATTGTTCACATTCTGTGTTTGTGTTGTACCCAATATCTGACTAGTACCAAACAATTGATTACCAGGTTCAAAATGTATAAATGATACAGGCTGTGATGGTTGTAATGTTGAATTACTCAACCCAGATTGTCCAAATGCTACATTGCTATGACCGAGATTCTTGTTTGCAAGTTGGTTGCCTGAAGAATATACAATATCTTGGTTAGAGATGAACATATTCAAGTAATTTCTGGATGATTTCACAATACTTCAGTTGCAAGTAAGTAACAACTAAATTGTTCATAGACTGCAACAGGAGAAATTAAAAATGCATAACCATGTGATTAACATAAAAAATTCTGAAAAGTAAAATTGATTTTACTGATTTATAATTGGCAACAATTGATCAACAATAGGGTGCCAGGGTAGAAATAGGGTACAAAAACTTTCTGCCTAAAACATTGAAGTCCACGGAAAATGTGGATTTTATCAACACTTACTGAACCCAGCTTGAGCAGGAGGCTTGATTGCAGATGACATCTGAGAAGACGTGGCAGCTGACACCATGATATGGTTCTGCTGTGAGGGTGTCTGTCCATATGGTTGTGGTGGATTCCTCTGGAACGATGGCACCTGTGAAGGTTGATAAGGATCTGGCTGAGTTGGAGTTGTAGGCATAAACATATTCTGCTGTGTGAAACCTTGCTGTCCCAACTGAGGCTGCTGCAGTTGTGACAGATTAAAACTAAAGCTAGTCTGATTAAGTCTGGGTTCCTGCGGAGTGATAATCTGTGAGCCAAGTTGGAATGGCTGGAATGGATGCTGTTGATTCTGTATAACAATGGGTGGACTAGGATCTGCATTACCACTCATACTCGTAACACCACCACCCTGATTACCAGTACTGTTAGATGTGTTAGCATACTGTAGCTGCTGGGGTTTTACCTGTAAAATAAACACATATTCATGTTTAACAATGGACAGTTTCATACATGATAATATTATGTAAATATAGGTAATATCCATTGAGAAATAGCTACTATATTTTCTTATCTTTTGGAAAAATTTTCAATAAACTAATAATCAAATAAAAATTAAAACATCCACAAAATTTTTGTTAGCTGTAAATGAAATTATTCAGAATAGATATGTATATGATACGCAAATTTACACATTAGAATTTCACTTACAGCACAAATGTTACTTTTCTCCGATGCAGCAGATTTAAGGTCCATGATATTACTGAGGTTGGTCTGAGTGAAGTTCGAAGATTCAGGCTCACCGCTGTAAGACTCAGAATTTACAGAGAATGGTTGCGAGTACGATAAAACCGATGCTCCTCCAGACGAGAATCCCTGAGAATAGGCGGACTCAGCACTAGAGAATCCTTGATTGTAAGTTTGACCAACATCTGAACTACCTGTGAAGCTATCTATGTCTCGAGACGTCGAGTAAACCTGATTGTCCGAATTAGTGAACACTTTACCCATATCCGGTTGTGAGAAGTTACTCACAGAATCTAGCTGGGACTTGAATGGTGGAACATCAACAGAGAATGATGTCCTTGTGGTAATATCGGTCTCTCCACCAAACCCGAGAGTATCCTGACCTCTGGGTGAAATATTTGACGTAGGACCACTCACATTGCTGTTATTTTCATCCATACTACCAACCATAGTATCACTGAGTTCTATTGGACGACTGTCCATGTTCATATCCACTTCAGCAGGACTGAATGTAGAGAAAGATTCAGATACGCTCACCTCTGCCGTAGATCCCATCACACCACTTGACATACTGAAATAATTGAGTAATAATATACAGCATATATGCATCATAAGATCCTTTACTTAATGACATTACGTTCTTAGATTAATGCTACTAAATTATATATTTATCAAATACAATAATTGGACTTAACTAGTTTTTGGCTTGCTTATTAAAAATATTAGATCCTCATAACAAAAATGACACTAAAATGAACCTGTTAAGTGAAAACAGATATTTCTAACAGTAATTCAATTACAAATGTAAATTAATACTGAAATCACAAACTGTCAGTGAAAGCTATGTATTATCTTATATATAATAATTCTGCGATAAAAACTTACTTTTGCTCAAAAACATTGCCAACACTCGGTACAACTGGTGTATCCCAAACAGTTTTCACTGAGCCAATTTTCATCTTCAAGTTTAGATCCTCTGGAGCGATGGTTTCGATGTTCTGACCACTGGATGTAACACTACCCAGAGTTATGGACACTGGTGACTGATTCTCATGGATTTCATCCCCTGGCATCTCAGTTTTCTCTTCTGCAAATTTGGCCAACTCAGCATCAAATGTAAAGTCCAACTTAATCTCACTGGCATCATCACCCTTAAAGAGAATAGAAAAGCATGAACTTTTAAGGTCAACAAAAAGTATATACAACAGAAAAGAAAAGTTGGCTATAGTTAGGTATGTAATAAGACTAATTACTATAATAAAATTTTATGCATTAGAATTATTGCAATTTCAAGCATGTAAGGTGATTTATTTCAACGCCAAAGGTTTTTTTTCTATCCATGACAAAATATATCACGTCACTTACCTTCCCAAAAATTGAGTCTTTGAAGCTGGGTGGTAGTTGGATAGCTCGGGGTTTCTCCATAGAATTACTAGCTCGTATTTTACTTTCTGGTTTCTTCACAACTTTATCTACCTTGTTCATTGTATCTTTCACACTGACTTTCTCACTTCGAACAGGCTGGAAACAAGAGTGAGCTGAGTAAAATGAAGCTTCTACGAAAAAGCAACCAATGGCATTTTGACACTTAAGAATTTGTACCAAATGGGTCAAATTTACTATTACGTCCATGGGAAAATAAAGTGACTCTTGATTATCAGTGAAAGGTCATTTTTAACCCACAAATTTTGATGTCTAGAAAGAATAACTGAATGATTAAAACTGTTCATACCTTCTGTTGTCTCTGTGGTTTAGGACTTGTTTCAAACTGTGATTTCTGCATCTCCGACTTCACATCAACACATGCTGTCTTTTCATTGATCTGTAACATACATCAATGTTAATATGTATTTTATTAAATCTACCTGTAAGTGACCATGATCAAATTTTAATTTGAATAATTTTTTAACATAGAAAGAACACTACATTATGTAATATGAAAACCGTAATACAACAAAAGAAACTTTAAAAAATGTTTGTATTGGGTATTAAATGGCAACAAAACAATGGTGATTGTGAGAAACTCATAACTTTTGAATACTTCATGAAGATGTTACCTTCTCTAATTTAGGAACAGCCAGTTTATTTTCAGTACTAGGAGAACTACGTGTAGATGAACCTCCACTGTTAGGATGATCACTTACATCAATACCACTATCATGTTGATCACCTTTGTCATATTTAGGTTCCTGAATACAATATAAATCAAATACATAAAATTGATACCAAAATAAACTATTCATCTCAAACCATAAGTATATAACAAATTAGATTAGGCTAGAAAAAATAAGTATGTTTATAATTACCAGACCAACCCTATTATTTGGCACTGATTCAAACACATCTCACAGCCAAACCCAATAGGACGAAAATATTAGAGGAAAAATTGCACCTCAAAATATGAAAGGTATGTTTAAGATAAAAACAGATAAGTTATGTGACATACCTATCTTCTTGATCATGTAACCATTAACATGACTATTTTTTTCTTGCTACACAAAGAGATGCCAAGTTAAATTCAAATCCACATTAAATTTTAAAATAACACAATGACAATAGTTTGCTCAGGTCAAAAAATAATAGAATCATCTTTTTTTGTCATAGGATTGACAGATTCTGACAAGCATCATAGCAAACACTTTTATGTATGGCACATTTTCAGACAAATTCTAGGAATGCAGACTAGATACAAGCAGACAATCTATTGACACTCATTAGTTTAGAGACAACAAATGTGGACACGAGATTAGCAAAAATATGCAACCTTCATCCAATTCAACATTTATCAAAAGTAAAAGTTAGATGTGAATAAATTAATAACAATATTTGCTCAGGTCAATTGAGAATAGAATCATTTTATTTTGTCATAGGATTGACAGATTTTGACAAACATCACAGCAAATAATTCTGTGCACAAAAAATATCCACATCTTACTAAAACAATTTGTTTTCTAACTGAAAAATAAATTTAGCCAGATAATAAAATCAGAAAAAAAAACTGACAACAGGATGAAATCACATCATTAAGCTTAGGTTTGCTCAGGTCAATAAAGAATAGAATCATTGTTTCTCATAGGATTGACAGATTCTGACAAGCATCATAGCAAACATCACAGAATTCAAAATGAAGTATTCACATATCAGTTATGAGTTCGATTTTTACTCATTCAATACGCAAAAAGCTGCAGACGGGGGATTTTCAATTTCTATAGGCTATTTATGTAATGTATAACTTAACAAGAGAAAATTCAATGACAGTACGAAGTTCAACCAATCACAGTACCAAAAACATTGGTATAGTCAAAGAATAAAAGAGAGCAAAGACTCGTAAAGAAAAACCCAAGTCCACTAACTGTCACACACATACTAAAACCACATCAACCTGATTGCAGTGAATTATTAATAACAATATCTAAACAAAAGACAAAAACAACCAGTAACAGCATACCTGTACTTGCATACCAGTGACAGCAGCAAAACTGATTGGTTTGTTCCAAGCATTCACGCTGGGTACAGGAGCTGGTGCTAAAGATGGTTGGGGTTGTGTCACCTGGGCTTGTTGTTGCTGTTGCTGCTGTTGTTGTTGCTGCTGCTGTTGTTGTTGTGCCATCTGAGTCAAGTTCTGTAGATTGGTCTGACCAACAGGTGAGTAATCATTAATCATATCTGTAATAACAACACAAAAAATGCATACTTTCACAACAGGTAACAATATACAAGGTTTTGTACATATCTACGAGATAACTTTTCACTCACAGATTAATCATGCTTGCCAGCTGGTGTTTCTGAATGCAAGAATGGAGATATAAAGTTACTTTGTATTTACCTTTTTTGGCTTTTTCATTGATTTTTTCTGATTCCCCTCTCTATCATTACGTTCAATGTACAACAAACCTATGTTTTTAACAACTATTTGGGTAATTACCTTGAAAACAAAACTTCTTCAAATTTTATACATGTAGTTTCAGAAACTTTTTTGAACAAAGTTTACCACATAGAATCATATCCAAATAAATTTAGATAGACTAACAACAAACTGAGACTCACTTTTAGACAAGTCAATATCTTGTTGTTTAACTTCTGTGTTAATAACTTGTGACATCAGTGGTGGGATGTTGTTAGCTAGTTCATTATCCCAATTTTCAATCTTAGGCATGAACGTAGTTACACCCTGGTTTCCCTCATCTATAGCAGTTCCTTGCTTGTTCTTCACTTTCTCTCCTCGCTGTTGTTCTCGTTGTTTGGCAAACCTTGGTGGCAACTTGGACAACTTGTAGCTAGGTTTGTGAACCTTGTCTGTGGCGGTATGCACACCTTTTGGCTTTGCCACGACCTATAAGAAATTTATACCAATTAACTCAGTAGGTGCAGGAATGGTTTGAAAATAAGTTCAAATTGACCAAAACTTATCAAGCATTGATGCTATATTTAGAACTTAAAAATGACTTCTGTCATTAATATAACTAATACATATAATTCAATGTTTGCTCAGTGTCAAATAGAAGTTGGAATCATTCTGTTTCATAGGATTGACAGATTATAGACTTACATCATTGCAAACATGAACTTGCTGTCAAGTTTAACACATTGAATTATATACTCAATACACTCTAAAACAATCCTACAACTTCTATTAGAGATCTTTCTGTAACATTGAGATAAATTATGATTTATTAAGTAAAAAATTACAATAGTCTTCATACAGTAATCAACATCATGACCTAACCTTAGATACAACTTCCTTCTTCTTGGGAACATTTTCCTGCCCATCAGCAGATAATTTTCTGATCTCAGCTTCTTGTGCTTTCTGTTTACTTTTCATGGCTTTCTTAGACTGTACTTCCTGGAATCCATCATTGTTCTCATACAGGAAGTTTGGATCATCGATTGTTACTTCAGGCTGATCGTCAATTACAACAACACCTGAATAAACAAGAAAGTGATGTCAACAATTTTCCTAAATTGTATGAAAATGTGCAACAAACATAACATGAAAAACAGTTTTATCAGATGTTCTTGTACTAACACTACATGTACTTGACAGTATTAGCTGTCCTTGGACATAGGTGAGACTAAATGCAGTATTTAATGCTTGCTTATATTACCTTAAAGGACAATTCTAAGCACAGAGAATGTTAATCTGCAACATGTCATGATGAGTGAATGATTCATTATGTACTCAAGTGAATACTTACTTGCATAATTGTTGAGGTCAATATTAGCAAGAGCATCTTTTTTCTCCTTCTCAGCTTTGAGTGGTTTTGATACATCGGAGAGATCTCCGCGACGAGATGACTTACCACTGTAAAGATATAATTCATAATGAAGAACAATACTACAAAATGATAAACAATTTAAAAAAAAGAAATTTTTGCCAAGAACCGTCATAACTTATTTATCATTTTGTTTAGTTAACATTTTTACTACCAATGTAAATTTATTCAGGAAAAAAGAACACTAAGAATATGCTAAGTTGTTGTACAATTAAATTAATTCTATAATTATTTATAAGTTAAAACATATCTACACTTACCCATCATTCAAAGAGCTGTTTATGGCATTATTGATAGCATTCTGATCATTAGGGACAACTTCATCCACTCGGAACACTTGATTAGAATTATCCTTCCTATTGTTACCACTAGTGTTATGTGGGGGTCGTTTGCCCCCACTCAGTCCGTTTTTTGTCTGAGGTGGAAACCCATTTTTTGTCAGCGAGGAGTGGGGCAACCTCTCTTTATGAAAGTTTTTTGAATGGTCATAATTTCTATTACCACTACGTTGATCTGAAGAAGAGCTTACACGTCTATTTTGTCTATCACTTTGAGGTCTTTGACTAGAGAAACTCTTTTTAGGATCACGTTTATCACGATTGTCCTTAAGATCACTCTTAGAATCTCTTCTATCAAACACATCACTACTCTCAGAAGCCGTCTCCCATTCCTCATTTGCCATATCAGAGGAATTCTGCTTAGTGAGGGGGGCTTTACCAGAACCTGACGGTGCACTGGTGCCACGACCACGTCCTCGACCACGACCACCTCGATCAAAACCTCGGTCTCCACGACCACGAGAGAATCTTGGAGGTGGCGAGTTTCTTTCACCTCTTCTATCACGTCTGAAAAAATAAGGTGAAAAAGATGTAGATAAATTACCTAACTTATGACACTTTAGGTAATAGATCTTATCAACATATGTGATGATCTTAAACCACTGACACTCAATCCATTACCTCATAATGATAATTAATGCCTCAACCATTATTATAAGAAGCACACTTACAAGCCCCTATTACAGTAGACTTAAACAAAATGAGTCCATTGCATATTAATCATATAGACAATAGCAGCTGAGATTTCAGAAGAACAAAAAAAATTAAATACCTAGTCTCATTTCTATTATCATCTGTTTGAGGTCCTCTATAGTCTCTATTTGGGGGTCTACCAAATCCACCACCACGTTGAGGAGGAGCGGAATTATAACGTCGGTCAGTACCACCACGAGTCGCTCCACCTCGACCTCGGTAAGCTGATGCTCCTGAAATTAAATAAGACAGGATTACAGGTTGAGACATCACAAAATACTCAGGTAACATAAACTTACTTCATGAAATATATATTACATAATATTTATCTCTCGGCATAGGATTATGTATAAAGCACAAGATTTGTTAGGTTAGAAGGAACAATAACTAAACACATACGTATCTAAATGTTGAAATAAAGCAACAAAGTTACAAAGCGATCAAGAACTCCTCAAAACTGTATCATACCTCTGCCCCGTCTAGATGGTTCTCCTCTTTGAGTATATTTATCATCCCTTGGAGATCTTTGATCGCCTTTCATGTATCGATCACTATCATCTAGTCGTTCTTTACGTTCTCTGGGATGGTCACGTCGAGAATCCTGTTTAGACATTGGACTTACACCAGTTTTATCATCATCCTAAAAGAAGATTTGAATACGTAAATTTACAAAATAATTGAAACCAGGGCTTTTTTCACAGCTAGGGGAAAGGGCCTTTTCTTAAATTTAGCAAAAGATAACATGGTATTTTTGCAAAAAAAAAAGAAAGAACTTGATGTAAACCAAATTTTAGGGGGAAACTGCATAACTTTCAAGATTTTTCCTGAGGTGAAGATGCTCATTAACAGCTCCTCCTATAGAAGGAATATAACCCTATAAACAGAAAATACTATAAAACAAACTTCCATCAAAAAGACTAACAGCATTTTCAATGAATTGAAATTTTGTTTACCTTTTGTCTGTCTGGATCTCCTTTTGCAGAATCTTCACTAGCAGAACTAACTTCTTCAACAGACAAATCACTTTCTTCATCTTTATCACGTCTTCTTTTGTGTTCCTCATCATTTTCAGTAACAGTTTCTTCACCCCACTTGTCTATGGCAAATGGTTTTGCTGTCTCAGCAAAAGTGGCATTACCTCTGTTACCTCTACTGTCTTTTCTTTGGTCAGCATTGTTTTCATATGGTCTGTATTCTCGGGAACCCCCTCTTCCAGATGGTGCACCACGTCGGTTACCACCGCTGTAGCTCCCCCGATCACTCATACTAGCTCCACGTACACCTCGTCCTCTGCCACGACTTCTAGCACCTCTTACAAACTCTCGTCCTCTGGGTGCGCTGCGAGCTCTATTATCATAACGACTGTCATATTTGTCTTTATTGTCGTATTTATCTCTCTGTTCTCTGGGATCATCCCTCATGCGTTTAGCTGGTGGATGAGATCGATCACCACGTTCACCTCTATCTGATCTCTCACCACGACGATCATCACGATCTTTCTTATCCTTTTGGTCCAATTTCTCACTTTTTTCAGATTCTGACTTCTTATCTCTATAACACAAAAATTTATACCTGTATGTTAAGTAATAAACAAGAACCCTACATATGAATAAATCACTCCATAACAGATTTAAACACATGTTCACAAAATTTACCATGATTTATGTCCAGTGCTCGATTTAATACGCTTACATGGTACATAAAAGGATTTCAACAAATCTATACAAGATTCCAAATACCTTTCTTTCTTATCATCAACTTCAGATTTAATGTCTTTCTCTCCAATATCTGCCAGGTCCTTATCTTTCACAGACTTGGACATATCACCAGAATGATCCTGTAGAATGATAGATACATTGTTTTTAACAAATATTGACAATTAACAGCAACTAAATATGATCATATTTTATAGCCAACTGAGTGATAACCTGGCTAACTTAATATTTCAGCTATTATATCTTGAAATTGTGCAAAACAACTGGCAAAAAGCTGTATGTAATACATCTCACAAAAATATTTTGATAAAAAATGTTCATTCAAATAATAAATCAAATGGGGAAATTAATTAGATCAATATACCTTATTAGTATGATCTTCAGCTTTATCACTGGCAGGAGAGTCCCTGGAATCAGACTTGGATAAAGTAGAAGCTGGTCTCTTCAAGGATACAAAGTTACTTCTAGCAGGAGTATTCTGTTGTGATTCTCTCATAGTGATGGGTGGAGGTGCATTGTGATGATCACGTTCTGGAAGTATAAGATAACAGTTAGTGTACCTAAAATTCTGGACAAACAAACATTCAAACATGCATACTAGTACAAATTTTAAAGATTAGAACATTAGAATGGAACACACTGCTTTGTATAAATATAAAACATGACAATGATTACTTTTTACAAAAGAGACCTTTCCAGCTTAGACCATAAATCTGAAAATTCTTCAATTTTTTTCTGAATGTTTACAATTCAGTCAAACCATTGTATAATGCAACAATTTCTCAACATAAACAATGCTGATCCAACTATATTTCATTATGAATCATTTTATACTCACTGTGTGGTCGGCTTTCTTCATGTCTGAATGTTGACCAATTATTATCATTATCTCTTTTCCTTCTATCAGCACGATCACGTCGGTCAGATTTGTCACTTTTATCTCTTGATTTTTCTCCTCGGTCACTCTTATCCCAGTAATTGTCTCGTTTACTTTCTCTCTCAGGACGATCTCTTGAATCAGATTTATCTAGTCTGTCCTTGAGTTCAGATTTACCCTCCCTTGTTTGGCCATCTCTCTTGTCATCATCTCTAGACATCTGTCTATCTTGTCTTCTATCCTTCATCTTATCTCTAGGTAGGTCTTGTTCTCTCTGTCTCATATCAGACTTAGTATCATGTGACTCCTTCTCTTCTTGTTTCTTCTCATCCCTATAAAACACATTTACATTGAAATCTTATCACATTACTACACATGTATCATATACACCACTCAGTCAAACTTTCACAATACATACATAAGTATTTTAACCTAAAGCCCTATCAGTCAAATATCGATAATGAAAATTCAGTTATATGCAAAGAAATTGTGTTTTACCTCTCTTTTACTTCAGATGTCCTTCTACTATCTTGTTCTGATCTCCTGTCACCTTTATCTGATGGTGTTCTTCTTTCATCTCGGTCAGAAGAATCATCAAATGGATCTTTCTGCACAATTGGTTGTTTAGTCTCTGGTTCCTTGAAGTCATTCTCATTTTCTTGATCTGATATATCTTCATACTGCTCACTATGATGCAGATAGTATTCCAAATTCTTGGCTTTATCACACTCCCTGTGTAAGATACAATGTATCTGACGTTATTTTTTGCACCTTTAGGCAAGTAATGAATGTTGCTAATTTATCAATACAAAAAAATTGATACTGTTAGATCAACTTTGGTATCAATAGTGAAATTAGGATCAAATTTGCACAACTCCACATTTACTGTAAACTAAAAAAGGCAATTAGCACTAAATGACAATTTAGTGCATCATTTCCATAAATGGCAATTTTTTTAGTGTACCGAACATGATGCCTACAGGCACAAATAACCTGAGCTACCTATTTATCAATGTAAAATTTCCCATCCGATCAAACAGCGGATATTTTTATATGTAAAAGTTATTAGAGTCACACCAACCTTCTATAATCTTCCATTTTCTCATAATCAGGATACATTCGTTGATCCATGAATTGTTGTCTTCTCATTTCATCAAAATGAGGATGATACTGTGCAGCAGCAGTTCTTCTGGGATCAACTTCATCCTGACTCTCTGTACCTGAACCATGACTATCTGTACGATTACGTCTAACATTTGGATACATTGCCATACCTAAATACAGATAAACTCATTCAGTAACTACCAAGGTTGATAGACATTAATGTATAACTTATGATTGTCGAAGACAGTAATAATTTTTGCCCTCTAAACCCCACGTGTGCCCTAGACCTTTGAGATATGGACCTGGGTCTTGTGCATGACACACAATCTCATCATGGTGAATAATAGTGCCCAGTCATTTTAAAATTAATTGATGCATAAGGAAGTTATGGTCCTGACAAAGTCGGACGGACTAACACACAGATGTACTCACGCACGGACGCACATACAGGGAACTGCCATTTCAACATTTTCAACTATGTCAAGCTCACTGCAAGCATGCTCGACAATAAACTATTGCATATATGTAATTATTACAACCAATTTAATTTCCTAAGTGGCTTTGTCACAAACTTTATGGGGACAGAATTAATGGCAATTAAAAAATCAATTTGACAATGGTAATAACAACAAGTGATATTTTTGCAATTTTGGGAAAGGGTCTGGAAAATGCGCAGTGTGATGCCAAAATTGGGAATGTTTAGGTCAGGAATTGGGGAAAAAATGTCTTTATTTTTTATTGGGAAGGAAAAGGAAAAAAATTGCTGAATAATTATAACATTTCAGCATCTAGTTTATATCATTCAGCAATGGGCAAATACCAGAACATAAAACCAACCTGCCATATCCATGGGTGGTCTTGGACCATAACCCATGAATGGATGAGGCATAGCACCCCAAGGATATGGAGCCCATGCTGACGGAGGACCCTGTGCAGGTCTTATCTGTGCTGGCATTGGTTGTGGTGATGTGGGACCAGGTTGTGATGCCTGTGGTGAATGTGGCTGGTCTCCACTACTGTGTTGTTTCTGGAACCTAGGAGGAACTCTAGAGTAATTTTTACTATGAGATCCCTGTAAATAAAACATTAACATTTATATACGGATTATCATGGCAACACTTAAGTATAATATACTGAGCCATTACTGTACACATAGGTAAAAAGTTGAAACTACTGTCACTATTATAAATAAATCTAATTTATTAAGTTGATAGATCTGTGAAAAAAATTATCTTAGCTCCTACAGAGTAGACTGCTCAGTTACCTGCTTGTACAGTACAGATGAAAATGATTTAGATGTTATATGATTATAGATTGATTAGTAGAAGATGTGATGCAGTTTAAACAAAAACTTGAGATAAAACTTGAAAAGAAGGCAAGATAATCAAACAGTATAATAATGAAGTATTACCTGTGGATATTTTTGTCCATCCCTGGACAGAGGTCTATCACCTTTATCACTCTCACTTTCACTTGTTCTACTTGATCTTGTCTCCACTTTACTGTCTGTTTCTACATCATCACCATCTGTCTCTGACTGTAAAACATTCACGAACAATTATTACACATACCATCAAAGTAAAAGACTACTATTAATTCATTGACTCCTGAACAATAGATTACCAATAAGTTGGTAATGCATTGAATACATATACTATGTAACATACCAATCATGTTCAGGACACTCATTAGGAACTTAAAATGGAATTTTGACTTGAAATTTGATAAAAATAAAGTTTATGACTCCAAAGGTCAAATTTATTTCAACATAAGTAGGAAATTTTGTTGACTCTTAAAATCATTATCAGCCAAGGGTCACTTCTGACCTTCAACTGCAGATATCTAGGGAGCACAGACTAATGAAGCTAATAATGGAGCTTTAACAACTTCCAAATAATTTCAGATGAAGTACCTTGTTCTCTTCCTTTCTCTTAGTCCTCTCATCAAGAGCTTTAAGCTTCTCTTGCGCTGCTTTCTTTCGTTCCATCTCCATCTTCTTCTCTTCTTCCTCCCGTCTCTGTCTTGCTCTCTCTATAGCTGATGAGAATTCTTGATTACGTTCTTGTCTCTTCTGGCGCCACACTTCATCATCATCCTCACCTTTCTTGTTGGGACTTGTTCCTCCATGTTGTGGCTGCAGGGGATGTCCAGGAAATGGTGGTCGCTTTAATGTAAGACATTTTTTTTTAAAAGCATGCGTAATATCTATAACAATTTATTAAGAATTTCGATGGAATAACACAACACCAAGTTTTTAAACAAGAAAAAGAGAAAATAAGTACTTTTAAGTTTGGATTCAATGTACTCTCAGAACATTGAAAATGCCAATCAGTACGGCGAATGATTAAGTTTCTTCACAGACTTCTGAAATCCCCAATCATCATCTGGCATTATGTTCAAACAAAGAGTAAACAAGTAACAAGGCAATGCCATCCAGCCAGGTTTTCAACTCTTCTACCTCATGAAGAGGATTATTTTGACAAATACGTTTTCTACCATAGTAACGATATCTGCAGCTAAAATGACAAGTCAGGTAAACAATTATCTAACAAACAACGATGACTTACCTGTCCAGGCTGTGGGGGACCTTGTGGTGGTATTCCCATCCTGTAATGTGGTGGATAGGGTCCTCGTGGTGCCAGAAAATCAAAAGGTGGCATCTGCCATCCTCTCTGAAAAGAAATCATCACATATTACATAATATAAAGAACCATTATAATATAGTCAACCATTCATATTAGGTCAAGTTTTAACTCGCAATGAACTGAAGAATGTCTTGTCACATACATGA
Organism: Lutraria rhynchaena; assembly: GCA_008271625.1. Classification (NCBI taxonomy): domain Eukaryota; kingdom Metazoa; phylum Mollusca; class Bivalvia; order Venerida; family Mactridae; genus Lutraria; species Lutraria rhynchaena. The sequence continues at coordinate 435,931 of VIBL01000244.1, read as the reverse complement.
GAACAATATCGTCTAACCATATCCATGATCTGACTTCTAAATAAAGGTAACAAATCAGAATAAATACAAACACTTACACCATCCATTCCTGGGTGTGGTGGGCGACCCCTAAATTGTGGATGCATTGGACCACCTGGTGGCCAACCTTCTCTAGGTCCAGGTGACTGGGCCTCACTCATCTATATAACAATAATACAATAATCTAATTATGAAGGGCTTCAAATAACATAAAATGTCAAAGAATGAAACATTCTGCGCTTGAAATTATGCTAGAAAATTTTAGTGAAGTATTCTGCAAAAACTGTTTTGTGTTGTAAGTTCTTTTAAAGAAATAACTATTACAGATCATTTTACAGATAAAATCCTAACAGGAATATGTGAAAAAATAGCTACAGACATAAGTCTTAAATACTTGCAAAATACAAAAAAACACATGCTTATAAAATAATGGCAGCATTAAATGTGAGTAAATTTAATATGCGCAAAAATGTAAGGTACATCACAGCCAACCTAGACGTAAGAAAAATTCCTGACCAATTTCAAAATCAAAGGTCAGCTACAAAATGTCACATACAAGAAAGAAAACATTATACAAAATGAAATCTAACTGTTACACAAATATTTCAGCATATCAACTGTATACGTATCAAACACATGCATTTACACATCTGAGAATAAGTATACAAACAAGACAAAACTTCAAGGAATAAAGAGCAGCTGACAACATCATCCTTGATAATTAATGTTAAGTTTATATCTGGTGTGTGAATGTACGACAGTTTCCTATTCTCTAAGCTAGTAACAAATAGCCTGTCTGTGAGAAACAGAACTAGCTGAACTGTGAAACTTTTTCAGAAATACATGAAATTTAATAAATGTGGAATCTAGAATCTAACTATTAAATAAACTTGATATATTTATACAAAAAATGAGTTTCCCTTCAACCCAACAAATGAACAAGAACATGAGATACAAACATGTTATTTCTATTGCACATGGCCTTTATTAACAGAATTTAGCATTAAAACTAAGCAAGATCATGAATACAGCACAGAAGCAGATAAGCAGTGCACCAGCAAACATGGAGGAAAGATTGTGTTCATAAAGATAAAGAAAGAGACGCTTAAACCAAATGTTGAACCAAGACATCAGAGATGATTATTTTTAGAATGCATTCTAACAGGAGTGTGTATGTTAAGACAAAGCAGGTAGTTTTGTGTGAAGTAGAATATGTTATCATAGCTGTGTTGCTGCTCTTTACCTTGTAAGCATCCTCATTATAACTGCCCTCCTCATTCTCATTTGTTTCACTTGCCTTTCTGTTCTCTCGCCTATCATCTTCACTTCCCGCTTCTTTATCTCGATTCTCACGAGACTTATCTTCCTTACGACTTTTACTACAAAAAAATAATACCCTGTATAGCTCAAAACTAGCAACAAAATAATAAATAAATTTCAAACTGATTGTGAGACAGATCAATCAGTAATTTAGTAAACATAATAATAGACATTGACTTCACTTTTCTACTATTTTTGACACGAAAAAGGTTAGCTTACATCAGTGCACATGAACAGTTATCGCCTGAAATTTCAATCCAGTTGAATAATGTTACACAACACAAGAAAGGTGGAAAAAAATCATAAGCACAGATTAAGTTGAGTCTCTAGACCAGGTTGGTGAATATTGGAATACATAAAAATGCCATCAGTTCGGTGAGTGATATTTAATGTCATCCCAGTTTGGTAACTATGACAAAAAACATCTCATCATTTGGCATATACAGTCTCCCATAAAGATAAACAGAATTCCATTAACCCAAAACAAGTAACAGCCAAATTCCCCAAATAAATCCCAAAGACAGCCATCAGCTCGGTGAGTGATATTTAGTGTCGTCATAGTTGGGTAACTATGTCAAACCAAGACTCATCATATGGCAAGTGTTCATCAAACACATTACACAACATTCACATCTGAGTAACGAAACAAAATTCTAATTAGTCCATCTTAAGGGTATTAAGAAAAATACATATTGAAGCTATTAGTCCGGTGAGTGATATTTTGTCATCCTAGTTTTTTTTACTATGATGTATATTTGTCTCACCATATGACTTTCCAGAATCAATTTTGATTCCACTGAATACAGTGGTCGCATGGTGCAACATTTCACACACAAAATAATTCATTTGAATGAAGAGTTAAGTTCGCCATCAGTTCGGTGAGTGATATTTTGTGTCATCCCAGTTTGGTAACTATGACAACAAGATTTCTCATCATATGGCAAATTACTATACATTCGATTACTGTACACATGTCAATTATTTGATCATATACTGTGCACATGTCAGTTTTCCTATTAGTCTTCAGCTTCATTTGAACATTAATTAAATCAGAAATAAAGCCATCAGTTCGGTGAGTGATATTTTGTGTCATCCTAGTTTGGTAACTATGACAACAAAATTTCTCATCATATGGCAATATAAAACAGCAATATACTATCAGTATATGGCATCTCTAGGTAGAATTGTCAGCAAATAAAATTAGCGAACACACAGACATTGAATTTAGCGAATTAGGCCAGTAACACTTACAAGGAATTTTCTTCTTAACAAAGGCTTTGAACAAGATTTCATGACACTGTTTTTTAATGTGGATTTATGTGACAAAAATAACAAGACAGTATTACATACCCCCTCTTTGGTTCACCATTCTCATCTTCTTCATCACTGAACACAAGTTTCTCACTGAAAGTACAAACATATTGTATAAGAAAACAGACTATCAATGTCTCACTTAGTAAACTGCAATACCAGTATTAGTGGAAGACAAGTTCATTTTTGGACTTGTACGGGTTCACTTTTATGTATTAAAATTACAGACATATTCTATGGCACTCAAGTATTTAACCTAGACAAAGTATTTTTACTACTACTTAATCTTGCTGGAATACCTTGCTTAAAGTTGACCTTCAACCAGCAAATTTCTATATATGCCAATAGAATCTAGTTTTACCTGTAATCAATTTCACCCTGTGCACTGGCCCATCCACCATTGTTATCTAAATGTAAAATTTCATCAAAATCTTTCAAATCTTTGTCTGTAATAATTGAAGGACGCTTGAAGTCATCCCTCTTATCATCGTCTTCATCAGTTTTCTCCCCACTGGGACGTTGTGCAGTCATGTGAGGTGGTGGATGGCGAGGGAATCTGTCAAAGTAAAGCAAGATAATGAAGTTAATTTCTATGAATAGCATGCATGACAAGTTACACTATATAGATCTGAAATCATTTACAATATTATTTTCACTGAAATCAGTAGTTCCTTCAGTCATGATTCAAATTTGTGTTTCACAGCCAGTCAGATTGTAACAGCAAGAACATCACCAGTCAGTGCGGCAATTTGTTCAAACTCCAGCAAAAAACAGACAACTAATAATTGAGAGATTGGATAATATATTACTATTAATACATTGAAAATGCCAGTAAGTACGGCGAGTGACAAGTTTCTTCACAAACTTCTGAAATCCTCAATCATCATCTGGCATTAAGTTCAAACAAAATGTCAAAGGCTTGAGAAAAATTATTACACAATTAGAAATTACAAGAAATATCAGGGCAGTTTCATTATTTAATTCAGAAAACCTGACAAAATCCTCTTGTCACCATGCACAAAAAAAGCTTAGAAGACCACACTGTACATACCTTCCATCGTAAGGTCCATAAGGCGGACGATGCATGCCCTGGAAGTTAGGTGGTGGAGGATATGGTGGAAATCCTCTATACATCTGAAATACATTCCAAAATAATAACCAATACAAGTAATATAAATTTCAAGAATATTAATTCTACAATTACTACCAATGTCAACTAAATCACCTGATTTAAAAAAAATCAATTACATTGTAAGTATTTCAAATGAAAAAGAAAGTACAATAGTAATTATAATGACTAAATATTTAAAAAAAATGACAAAGTTGAAACAATAATATCAGAATTTTTGGAGGGAAGGAGTCAGACTGTTAAGAAGGGGAAAAAGTGATGCCAGGAAAAAAATATCGAAAAAGCATATACATGATATCCTCCAACATTTAATTACAAATAGCTTATAACCTTGATTGTTACAGACACAAAAGAGCTATTTTACAAGTCATTTTCAATAAAAATCAAGTACTTACATAAGGTGGCATCATTCCCCTGTATGCAGGTGGCATGCCATAAGGTGGTGGACCCATCATAGGACCACCCTGGCCCTGGGCACCTCCCGGCCTCAGAGGCATCCCGGCAGCTGTGCCAGGTATCTGAGGCACCGTAGGAGAGTCTCCAGCGGCCCCACTTCCACCGGACATCTGGGGGCCATTCTGTTGTGTTTCTGTCTGGTTCTCTTGGCCAGATGATGGCCCTGATTGTACATCTTTGCTGGGCGAGGGCTGCTGCATAGCGCCACGACCGCCGCCTTCCTTCCAGTTCCCTACATCTGTAAAAGAGCAACCAAGATAGTATAATGCAAGCAAAGTTGTTCTTACAAAAACAATAAAAACAGGAATGCAAATGAGAACTTAAAGACAGTATGTAGCATGTGCCATATACTCACTAACAGCTAATTCTTAATACATAAAACTGAAATCACGCAAGTACACCATTAATATGGTGATTAACAAGTTTCTTCAGAAACATCAAACATCCCCAATCATCACCTAGTACACTTATTTGTGGTAATATTTTACAACTTAGATCATGAATTCGTGAATAGGCCAAAATTCACATTCAGCAAGAGAAATAACCTTTTAATGACACCTAAATATTTGGTAACATTTTGCTGAAAGACTTGCCAAGAACAAAACGACAGGAACTTCTACAAAACCAGGTCATCATGAGAAATTGCACACAGAATATTATAGGTGCACAAAATAAACTAAAGGACCGCCCACCAGCATTCGTCAAATCTAATAATCAGGATTTTTCCATCTGAAAACCTGTTTAATAAGTGCCAATCTGTACGGAAATGACAAGTTTCTTCACAAACTTCTGAAATTGTTTAACAAACCATCTACATAGTAAGTATGAATGTATCCATGACAGAAGATGCCAATCAGTACGGCGAGTGACAAGTTTCTTCACAAACTTCTGAAACCCCCAATCATCATCTGACATCACATTAAACAAATGTATCTATCAGTATAAGAAAAGATCCTTCAGGCTGGTGGGATTGAAATAAACTTCCAGAACAAGAACCAAATACACTATAATGTAATCTTCTCATTCCAACCATGTCAAACAGGGCTTAAACAGTTTAAACAAACTAACCAGATATACATAAAATATTGCAGTCAACTTACTTTGTGGACGCAAGCTTGGCCCTGGTCCATATTGCTGCTCCTTTACTGGTTCTCCATCCTTTTTGTCTCCTGTGTCTTTCGGCTTGTCGGATCCTTCGGATCCACTTGCTGCTAATGTTGGAAATTCTTCTTGAAAATATGGTGATTTGTGCCCCACAATTCGTTTTACTGGTTCTCCCATTGTAACACTGCTCCATGACTTCGTCCCACCTACAAGGAATATCAATATTTATATATCTATGCAATTCATCAAGGGAAGAAATTAATTACAAAAAAAATCAAATTTGAACCTTCATACCATATCCATCACAATTGGATCTAATGAAACACTAGTATAATTTTTAATATAACTAATATACATACATACATGTACTCGCATTATAGGTAATTTCCAACTGTCATATGAAAAGAATTCTTCAAATTTCAAACATATGCAATGAAATCATTTTTGTTGAATATGAAACTAAACCTGACTGCTTCTATGATGAAATTTCTCATGAAACAAAACTAAATATTACCTGTTGCTCCTGCATTGTTTGTGCCCCCAGGAGTGACAGGTGTGCCTGCTGTTGATGATACTGTTGTTACTGGTGTCTGTGCTGTTGGTGTGTGTACTGGCCCCACTGGAGAACCAGTGGCTGCTGCGACAGATACTACAGGCTGAAATATCAAAACAAAATGTGAGTCAATTCTGAATCAATAGTCAAAGACAATTCATGAACACTTCAAGCTAATAAATCAAACAAACATACATACAATTCCTCAGTACTTACAATCAATGATTCAGTCAATCTTGGACCTTACGAGATACACTTACAGTAAATTGCCAGCAACAGCTGAACCAAGAAGTATTTCAAACTTATAGGTTAGTTATTTTTTTATCATACAAATAAACAGACATACATGACAAATTGTTTTAGAGAATAATGCACTGACTATATCCTGAGAGCATTAATTAAAGCAAACAATGCAGGAGTCAAATGAACTTACTTTGTTTGTTTGCCCCAGAGATTGTGCTGTAGTAGCCTGCTGCGGCTGCTGCGATGGCTGCGGACTGCTGCTGTTCCCCTTCTCTTCCTTCTCCTTGTTGCCCCATCCTTAAAATACATATAAATACTTTCAATATTATAATAAAAACATCCTGTTACTGATCAGCCTTCTTTCTGAGGTAAGAGATCATTCAGTGTTAAACAGTCAGAAATCAAGAGTATTGTTTATCTCATAACAGCAGAACTTTGTTCTTTATTACTTCACCAAGTCATTAGGTATGTCCACTACAGTGTTACGTCTAGGCCTTCTGACTGAAGGATTTGTGCATTTAGATCATCCTGTATTTTTCTCATGTTAGTATAAGTTCAATTTGTAAATTAAATTAACTTGCTGATTAGTAAATATGTTGCTATCTGGAGCAGTCTAAAGCCCAAATGAAGCAAATGTAAAAAGTTATCTGTCTCGCTCTTTCAATATATGGCACTCACTAGTCAGATTACTGTTCATGAACATTGATGGCATATAATAATCATGGATAATGGAATTGGCACGTCCTCAAGTTAGATTGTTAACTACATTAAACTTGTAAGTTTTAAGTTCCTTTATATCAAATCAGTTTTGTTGGATCAAACTTTCTTGCAATAAACAAGCTCTAAAAACATGTTTTATTAACAAGGTCCCTAATTAATTTTTTCCAACCCCCCCTCAAAAATCTTCAGGGAGGATATTCTCCTATAAATTTCCTGTATGCAATACTGCCAACTGTCATGAAGACTTGCTGGCAATAATTTTAAACAGAGAAGAAGAAAATTTCAACAATCTAATTTCAACAATCTAAAAAGTTCCCATACCTGAACCTCCAGTAGGAACTAATGCTATATTTGGATCGTTCCCGCTATTTTCGCTTTTCAAACTTGGTAAATTGGCCGGAGGCGGCATACGCCGAGCACTGCTACCCACTTTACCCAAGCTTTGCAAACCATGTTGACGAGTTACTGCAAAAAAAAACAAACAAACATAAAACAACATTTCATTTTTTAAAAGGTATTTACATCAGAAGGCAAATGGAAACATCACTACTAATTAAAACTTCAGATAAATGTTTTATTACAAATCAGGCAATGATATAAATAACAAAAAAAAATTCTAACATAAATTAAAAACAAACAGAAAAAAGTTCACTGAATAAGCAATAAAATTGGAGAAATATTTCAGTTAACTATCAGTTAAAAATCAATGCATCAATACAATAACCAACTTACCCGGTGTCTTCTGTTGTTCTACACTCTTTCCTTTAAATATTGTGTTTATATTGATTGATGTGAACTTTCCTTTGTTCTTGTCGGCCTTATTGCCTAACCCCGAGAAAGAGGACATCTTGTCAAGATATACATTAGAGATACTTTAGCCAAGTACCCTATGAACGAACCGTTACAGCTGAAATAAAATAATAATTTCATAAACAATATGGTAACATATTATATTCAAATAAAAGAATAAAATTACTAAACAAGAATCACTACACAACAAAATAATGTCAGGAGTGTAAAAAAGAGTCGGAAGCCGGAAATATCAACTTGCTATTTGAGCATTCTCATCGGCTACTTTTACCCACGGAGGATTTGCCCCTTCTGGGGGAACCCTCAGAGCCACCTTCTACTTATAGTAGCTTACCGGCTACATGAAAACATCTACACCCCTGTGTAGTAATACCATACACTCATGTTGCAAACAGTTGTTGAATGATGAGTAATTAATCAGTGGTTATAGTAAGATCTATTTCAATCACATTTTCAGAAAACCTATCAAGGATTGACAATCATATGACTCAAGTGGTTATCTTCTCTTTGCAACTCAAAAATAGCTACTTATGGTAAAATCATATGTGTAAACACTAGTATTCCTCTAATAAGGAACATCAAAATATCAGGATAGTCCAAGATTGTTGATAAAGGATAGGAATCCAATATCAATCATAAAATGCTATAAAGAGACAGCACTCAAGAACTTAGCAACCCTGTACAGACTAATAAATTAGATACAGAAATAGCAATAAATAAAGTGTCAAATTGACTCCTTTCCCTTACCAGTCTTAGTTAATTTGATACACATTCATCTGTATAATATATTCATTCATATAATATGTTCATGCCCCAATATCTTGAGCTTCATTCATAGTCATCAAAACATGATAGATATAATTAAAAGCAGAGGTCTAGACAGAATGAACAGTCAAACATTAATCACAATTGGTTTTAGATGAAACTAATGAGCAAGAATTCGGTGCAAAACATATATATATATCCATTAGTCATCAAAGGGTAACTAAACAAAGGATACATAAGTTAATAACAAAGGAACAATTACCCCACATCAGTTGATAGTTCATTGAAAATATTCAATGACCTTACACACTATCAATTCAATACATTTCGTATGAAATGGGAATTTCAGAAAAACTGAAGATCCATCAGAGAAAAATAAACATTCTGCAAAAGACTAACCAACTCCAACAGACTAGAAAGAGAATATAGAGCAATAGAACGACCAGATACTAAGGCATAAGAAAACAGCATAAAATGTTATTTATGCATAATACAGCAAACATAACCATTTGTAAACAAGTCTTATTCATAACTGTAACATAACGAATCATTTGAAATTGGATAACAAATTGAAAATTCAGAAAATGTCAGACCTTGATCAGAAATTGATTTCGGAACTCTTCCTAGAAACCGGTCTCAATCAGAATTATAGATCAGAAGTTTGCGCATGCAGGTGCAATCTACACAAATAATATACTTAGGAAACGAAAAATATACGTCCTATATGCACAAACTATATGCATGTTCATTAATAAACGCACAGACAAGAATACGCAGTTTCCGAAAATGTCAGCGTCCCGAACTAGGTGAACCCAGACAGGGTTACGTTGATTTCAAAGGCAAAAAAGAAGTCAACTGTACCAAAAAATACAACTTACACCGGTCCGTTCCACTGGGTGAAGATCAAAGACGATAAATAATCGGGATATATATAACAGTAAGCTCCGATGCTTGAGATATTTCGCGGATTTAAGAGCTTCACCCTGGCTCATAAAAAATCCAAAATGGCGTAAAATATGCAAATGATTTATGACGTCACAGCCGACCATTCCCAGGATGCTTCATCGGATTAGCTAATAGCCGTCTTGTTACGTTTTATTATGAATATGAAACTAATAAGGAACTAATAAAGATAAACGGTTGTACTAGATAAAGCATTATTTTGAAGAAGTTGGTTACGTATTTTGATACGGGCGCTTGGGACACGTTACTGTTGAAATTAAATGGTGTAGACAATATATATCTTCGAACAATATACAGTCGCAATAATTTAACCGATGTACATGTATGTGTAGTAAAGGCATTTGATTTAACTAAAAGTTAAATATACTTAAAAACATTCTTCTTCTGAATCCGTTAAAAATTTGGCTTTCGTTTCATTGTTTGAGATATACATAGTTTCATATGTGAAAGTTTTCGAAGATTACATGGCTACCCACATATTTTAAATGTCTAAAAGTAGAAGATTAACTTTCGGCTGGAGTATCATTCGTATAGCTAAATATATTATTTCAACTAAAAATCTGAGACCATTATACATGTGTATAATGGTCTCAGTAAAAAATTAAGAAAAATATAAATGTACAGTGAAATGTGACCTCATTTATTTCGGCGATAGGACCTCACTAATCTCGTATGGATTTTAACAACTGATCAACTGCCAGAAAATTCATCCAGTTATGCACGGTATGCACTCTTCTTGTAACATTGTATTAATCTTTGCATATAAAGCGAAGGAGATATCAGACATCGGTGATACATCAAAGAGCGCACCTACGGACACTTGGTACTCTGAACAATGCGATATTATAACGTACTCACCACAATTCAGTTTTTACTGATACAAATCCGCCTTTAAGGTAATTATCATATTTTCATGTATATGTTACGTATATCGACACCAAGCCAGTTTATCTAAAATTGATTATTCGTAACAAACGTCAAACATTTATAATGCAATAACACATTGTCGTGAAGATAAACAAATCCTGGTTAACCACCTGTGCAATATTGTTTAAAATGATACTGACAACTGTCGCATTTCAAAAGTCTTATGTCATACTTTGGCGATGTAGCATCCGCGCTAGATAAATTGGTGATGTGTATTCAAAAGCATGTATTAGTCACGAAAAACGAGACACCCTTACCAGGAATTGCCTATTTATTGGATTTATATCTTTACTGTGTGATACTGAGTGATACACGTGACTTTTATCTACGGACTAACAACGTAACAACACAGTTATCACGTGTGTGAGACAGATAAATATACAGATTCATTTTGCTTCAAATGCGTACAGAGATACGTACATGAGAAAGATTACGCAGTCATTCAATATATAATAATATTTTAGATACATACTGTATACATTACAAATTAAAATGAAAACTGATAACGTAAACAGAGAAACAAAATGTATGGTAAAACTGACTTCGATATTAATTAAAACTGAGACATATTATTTTGTGTATATAATGGTCTCAGATTAATATCACCCGCAGGACCCGAAAAATATTGGTATTAATCTGGAGACGGTGTCGATCATTATCAAGTTGAAATATAAAGAAATACTGAAAACCATTTCGAAATAAGCGTGAAATAGTTAATAATGTGCCAAATTTTAAATTACAATTATTCAGATTTGTTGGAATAACAAAGTATTTCGTGTAAAATATACATATTCAGTAATGTATCACACAAAAACAAAAGGTGAGTCATAAGGGAAACTAAAAAAGTCTTCCGAATACGGCTTTGAAAGGAATTCAAAAATAAGTAAAAGCATAGAATAAAATTACACAATAAATCGTTATGATTCAGGCGAAAATAGATTCGATGATTCAATGATTCAATGCAAGTATAGGAGTTTGTATGACCTTTAACTCAGCAGGTTGTTTTCCTTAGAACGTTTTTGCTTTCAAATGAATTACCCTGGTTTACGGCATAATATTAGATCAACTGGGTTTACAACAAGGAAACACAATGCCACGACTATACTTGAAAATGTTATAAGAATACTATCGCATTGAATAAGAAAAAAACCTTTCTAACCTAACCATCTCCAAAATGACGATACATTACCAGTGTAATTACAAACATAATAATACTACATGCATGTTCTGAAAACAATAGAACTTAACAAGGGTGCGTATGAAATAGCCTAAAACGTAGAGTATTCAATGTGTGACGTCAAACAAAAGGTTACTCGGGGCATTTGTTGAACTTGTCGACGTGCTGAAGAGTACCGGTCATACGGAATTTACCCGCAACCAAAATGGCAGCCTCCTTGGCTAATTTTTCTTTACATGATTGTAAAGGTAAATTTTGTCACATGTAAAAGAGCTAGTTATAGCGTGATGTGCTGAATTGATTGAATTATTTTGTTTGAAAACGTTGATAAGTGTTATGAGATTATAATTTGGATTTATTTGCTATAAAACCATTGTCTTTTTACTGTCATATTTGTCTTATGACTAACAGTAACACAAAATAACGCTGACTAGATCAGTCTAAGCGCCAACCCTCTGTACCAAAGCCCGGGATTATTTAAAGGATGCGACAGATAAAAGGAATGAACTACATTTTGTTAAATTGAAAAAATTGAATTCATTTTTTGTCAAGGTCTGTCCATGTAATTTAGAGTCCCTGACTGGGATGAATAAGTCTTGACTTATGACAGATTTTGTTGTTAAGTCATCAGTAAATATGAATCACGTCTCTTGTATTGAAAGAAGGCTGACCAGCTATTCATCATGTGATGATATTTTGACATTCTTGTAATTATTCAAAATTGTATAATGGCTGAACCTTGTATGAAAAATAGTTCAGATAGGATAAATGATGTATAATAATGTGATATTTGAAGAAGTATGCCACTTTAGTATCTTAGTGAATTTTACTATAGTACACTTAGTATATACTTGATTCTGATTGTAATTTATTTCTTGGACATCCCCAGTTTGACTTGTTGAGGTTTGTCTGCTAATTTTAATTGTATTGTTTATGGGCAGTATGGATTGCAATGAGAAAATCAGCTTACTTTACCATAAATCTTTAAAGACCTATTTATTTGTTTCTATGTTAGTATATCAACATTTTTTCACATCTTGGGTGAAATAAGCATGGAATACAATGTGTTCAGGATGTAAAATTGTCTATCACAAAGTCTCATATGCCTCACCCAGCTTTTGAATTCGTTAAGTTATAAAGATTAGTGTGAGGACAGCCATTTATAATATTGACGAAACAGCCCAAGTTATTTTTACCATGCATAAATTTTCAGAAGTTACACAAGAATAATAACTAGTGACATGTATGAGACTTTGTCTGAATATTTTATCTTATTGAAATCTATATTTGATCCTAGAATCTGGGTGTCAGTGACAAGGTAATGAAGTCAGATTGTTGAAAACCATAGATGTCATATTTTTATCTGATTTTATTCAACATTTGGACTAATCTAGATCCCCTATATCTGTACATTTTACTTCAGGTGCACTACAGGACATCTTGGAAGCATTTCGTGATCCATTGAATGTAAGACGTTTAGACGAGGCCAGAGATCATGCAGGAAATGATATGTTACGTGCCATGCAGACTGTGTTTCCATTAGCTTCACAGATACAGATGGAAGTTATACAAAAGTATGGATTCCCTTCAGATGGAGATGGTAAGCTTTCTAAATATATGCTGTCAATTGAGTCATGTTAGCAACTTTTAGAAAGTGTGTGTCTTCCAAAAAATGTAGAAATAGTGCCTTTTAGAACAGACAGCTGTCATTGTGTATTCACAAATAGGACCCAGTTTTTATCAATGTGTGTCTAATTTATTAATTATGCCAATTTATGGTGTTTTCGGAGTTTGCAGTAGAACTAAGGTAACAGACTATCTTGTTTTATTAAAAAATTGAGTCGTAAGTTGATATCAGAATATCAGGTAATGTTGCAATGAGGATACTTAACAGCTTTAAAAATACAAGTTTGATATCACATTAAAATTCCACTTGGTTTAATTTGTTTGCATTAAAGAACTAGTGCAAAATACTATTTTATTTTATTCTATTAAATTCATTGACAGATCAAACGCATTCAGATGAAGGTTTTTGTCTTATACAATTTTAAACAGGGAGATGTGGTATATCAAATAGGTGTTTTCAAATCAAGCCCCAAAATGCAACACATTTAAAAACTTGTGTTATTAAAGCTGATAAGTACACATTATCTTCCATTTACTGTTTTAAACTTTAATCTTATTGTAGGTGTTATACGATTTACACAAGCTGTGAAAGTCTATGAGAAACAGGATCAAGATGTTGCCTTGATGAATGGGCAGCTTCGTGCAATATTGATACCACCTATAGCCGTACAAGGACCCTCCACAAATGGAATGTGACGTGTCAGATGGGAGTCACTTACTGGAAGATTCAGAGAAATGCACTCATATTTGTTGACATCAAGTTTTAGACTACCACTTAGTTGCTAAGCTTTCTGATGTGTGTAATTGTTTTGCTGGCGAAACATTTTTTGTGACCAATGTTTGATAACTGCTTATTAATGTGCTGACTTCCAAGTTTCTCTCTAGACTTTTGTTTTTTTACATACTGTGTTTTTTTGCGATTGTAACCATGCATGTATACACAAGCAATCATTTTAATTCTGTACTATACTAATATTATTTTAAGAGATCACATGATCACAGCCTAATGTAGCTAATACAACTCTCTATATGTCTACATATAGAATGATTCCAGAGTGCACTTTTGCAGTATTGCAGTTTCCAAGACTTGTGAATTCTGAGTATAAATAATGTATTAGCTTGTCAGTTACGAAGAAAACGTTGAGCTATTATGATTGCTGCGGCGTTGTTGTTGTCATGCAAAAACTTTAAAGCAGCCCATTATCAACACTACACTTGGACTACTTGAATATCATGACAAGGTACAGTTGCAAGACAAGGGACATTATTCTTAAAGGGATAATGTTTGAGTTATGCCCCTTCTTAACTTAGAAATTTGGTCAAAATTGCTTATTAAATAGAATGATGTTAAGCAGACGAGCATAGGCACCGCTCTGTGGAGTTCTTTTTATTTGCAGCTGGATGCAAATGTCATGAAAATTTGCATCAACGACTCATTTTGAGAATAATCACAGACTGATTCTAATTTAAGTTTGGAATCAGTCACAGCTAATATTTTAATGGTCAGTTTAGTGTAAAAAAAAAGTGTTAATTTTTCACACTTTTTGATAATTTTGTACCATTTAAAAAAATAATAAAAAATCAATAAATTCAACAACAAAAATATGTCTTTTGTTAAATGTTTTATTATTTTCAGTTTTACAGAAAAAAAGTATTTATAATCTACTTCTGTACAAAATGGATACTGATGAAATAATGCATATACAATAATGTTAATATGAGTGACAATACAAACATTAGCATCACATTTTTATATTATACACCATCAGCATGAGGCTGCTATCACTTATAATGATATATGACATCACAATAAACAGCATCAGATGGAGGCATAGATAATAATACATCAAGTAATTCTCTATCTTAATGCACCAATACATTGGAAATAATGATATGGATATATGAACAAAAAATACACAGTAGTAAGGAACCTTGAAATTTCATTACCACTCCTTTCATGAACTTTTTTTTAGACCTCAGGCATACACCTGGGTAGAACCACCAATCTTTTGTAAGCCAGCTGGACAGCTTGCTCACATGTGAAATTTGTCTGGTCCCAGGTGGGATTCAAACTCACATAGGTGAGAGGCTAGTAATTGCTAGTCAGAGACCAGAACTGCTCAACCATGGAGGCTCCCTTTATGTCTCAAGTGTTTATTGCATGTGGTTGAAATGATTGAACAAGAAAGACAAAAGAACAGTTCAGGTATCTACACACAATTTTTATGACTAACTGTATATTTGATGAAGAAGAAACCTAATGATGATAAGACTGATCAGATACTGAATTACATGTGAAACAATTCTACACAAATCACCTGTGTTCACTTGGATCCAATCAATAAAATTTTATTCTAGTTCTGACAGTCAATGAAACAGTCTCAATCATGTGACTGCCAGTGCTTTACTTGTCATAAATTTGACCATATGAACATATTATACCACTTATTGACAGAAAACATTCTTAATACAACAGCGATTGAATTTATGGAGTTCTAACCTAGTCTCCATCTGGAGGTAACAATTGCTTCAGCAAGTGTTTTCAAATTTGCAAGCACACTGAGTGTTTAAGAGGATAATATATAACATGGAAAAATGAAATTCATTTTGTCAACAATGCCTCGTGAACTTCCAGTTCGGTTACCAGGTATTAATCTTTGTGCTTATGTACAATTACAATAAATTATAATCAAGGAATAAAAATAATTCACAAAAATGAAGACTTTGATAAATTCTAAAAGAAATAACAGATAAAAATTTCAACCATTTAAGTATCAAAACTGCTTACAACAATAGAAGTAGTGGGTTGAGAATGGGAGAAATCTTGATCAAACTTTCAGTATAAACCCCATAGGTATCAGCAGTTTAGTCTTGTAAGTTAATCAACTTTTGTACTTGTCAGACCAGATCACTGGTTACAATGTGATCTCTTATCAAATTATGACAAATGCCTCATAGAAAATACATATAATGATATCACTGACAATCAATAATGAGCTAAGTAAAAAGATACCGGTATTCAAACCTCGAGGATTGTTCTACGAAATGAATCACAACTTAAGGGGCCAAGACTTGGCAGGTTGATGTATGTGAACAATAAAAAAAAGACAAAAAAAGAAAATAAATAGTGAAAATATAATAGCCTTCTAATGCCCAGGAAATAACCTTCTTAATTTTTTAACGATTTTTGGATTGACATCTAAATTTCAAATAAATTATCAGTAAATGCTGTCATTTATTTGAAGTCAATTAAAGAGACTGATTAAAAATGGATTAAAAAACTATAAATTTAACATAACATGATTCAATGTGACAGAGTTTTCTTTTAATTATTAGTCAAGCATTAAAATTTCATTTTTAAAAAAAGATACCTAAGGCTCACTTCATTGACATTTCTTAGCAAGACAGCCCTTTTTAAACTTAACAGAATATAAAATATTTTTCTGTACTAACATCATGTGTTTTGATTGTAACAGGCTCTAGATTTATAGTCAGAAGAAAAGTCCCCCTTAAACAAGCACAATTTGATGTTTTACTATCATGTTTTTGAAGACTTAAAACACACCTAGGCTTTGAACAGTGGTGAAAGAAGATCAAACATAATAAGGTAACTACCTTTTAATTAGATCATTTAACAATTTTCTGTGGGGAAAGCTAGCCCATAGACACAAGACATGTAAATTGTAATATGACTCTAATACAAAGAAAAAATTAGTAAATTAATGTTTTATATCTACAGCCATAACCAATTATCAAAGTATATCTCTCTAGAACTATTGATGGGACTGCTTTGTTCCATCCTAAGACTAGAAGAAAAAATAGTTATGTTACGGTTAAATGACATAAAATGTGATATGTGGCAAAACTTCTTTTCTATTTTTTTTTGTCTAAACATATCTGTTGTACTTAGAAGGTGTGATTGGTTCCCAAATATTTTCATACTTCGGATTTTGCGGTTAGAAACTGTAGGGTTGTTGTAAAAAAATAGCATCCATCAGGTAAC
The DNA here is from genome assembly GCA_008271625.1 of Lutraria rhynchaena. Classification (NCBI taxonomy): domain Eukaryota; kingdom Metazoa; phylum Mollusca; class Bivalvia; order Venerida; family Mactridae; genus Lutraria; species Lutraria rhynchaena. The sequence goes on along the minus strand of VIBL01000244.1, from coordinate 418,806 downwards.
CAAAAAACACAGCTATTTCTTTTTCTGGCCTAATGATGCAAAAAAGAAGGAAATATACTATACTGCATTATGAAGAAAAAATCCTACAGAAATACCAGACTACAGCCAGAATGTCCGTCATACTCCAATGTAATTCCAAAAAAAGGAATGTGTCAAGTTTTCAACAGACGTCATCACAACACATTGCATCAGTATTCAAAAATATCACAAATTCCAACCAAAAGTTCAATCAATAGATTAATCAGTCAAGGTTTTTATATTGTATTTATTGGACATTCTCTGAATCATGTAAGGAGTCATTAATGAGGTGATTTCATCACTTAATTCATATAAGGCAAGATAAACAATGAATCATTTAGGTAAAAATGAGGTAAATATTCACTAAGACTGTTGCATTATTACCAGAATTTGATGCAAAAACAAGTAGCCATAAAAGTTGAGCTTTAAATCTCTGATGACATCTCCCTTCTTACATGTATAATGGTACATACATAAAATATATAATTCAATGGAGCAAGTTACGATTAAGGGTTTGATATACCAAATATATTTAAACAAAAGTTGATAAAAATCCATTATTTTGTACATGATTGTACTCGGTATGTCACCAATATAACTTACATCAATACTATCAATATATAACAGCACAATCTGATATCTTATGTTATATTTCCACACATTTGAAATCCGATGTAACAACAGGGCTAAGTTGTAACATTAGAAACACAGTCAAGTCCATAACACATATAGCAGTACACATACATGTTAATTTGTCTCTGATCATTACTGATAGCATTCAGTTAAATGGCTGGTGTACAAATTACACTTAGATTTCAATTAAAAGCAATAAGCCGCAGTATTACACCATCTTCTTGAACAATTCAACATATGGTTATTGCTGACCTGTTTTTCATGTTCATAAATTGTTCTTTGCATAGTAATCACATGCAGTAAGTTTAACATGACACATCAAATTTGTATCAAGACCCAAGATAAACTGCAATGTTTGAATTATAAGCACAGCTGATATAAAGCATTAATTTGAACATAAGGCTTCTGAACGAAGATACACTTTGATCATGACAAGAAGTTTACAGTTTGCTGGTAAACTATTGTACTGTTTTCCCGTTTGGACGACACACTACAACACCATATGCACAAGTTTATTTTGCCTAAGAGAATTTATCAATTTCCCACAACACAAATGTGAATAATTTATCCTGAAACCACTGGAAGCACTTTACGATAACTAACTAATCATCACAGGAAGGTTTTCATTTGAACTCTGGCACTTTAATCACCCAGATTTGTACACTTGTCCTAAAGTTGTTTGTTGATAAATATCTCATTTATGTATAGTGCTAGCACCAGTCTGCTATGTAGTTAAAATCACGGAACATATCTTGATCGTCCATAGTCAGACTACGACGGTCCTTGGCAGGTGTTAACACTGGTTTCTCCTGAGTGAATTCATCATCAAAGTTGCTTACATCTTCCAGACCTCGCTGTAAGGGATAAATATCAATAAAAATTAAGTTTCATGTTGGGATTAAGCATTGCACCAACAGCCAGAGTCATTCAGTGACTTTTCCAGTTTCAATGGTGCAGGACAGCCCCAGCTAAGCTAGCTGGACACCTTCCTCACACGAGAAATTTGTTTGGTCCAGCTGGGGTTCAGATTCACAGCAAAGAGGGGCTGATGATCATTAGTCAGAGATCATAACCACTTAACCATAGAGGCCTTTAAAGATTTATACAGGTCACTGACACTAGACTTTAAATAAGTATCCAAGGTATGAAATGCATTGTTACAAAGTGTCTGATTGGTTGATTTTGAGTGCAGTCTTATAAATCAACCAATAGTAAGACTGTAAACTTAACATAACCTATCAGCTTTTGCAAAACATTCCCTATTGCAATAAAAATCAATTATAATATTTATAGAAATATTTCCAGTGTCAGCAATATTTTTTTATATAAAAAATTCCATAATAGTAGATACATACCACAGTTGGAACAAATGGTGGATTAACTCGTCTCATCAGTAACTCATTCCAGTCTAGATTCTGTAACATACCATAAAAATCACCCAGAATTAATATCTTTTATAAACCTCGAATATTCCATCAAAAGTGAATTGTGATAAGTCTAAAATGTATTATGCCAATATTTAATATTCAATATTTAATTCAAATTGCAAAAGATTCATTTCAGAATTTCAAGAAATGTATTTCTACAGATCAAATCTTGAATCTGAAGACAATAAATTTGGTTTGAAAACACATTTTCATCATACAGTATCTGGTATTTCATTGGAACGTCATGCAAACTAGAAAACAATCAACTGATAGGTAGAAATTGACATTACCCTAAAGAATGCCTGTTTTTTCACATCCTCAGCATCTCGTTCACTAGAACCAAGTCTTCTGTCAGGATTCCGTCTTAACAGCTGAAATAAAAGTTTTATGACATCAGTTAATTCAGTAAGGTATTGTATCCATAATACAGTACTGTTCTGATGTATCTGCTCAATGCAACTCACAAATACTATATATATACATAGTATATTATAAAACTATAATTTGAACACCTAGAACAACATTATGTTGTTACATTCTTGTTGTTAGAAATTGATGACTTTGTTATTTGAATGTTTTAGAAATTCAATAAACATTTGAACTGCTGTAAATTAATTTTTTTTTCTTTCTTTTCCTCATTTGAATTGGGAATTTTCACCTTGAAATTGGGAAAAAAACTTTTTGCCACTGGGAATGTGACTGAATATTAGTCGTCAAAACAGCCCCCCCCCCAAAAAAAAACGAATAACGCAGAAATTGACATTATAACATCAATGCTAAATGAGGCATTTCCTGTGTAGTACAAAACAAACAAAGAACAAAACAAGTTCACAACATACCCTTCTCATTATGGCAATGGCTTCAGTAGACAAAAATCTTGGATATTTCACTTCTTCATTTACAATACTGTCAAACACTTCTTCTTCATCATCTCCAGGGAATGGAGACTGAAAAAAATCCATCAGTCAGTATACATAATACATACACAAACATTGAGGGAAATCTGAACATAATATACACAACACACAGAGGGAAATATGTACACAATATTTACATGCATAGAGGGAAATCTGCATATAATATTTACTAACATTGAGGGAAATTTGTACATAAAGTAAGGAAACAACATGGTCATTTGGTGGCCTTCCAGTTTTAACAGTGGTTGAAGATGCCTGGGTGTACACCTGGTAAGGACCACCAACCTTCTGTAAGCTAGCTAGATTGTTTCTCTCACGTGAAATTTTGTCCTGGATGGGATTAAAACTCCTAAAGTGGTGACAGACTAGTGATTACTAGTCAGAGACGGTAACCTCCAGACCTTGGAGGCCTGCAACTTTAAAATTCACAGATTCACATTAACAATTATTTCAAGTGTACAATACATACCTCACCAACCAACATTTCAAATATGAGCACTCCCAGTCCCCACCAGTCTACAGCTCTGGTATACGATGGCTCAGTGAGAACTTCAGGGGCAAGAAACTCCGGAGTGCCGCAGAAAGTACTCGTACGATCACCAAATCCCATACCTTCTTTACATAAACCAAAATCTGCTATCTTCAAATACCCTTCTGCGTCAAGTAATAAATTGTCTAACTTTAAATCTCTACAATACAGTAAGAGAAAAAAGTCATATAATAGAAAACAGAATAATACAAAAATAAATTTAAAAATCCTACACTGAACGAGGTTAGCTGAACCCTAATTGTCACAAAGCTCTAAGCCTGACTATATGCTTCTCATTAGTAAATTATTTAGATTATCCAGGAAGTGAATCACAGCATAATGAAACATTTTTTACAAATCTGCCACAAAATGCTTTACAAAACAAACAGTTTTACTCTGAAAGAATTTAGCTTATGCACTCAATTCTTGATTACTTCTGTATGAACAGAATGTTCTGAATTATGCCTTAAATTTTCAGCACAGAAATTCTAAAATATATCAGCCAGGGCCAAATTTTCAAAGTCTGCTGAAATGCTGTGCAAAAATACTTTTTAGGATGATACTAAATTCACTTCAATCATTTACAATTCAAATTACAGAAAAGTAAATAAATTAACATCATACCTATATACTATATTATGCTCATGTAAATATTGCAATCCCAGTACAACACATCCTGCATAGAATACAGTACGAGGTTCAGAGAATACGTCATTGTGTATATGCATCATTAAATCTCCACCACATGCATACTCCATCACAAATATCACATGTTCCTGTAAAATAAATCACAATTCTTATAGAATACTGCCTAACTACATGTTACATACTGCCTAACTACATATTACATAACGCCTGATTACATGTTACATACTGCCTAACTATAATTATGTTACACATAGCCTGACTACATGTTACAAATTGCCTAACTACATGTTACATATTGCCTAACTACATATTACACCTTGCCCAACTACACGTAAAAAAGTTACTTTAAAATATTGCTAGAGGAATCTTTAAGAGGTTTAAAAATCTAATATATTAATAAAAGTACACTAAAGAGTGGGAGTTGTTTAAATGGTAACATTTACGACAAACAACCATTTAACACAGATTTGACTGTACGGACTGAATAACAATTAATCATTAATACTTACCTGAGTCTGAAAACATGCAAACAGGTTTACTAAGTATGGATGACGCATGGCATTTATTACTTCAAATATTCTCTTCTCCGACATCAGAGATTCAACTTCATCTCTCGCGATTATCTCCCCTTTCTTCAACGCCTTCAAGGCAAAATATTCACCAGTATTTCTGTACTCCGATAATATCACCTGTAAATACATAAACTCTAGAGTGCATACCTAACCACAGTTATGTAAGTAAAATGTTGCATTCTTTAATACAAGTCATATTCTGCTTTCAAGAGAAGCGAATATAACAAATTCAATACAAATATTTTACATCAAATTTATCTTAATCAAATTTGTACCCATCAATTTGGCAAAACTTTACAATTTAAGAGGTAATAATCATCAAAATTATGACAAATCTGTGTATGTTTATGCATAAACTAAAACCTTGAAATTAAGACCACCACTGGGACCTGAAAAAATTGGTCGTAATATTGAGGTATTTGCTTATAATGTTAAGATTCTAAGACACTATTAAAAGCCAGACTGATTATAAGTGGTTGTTATAATGAGGTGGTTTTAATACTGAGGTGGTCACCATATAAGGTTTCAATATCATTTGTTAAAACCTGCCATTGACAATTTGATTAATTTAAAACTTAACCAATATAGGAACATCCAATTTAATGTCAGGTCAATGATTCAAGTCTAACAATGAATAGTTCTCTATCATTATAAATGACAAAAGTTAACCTTCAAAGAAAGCACAAACTTACCTTTCCAAAATGGCCACGACCAAGAACACTAATTGGGCGAAATTCTGACATATTTACTGCTTGATTAGCAAAACTGTAAACAAAATAAAATGACAACAATATAATTCTTGATCTGTACAGATACATATATCAACACTATACATGTATACTAAAATAGTCATTATTTGAATGGATAGCAACTTAATGTCGACACTTGTTAGCATGACAGTGTAATCATCATAAATACATCTACAGGTATCGTTGTCATGCATTCATAATTTATTTATTGAGTAATGATTGTTTACTTAACTGATAAATGGTTCAGTTTTTACTAATCACAGATGCAGTAAGGATTTCTCTGTCCACAAACAATATCCTCTAAAATCATTGAGAATGTCTACAAGCTTAAAATCAATGTTCAAAGTCCTGGGTACAGACTTGTGAACAATACAGACTTCATATCCAGAATAAGGATCGTATGTAGAACTGAGTTCGTCCGAGGTGTACTTACTCTGGTTGTGGTATAGATGGGGCCATTTTCTTTCTACTGGGAGTTGAATCCAAATAAATACTGGGTGGTGGGGCTTCTTTAGGCAATGGTGGTGGCGGTGAGGGAGCTCGGGGACTGGCATAATTGGCTGGGGCTCTCGAACCCACATTGTTTGTTGTAGGTTGAGAATCTAAATCTATTGTCTGGCCAGGTGAATCATCACCAAGAAATTCATCAAATGATTTCAATGCTTCCTGTAACACAAATAACAATATACTTGTACCTCATATCATCAGACTATGATAGGCAAGTGATACTTGAGCATACAAATCAAGTCATTAAAAAGGGGTTTGAGACTTGGTTCTTACGCCCATGTCTTTTTAGCAATTTTATAAAAAAGCAGTTTCATTCCTATTTCTAGCTTTTGGTTTATAATACAAACATATAATGGATACAAAAAATACCTCAATCTTTTTTTTTTCAAAAATACGTATTTACTTACCAACTGTTAGAAGTTTGGGTTGCATAACTGCAAACTAACAGTTTTTAAGGATAGCCTAAGAGCTCTCATATATAAAAGTTACTCTATTCAATCCATTCTGGACCTATACTACAGTCAAACCAGTGAACAAACAGCATTATATGAAGAGAAAAATAAATGGTAATGATTCAGGATATTTTGTTCCATTATTCAATAAATGTATGCCATGGTATGGCTGTAAGACTTACCTGTACATCTCTTTCTTGATTTTCTGGTGACTTGGAAATAGTATTTACAGTGGAATGGTGTTTGTTGTTGAGTGATTTATCATCCGGGGTAACGGGTTCAAAATGCATCGGGTGAACAGGTGGCCGTACAGCTTTAAAAAACAACCAACCAAACAATGGATGAAGATACATTTAAAGTCAATGCTCAATAATATACAGAGGTAAGGTATAATGTTTTACATTCTTGGTTCAATCACATTCAAGTTATAGATAGAATTTAACATCAAATTAACGGAGAATGATATCAGCTAGAGAATTTGTGTGATCTGATCCAATCCAGGTAGAATACTGTAAACAACACCACAGGTTCATTTCTAAGAAAGTACTGCTCATTTAGAAAAGTCAACAGATACTTAGGGAAAAGTATGTACTGATCCAGCCAGAACCCAGGAAAACTGGTAAGGTAAGGCATCCCAAGTATATCACTGAAATACTGTTGAAAACAGGCATAAAACTATTGAGAAGTCAATACAAGACAAGGTGTTAAAAAGTAACCTACCAGAACTGTTAACACCAGATGGTGGAGGACTGAATGGACTTGTGGAAGAATCTGAACATTGTGGAGGTATGGCTCTCTTCATCAACCTTCCCCAGGTAGCTACGTTAATATTCATCTGACCAGGACGCAAAAAGTTCTTTCCTAAAATTAAAACACACTTAAAATAAACTGATAATGTAAAAAAAACACTGTTGAATTACACAGAAATTGTACAATAAAATACAATTGAAACATACTGATAATTTAAATATAACATAGTTAAGTTATACAGATATTTTAACAAAAATGTCCTAGCATACTATGTTTTTATGTACTTTATAATGACCTGAAGAAATAAACCATGAAAAACAAACAGATTCTAATTTCATAAGATTGAAGCTGTCTTACGTAAAGCAAGTTCAGCAAACCAGTCTTGTTATCAAGCAATAAGTGCAGTAAAAACATTCAGATGTTTGAGTTTTGAGAAACACATGAAGCATATCCTAAAATACCCTAAAAATCTTAATCTTGACAGTATATTTCTTCATGTCATGCACTAACTGAAGGAAATTTGCATCATTTGCACCAAAAAAGAGTTGCCTTAGTACCATATTTTAACAAATATCTGATCCTTCATCTTACCTTTATGCTTGGGGAAGATCTTTCTTTGTCTCTGAAGCTTTGGTTTTCTAGACAAGGTAGGGTTCAAAAATGTAATCTGAAGTAAAGAGATAATCTCAAAACGTAAGAACTTATCACATACATTCATGAATATTATTTTGGCTGTAATTGACATAAAAATGATAAGGAACAGACATAGGTTTCCAATCGAAGTACAAAGAAAAAACAGATTCTGGAAAAAGTGTATAGCATTTAAATAAGGTGAAAAAAGTATAGCATTTATACAAGGTGAAAAATAGCAAGTTCCTGGTTGCCATTAACCTGACTCGCACTATATGTTTTAAGCCGACCCTAAACTTTTTGTAGTGTTGGTCAACTATTTTCCTGCTGATATATCTATTTTCAGAAGAACAATATCTCAGAACAAATAAATTTGGAAAAAAAGTTTTGCTAACCTACTGACCCTACATACATCGTGCTGTTAGTAGAAACCAAGTATTTACTTCTTTGTCCAAACACAAATAATGTCCCACTTACCTCAGCAAACAGAATGCCTTGTGGTTCCAGATGGATGGCAATGCCATGTCTCTGGTTATCAAGAAAGTCTTCCAATCGTAAAAACTTCACGGCAGTCATCTGTCTCCAATCTCTCCAGTATATCGCTATTTCTAACTCTCGACTCTGAAATAGTTACATAATTCATCAATTCTTTAGTTACTGAAAGAATATAATGCATCAACTGACATAAGATTTTAAAAGATGTTTTGAATCATCATTTTACTTTTTAAAAAAAATGTTACAGACTATCTGGGCAGACACAGTCCAAATGCTTCCCTCATAATACAGACTGCAGTGTACCAAGCTACTGGTACCATGTTTAAACACCAACAGTATGTACAATGTTCCATCACTATGCCTTTTGACATTACAGAAATACAACTAGTTTTTTGTCATATTAAATTGTAAACCACATGAACAATTTTTGCTAGAGGACATTCGCATTGGGTACAATATCTTAAGACCAAAAGCCTAATGCTCTACAAATGAGCCATCAATCTTTTGACATCACCATAATACCACTCTATGTTTTTCTTTAATGTCAAAATGAAAACTTACTCTATCAAGGTCAATACTAGCACGATGATCCCAGCATTGTTGACTGTGAGGTTTCCACGCTGTTTGAACGACTTGTTGATGATCAAGTTTTATCACAGCCATGACATCATCTACAATGTAGCACAATAATTTTTCAGCGTCATTTGGCAATGTTTCCAGCTTTAATGATTGAGTAAGAGCCCAGGCATACACAATAAAATGTTTTTATTCAATTGATACAAACAACTGTCTTTTCCATTGGTGTGGTATTTTAAACGTTACCTTGATTTTTATATAGTACATTCTGATCAGACAGGTGCATGTTGACTAGCCAATCATCATTCAGCATTCTTATCACTCTTGATTTGTAATGTAAAATGGCGCTGTTACGATATTTTGCAGTATTTCCATAATTTTTAATTGGTGCGAGAAAATTTCCAAGCATACCAGACCAAATGTCTGACAGATTTTTTTTATCTTTCACAAAGTCAGTAAAAACCACACAATCATTGGGCAAATTTGAACATTTTGAAAAAAAAATGGAAAACTTCAGCTCAGTGCCACAGAAACAACAAAACCAATTTGATCCAGATCTGAGAAAAACTGATAGAAAACTTTCATCCATAAAAAGTCAAGTAGTAAAACAAAGTAAGGAAATAAGACTGACAAGAGTCACATACTTGATACTTCCTCCTTAACGTTGTACGATGTTTTATTCGCTTTTGCCTTAGAGCTACGTAGAAGGCTTTTACTTTCACCAGGACTTGACAGTACAAGTTGTAGACTGTCTTTCCGTCTTCCTGGAATCTCTTCTAACAACCCTTGACAGCCAACCAGTCTGAAAGTAAAACATAGTTCTACAATATCAAGTAAATCAAACATGGATCATTATCCTTTTTTCACTTGGTTTTAAAATCGCATTTCAATAGCCAGGATCATTTGGCAACTTTCCCAGCTTTAACATGGGAGAAAGACCCCGGGTTTACACCTGGGTAAAATCAACAACTTTCTGTAACCTAGTTGGACAGGTTGCTCACATGTGAAATTTTGACCTCTGTCTCCAAGCAAAAAGATTGATGAAGTATAATAAAATTTAACGACACATTATTGGCCCTTATGTCTAGTGAAATTCATCTAGTTTTTGGTAAAGATCATTTATACCTGCACATAGGGGGGAGCAGTAATACTTAGTCTGGTCCAGAAATGTTTTAAAGTTTGTCAGTGTTTGGTCCAGTAATAGTTCACCGTCTTTCTCAAGCATCGTTAAGTAAGCATGTATACCTTCATAAAATCTGAGCTTGATGTAGTAGTCTTCTTGCTAATCCCCTAGCCTAAAGCCCGGGGCCAGTAAATTTCTATCCTAGCAGGTGAACTTTCTCAAAATTGTGTACTTGGGCTTGCTCTAAATTATTTACTTTCAGTAGCCAACTTATAGTTTGTGCTAAAGCATTATCAAAATCAATTTGGACACAGACACTGTCTATTATACAAAGCTTACCTGACTTCTAACTTCCCAGTTAGTGCAGCAGCTTTTGCGAATGGTGAATTACTTTGATGTCGAGGAAGGCTGTTAAATGATTGACTATTATTGTACTGACGCATTGTATCTAATTCTTTCTTTAAAATATCCACTTTTAAATTAGCAGAATTAGAATCTATATCGTTTATTCTCTTCTCAAATGAGATCCTTAACAATTCAAGTTTCTGACATGATTCTGACAAACTTGATTGAGCCTGAAATGTAAAATGAAAAATCAATTTAACAGGGGTATGATCACAAAAACTCACAGGGTGACAAATGTATATAAATATATATATATATAAATATTCGCCAATGTTCAGATGGTAGAGTATTAACACAATAATAACATAAATATTTAATCAGACCTAGAAAAACAACAACAACACATGAATGAATAATCGTCTTAATTGATCGAATTGACAGGTGACAATAATTATTAGAGACTCGTTTTCACAAATTAAAGACATCTAATTAATAATCTTATAGAACATTTATGGTATCATTTAAACTTGTATCCTAAAACCCCTATCTAAACCTCCCTCTATTAAAAATATACCCTGGAAGCCAGACCACTTCCAGATTGGACCACAAGTCCAGTTTTTTTAGTATTCCGGTTTTCAGAGAACTATTGATTAACTAAAAGAAAAAAATGGGAAAAAAGTCCAGTTATGAGGGGTTATACTGTATATATATATAATTACTTTACTGGAATGTCTGTAACACTGAGATAATGAATAGTAACAAAGAAACCAAGAGACAAATACAAACACATCAATCATAAGGAATTAATTAAGTTATCACCAACTGTCAATATAATCAGAAAACTAGAGAATGAAAAAAATGGGCCACAAATAAATCAATACCAATTCATCACTAATTAGTTCACCAGACAAAACAGAGTACACAATATTTACAAGAATACTTTCATGCCATGATAGTCTCAGCACGAGATAATGTAATCTAATATGAAAAAGTATTATTTAATCCCTGTCAACAAGATTTCAGTTGTACTCAAACCAACAGACAAATAAATGATTCCGAACTCTTTCAAAAACTGTCCATGTACAAATGTACATCAACATCAATCTGTCATTTTATTAACTGTTTTTGTTGAAGGATGAACAAATTATCTAAACTAAAGGCTTTATTCATTGATTCTCTTACATTGAAGACAACATGTGAAGCTTTGTTAATAACTAAGTCAGATTCCATGAGGACGTGATACAAAATTTTATCCTCTAGGGTCTATCATCACCCCAACAGCCGGTGTTATTCGGCAACTTTTCCAGCTATAACGGTGGAAGAAGAACCCAGGCATATGCACCCCTGGTAGAACAACTGACCTTCCATAAGCTAGATGGACAGCCTCCCCACATGTGATTTTTTCTGGTCCCAGTTGGGATTTGAACTCACAGTGGTGGGTAGCTAGTGATTACAAGGCAAGAGACCTTAACCGCTTATCACAGAGGCCCTGATACATTTTATGCTTTTAAAGGTGTATGGAAATATTCACATTTTGTCAGACTGTAGTGACTGGACCTTGGATTAATATGTTGGACTGAAATATGTCCCTACCTCCTGTAAAGCTTTTTTATCTTTCTCTTTGGCCATCTGCAACAGTTTTATGGCATTTTTTGCACCTTCCATTACAGCTGATTCTATTTTGATATGATGTCGTAATTCTTCTATTCTTAATTCCAAGGGAGACAATACTTCACATCTTTGTGATGCTGAAAAACATGATCATTATTATCAAAATGAATCATAGTTACCAGCGAAAGATTTCTAAACTTTGTTTATAACCCCCCCCCCCCCTCCAAAAAAAGGTTCAAATGTTGACCTGGATTGCTAGAAATATCACATCACCAATAAAATGTGGATATATTTAAATGTCTCTCTCTTTTTATAGATGAGGGTAAAAAAAGAACAAGAATTCATGAAGCATTCAATCACTGTCTAAAAGAAATAATTCCTAAAAAACACTTGAGTATGAACTTGTCACTGAAACTATGCAGCTATATTTTGCAGCAATATTTTTACACATTTGTAATTTGTGATACTAGCTGTAGACCGAAATTCCTCAGCTGTGAATATATACAAGCTTGTTTTCGCTTGTTTTCGGTGCTTGGGAAGCAGCCAGCATAAAGTAAACATACCATCTTCTGTGGTGGTATCCTGGTTCACTTTGAGTATCTGCATGCGAATGATTTCAATCTTTGTTTTAGAGTCAGCTAACATTTGCTGAGCATCAGATAAAAGTTTTTTGTCCCGTGATGTTGTATACATCAAAATCAAGTTCTCTGCTCCTTGCTTTACCTTAAATATAAGAAAAAATATTAAGATTTCATAACAACTTACTTTCATTTTCATCAAAAAGATTGCCTTTATAGTTTAGGTTTTACACCAAATTTAACAATATTTCACAGACATATACTGCCCGGTAATTAACCTAACTAGAGCTTCAACATTCTGAACCAGAATAAAACCTGTTCCAAGCAAGTAGCAGCCAAATTCTCCACTAAAATCCCTTGGATTTAAAGTACATAACAAATGACCTTAGATGCAATGTCTTTGACAAAATCATCAACGAGAACATGTGACATCCCTAGGGTTCAAACTCATGAAAATGAAAACCACAGACCTAAACACTGTACCATTTGAGCTAAGTGGGCTGGCTTTAAAGAAAATTGACAAGAGAAACTGATCCTTGATTCATTCTTTTTTTTCACTGGGTTTAATGCTGTTTTGTGGTTTGTCAGGCAGTCCTGCTCTCCTTTGACCCAGCTAATCAGGTGACATTTAGTTAATACAAACATCTGTAACCAGATGATGAATGTTAAGTATTCACATAGGCTAGAAAAAACAATCATGCTTAGGGTTACTCATCTTGCCATGTGTATATTAACATTATAGAGCAAACACTCACATAGCAACCACCTAAATACTATGACCACCTCGTTTTAACCACATATTTTTGGACCAGTTTTCAATAACTCCCCTATCACTAAACTTGATAAGGAGACTCAGGGATTTCCCTGACACAGGTTTCTTGCGTCCCTGACGCGATATTCAGCCGAGGGACTCACATTGAGAGTGACCACCGCATCCTTGGGACCCCTTCCGACTCGGACTTTGCCCTTGGCATTTCTGTGTGGGACCCCTTAAAATCCCAAGGGACCCTTGGGTGAAAAATCTTAGGAAAAACCCTGAGACTCCCTCATAATTATCAAATTTTCAGGTTCTGAAGGTGGTCTCAGTATCAGGGTTTTACTGTACACGTACATACCTTATTTTCTATGTTTAGTTGTTTTTCTAGAGACATAAGTCTATTTGGTTTATCATTCTCTGTAGGCTCACCAGTTCCACTTTGTTGCTTACTCTCCGGTGAATGCACATCTGTAATATATAACAACAAATACAAGTAAACAATAAATTTAAAAAAAATTCTATTTTTATTACATGTGTAGACATTGTTGTGATACAATATTCAGGGGTAAAGAAATGAGCCGGAAGCCAGAAAAATCAACCCGCTTTTTGAGCATTGTTGTCACTTACTTATCTCCACAGGGGGCATTGCCCCGTGCCCCCAACTTGGGGGAAACCTCAGACCCCCTTCTACTTTTAGTAGCTTACTGGCTTCATGAAAACATTTGTATACCCCTGCATGTTTAAGTTATACACCAAGAAGCAGATAACCTTACAAGTGTTGTGTGATTCTGTATTAGACTGTAATAGACCCAATGGATGTGAAATATAAGGAACTCTAACTTGACCAGAGGACTGACAGACCTAAAAACATCACTGGATGTTTCTGTTTTGTTTTTATGTGACTTATTGTCACTTGGGTTTAGTGCCATTTTTAAACAATTTTTCAGTTATATATGGCAACCAGTTCATCTAACCGATTTCCTGGACTGTATACTAACCAGTACTAACTTACCCTTCAACAAGCAGCCAGCAACTTCTGAACATATGGATATGGAGGAAAATCAACATTTTCGTTGAATTTTCATAGAAGGGTATGACTTGCCACGACTGGGATTCTAACCTGAATTGCCCGGGGTAAAAGCCCAGTGCGCTAACCACTGGACCACAACTCTCAATGGACCAGATAAAATATTACTGACCCACAATGTAAATTGACTTACATCTTCATTGTATGACAAAATTATTTTACTGGACTTGACTGCCAGTATTTTCAAAATTATACTTGACCTTATTAAGATTTTTTGCTGATGGACTGCAGTATGAAGAACTCATGCATTGAATGCAGTACTAACCTTGTTCCCCGCAAGTAACCTGCCAATTTCTCAACAATAATATGAAGACATTTTGTTATATCATATACTTGTCTATTCATACTGTCGGGCAATTAACATGAAACAAGTTGTTAAAAGACTTGTAAACTTGTTGTACATGCTTGTTATATAATACAATAACAGACTAAAATATTAATTACTATATAATTAGCATATCATAAAGCAGAACACAATAAAATGACCACAGGAAAAAAATCCTTTCTAAATGACAAATAACCTTTAAGGGGAATTGTACTTATATCCTAAATATCCTAAATATTGCTATGTTAATATATAATGCAAATAACAGGAAAAATGCAATACTAAATACTCTGTAGGCTTGTAATGTACATGTACATTGATATGAATTGATGAAATTGTCACTTTACATGCTGTTGTGCACTATTATATGAATTACTATGTTTGTATATATGTCATGTACTTTCTGTGTCAGGGGCCGGAGGTCTACATCACGAATAAACAATTTGTATTTGTACTTTGTATTTGTATTTGAAAACCATAAAAATTTGAAATGCTTAGCCACAAGAATCAAACAGGCTGGTTACATGATAATCATTTAGACTATTTTTTTCAGTAAAGAGCACAAAAAAAACATCATGAATATTTTGACACTTTTTGGTTGGATACATTGAAAAGAAATGACATATGGGAAATTGGCCTTGTTGTACCTTTTCTCTGTACAACGACTTTCTAATAGCTAGTTCTATGTATAACATGTACAGTAAAAGTTTTGGAAATTAAGGTAAATTAATGTACCACATTAAGAGGAAAATGTTTTTAAACCAAAATATAATTGCCACTACAAACACCCACCAAGTTAAACATTCAACAAAATATACATAAGCAAACTTTTACAGCAGTAAACTGACAGTTAATATTTTTTTATAACTTCTTGTTTTTATTTTATAAAGAATAAAGTTGAAATTTTCAACAATTCCCGGAACATGAGCCAATTTCAGCTTTACATAGATCTACTCTACATTTGAAGGAGCCAATACAAGAAGGTACCTATCTTTTTATCGAAAAGGAGATAGACCCTTCTTGCGCACATTCCTTTAATTCTTATTCAACTTTGCTTGTATTGGTTGATACAAAAAAAGAAGGAACAAAATTGTGACCATAGTTTTTACCAACCAACTTAAACTCATTCATGACAGGAAGAACAATTAAGAAACTAGAATAGCTTGATAGAAGAAAATTTAAGTGAACTGTTAAGTTTTTTTTGGTTTACATTAACTAAAATGTTTATGTTCCCTATATAAGGAGAATTATAATTCTGACATGTTGCTTCGAAAATTTAAGCTATGACACTAATGTATGAATTGTCATAAAGTGCATCTTGTATGCATGTTTTACGAAACATTTCACTTCTTATAACAATTAATGAAGTGAGTCGAGGTTGTCAACATCACTGAAAGATCTGAAATTTTAATTCACCATTTTAAAGTTCTCCATTTGCCTCGAAGGTGGACATAAGGTCATTCTCTTAAGTGTTCATTTGCAGTGATGCAACCCAAATTTTTAACACGGGGTAAGTAGGTAGGTGGGAATTCTTTTGTTAATAACTTATGCTTGTACTTGAAAGTTTTTGTCAAAATCACTAATAATTTGGAGGTCAGGGACTTTTAAATCAATCAATCAATCACTTAACCGCATGCCATCAATTTTTTAAGGGTGGCCTTAAAAATACTCCAAGCACCCAACACAATCCTGCGGATTATTTGTCAATAGTGTAACCCAGAATATAACTTCTAGATCAATTTTCTAGAAATGGATGCTGAGATTCCACTAAACATAGAATGAGGAACTGACCAACCCAGCCATACCAACAGATTAGAAGGGAGAATGAAACAAGATAAGTTACACAGTAGTGATGTTACGATGCCAACTAGCATAAAGCAGAGGATGGCTAAGAACCAAAGGATGCATAAATAGAATCAAACACTAGTGGTCTACTTATGTTACACCACTTCATGAGAACCAATTAAATAATCGGAAAATCGCATCAGATGTACCAACCGATTCCAACTGATAATCGATTATGATTTTAAACCGATGTTGCAACACTTTTACAGTCATGTCTGAATCTTGAATAAGTCTAAATCTCAATACCAGAGTTAACATTTTGTTCTTTATCAATGTATGTACAGTTACAACCATACTGTGTCTTCAAATTAAGACACTGCTAAAATAATGATATTCAAATCTAATCAAGGAGTATTTGACAGTATAAAACACAAGCCAGTCACTGACTGATAAGCCAAGTCATATAATCCTCCACAGACATCTTATTACCATACAGACAGTATTACAGAATCAAGTCATAATCCAGAGACTCTATCATCTAAGTGTTATACTATTTATATTTATATAATTATGCCAGTAATACGATTAAAAGCAAGATAAAACAAAGGTGTGTAGACCTACTTACACAGTTAATTTTGGGCCGTTTATTTTTTGACGCTTTTCCAAGAAAACATGGGACTGTAAGTCAATGAACTAGAAATAGCCAGGTAATAATTAGCGTCGATAAAAATATAAATACACCAGATTTCATACCCCATAAATACCAGAAAACCAAGCAACAAGATTTTACACAAAAAATCCAATCTGTGACCATGTGGTTATGGTCTTCGACTTGCAATCACTAGCCCTTCACTGCTGTGAGTTTGAATCCCACCTGGGACCAAGTTTCACAAGTCAAGAAACTGTCCAGTTAACTTAGAGAAGGTTAGTGGTTCTACCCAAGTGTAAACCTGGGGTCTTCCTCCACTGTTAAAGCTGGAAAAGTCACTATATGACCCTGGCTGTGGGTTCGATGTTAAACTCCAGTGAAAAAAAATAACACAGCCATTGGTACATTAAATGTACTGACAGAAAAATTACCAGAGAAATCTTTGATGAGATAAATCAATGTAATCATAAATTCATTTTTGTTTATTTAAGGCAGTTTCTCTATTGCAAAATGTGAAAAAAAAATGTGCAAAATAATAATAGCAAATTACCTTTCCAGAAAAAATATCCTGAATTGATCTAATATAAAAGTAAAGCTGCTTTCCTGACGACTGAACACAAATTTGATCAAATATTTGAGTACTTGGTGACTGATGGTGACATGTATAAATATTTTCTAACATTCATCAATGTCTTACCATGTAGACACTGTTACCATGGCAACACATACTGATGGATTACCGCATATTCAAACACAATTTCTTATATGATCATCAGTTTATCATAAAACATTATTCATCTTAAATGTAGAATCTTTCTTCATTTAACCTAAAATTAAACAACTTCTTACTTGTTTTAAATTAAACCCCAGCTTCAACAAGGAGATAAGCAAAAAAAAAAAAATACAATTCATTAAGACTAATAAAATTGTTAACAACAGTCCTTGTCATATCTCTGAACTTCATCAGTTTTTCCTTCTACAGCAGGGGCTGTTTAAATGCATCTTCCCCTCCGCAAAAATCTTTAAAATCATGCAGTTTTCTCCTAAAATTCAGTTTTCATTAAGTTTTTCTTCCCCTTTTTGCAAAAATGCAGTGTTCTTTTTCCTAAAATTCAAGAAAAAGGCCCTTCCCCTACCTGTGAAAAACCCAAGGTCATATTGAAAAGGGTCTTTCAAAATACCCCCCTTTTGGACCTTTAAAAGAGCATATTACAACATTACAACAATTGAAATCATTGTTAAAGTTTTATATAACATGATAGAAAAAAAACCTTGACATTTTTTATAAACCTACATTGAATCATCTGAACTTTTAGCAATCAATTAATTTCTGTCAACCATCCAGACATTTAAATTAACTTGTCAATATTGTGGTCAACAAGTACAGTTGATTACAGTTTGATAAATAAATTACTTAAGTAAAAATAAACACACGAGCCTTCCTAGATCTTGTGTGATTAATTACTGTCTTCGCATTAATCTGGTGGGGGGGGGGATTGCACAAACACTGAGTGGGGAGAATGTACCTCACCCATCAAGCGAAATATCAATCATGTTTTAAATACAAAGAGTCTGTAAGATGTAAGAGGGAATCAAAAGATACGCTTATGAAAAAATCAGAAAGGAAAAGTTTTGCTGCCTACTTCTCAAATTTTTTTTCTGACCTAATGATTATGTTTTTGTAACTATTTTCAGCACTTGTTTACATATGAAATAGAGTCAGTTTGACCCCACTAGTTTTCCTGCATTTTCAATCAGTACAAATCATTTCATTGTGTAAATGCCAATTTCTAGATAATTAGGACCAAATTCAAAGCAGTCATTCTGGATCAGCACTGACTAAGTATCCACAAATGTAACATCAAAGGACTGGACTATGTCAATATGCATACCATACCTCTATACACATCAATTATCTCTTAATGAAACACAAAACTAACTAATTATACAGTTAATCAATGAGATATTTCTCAATTCCTACACAAAATAATGGACTCACAGAGGCACTGCCTTAATTCAGGAAAAATAGTTCTTTTATCACCACTCTGTACTAACTAGATTCATGGCTTACCCATTAATTTGCAACTGTTAAATACAAGTCTGTGTGAAACATGCATATAACCTGATAACCTGATATAAGTATGATAAAAAGAAATACGATGATCTTAAAACTGAGACTGAATCATGTAGAGTATTCAAAGCTCGGCCTGAGTTTTTATCATACAGAACAAAATTTCCATTCCAATATAATAAGAGTAAATAATAATGAATAGTAAAAAATGTAGAACATTTCTAACTATCTTTTATTGAATACAATTGTAAATTCACTTTCAATAGTATATTCTGACAGGTTTTAACTGTTTAAGATATGTACCATAACATATAATTCTTATAATTACAAGATCTATATAAAATTGACCCCCGAAAATGCAATATGTCTCTGAACATATTTGTGGTGTTGCAGTGACCCAGAAACAGAACTTCACTAGGAAATCCTTGCCTTGTGTAAGTCAATGACATTTGGGATAAATGTTTTGTAGAAATAAGAGCACTCTTAGTCAGTTGGCATTCTTGGTAAATAATGTTGTTGATATCATTAACATTATTTTGCGATCTAGGTAAGAGCAAATTGTCTTCTAGTTACAAGACAGATATAAAAACCTACTCGGTAATATTTATTGACTTCATAACTAAAATATTTCCCAGCTTACAAGTGTGAACATTGTAACAGGACTTTTTTCACAGGTAGGGGAAGTTGGCTTTTTCTTAAATTTGGGGAAAAATAACACAGTATTTTTGTAAACTGGGGAAAAAAACTTGATGTAGACTGAATTTTAGGGGAAAACTGCTTCATTTTAAAGATTTTTCCTGAGGGGAAGACCCCTATAAATGGCCCCTTCAACAGAAGGAAAAAACTGAATAATGACTCAATCTGTGGGGGGGGGGACAATAGACCAGAATGTTGATTACCACAGTCAACAGCTTCACTGAATTTTGGTGATTATTTTTTCCCACAGGAGATTATATGAGATAATAGATCATATCATGGTGTAACATATGTTTTCTAAGAAGATTTGTTACTAAATCTGCATCGAAGGCTAGAAAAAAATAGTCATGTTTATGGTTACTTGACTGAAAAAATTGGTTTGTTAAGTCGCAAAACTATCTTTTCCCATGTTTTTTTTTTCTAAACATACCTTTCATACAGGTACAATCATCCCTAAATATTTTTCGTAATTTGGATTTTTGCAGTAAAAAATTTAAGGGCCAGCACTAAATAAAAGGGTCAGTAGGGTTACCATGAACCCAACTTTTTTAGGCCTTGGATTATCAGGTACAAAATAAGGCCAGGCTAAAATCCTGGTTTCTTAGCCTGTCCATTTTTCTGTTAGATCATTAATTCAGCCTATGTGTCAGGCATACTCATTTTTAAAAGGTCCAGAAAAAAACAAACTAGCCAAAAACAAAGGGAATCTTTTTCAATCAAGTAGAAAAAAAACCAGTTCAATAAGACAAACATTTTGTTCAGTTTATTAGGTAAGAGGAAATAAATATTCAAGTGGCTGTACTTTCATCATTAAAATTTGCACTAAAATAATCATGTAAAGGTTCAATCTGGTTCATTGAGATAAAACTGCCATCATGACAAATTTACATGTTTTTGTTAAGCTACATTCCATAATCTTAATAATATACATATATATATTATGTAGAGGTAGGTTTGTGAACCATATGTAAAAATAATGCTGGCCTGATATATTTTACTTCATCTTCTAGCAACAACCAGACATGTTCATAGAGCAAGCATTTATTATAATCAAGACTCCATCATAATGTTAAAACATACAGTAATGTAGATACTATCAGTTGTACTGAAACATCACCTCAAATAACAATTCCCTCACCTGATAAAATGAAAAATGAACCCAACAGAAGTCACAAAAATGACTCCCATTTACAAAGCTAGGGGCTATTCATTATATCTGATCATTATAGATAAATTTGGAAATAAGGACGTAAATTTGTGTCATATATATATTATTGATATTTTAAAATCACCGAGCTAACAAGACGGCGAGCAACTACTTGAATTTAAACAATGTGTAAGCTAAAACGTGTGGATACTGTTTCATCTCAGATACCAGACAATAGGATACATTTCTCTATCATTGAATGGTTCAAGTATTTCATTTCATAATCCTAATACTAAATACTTCCTCGTTATGACTCATCACAGATCATAACCAAAATATATCTTATCATGATACCAAATATTCTAAATTCGAACAAGACCATCTCCAGTATCAAATAAACACTGACATACAAACTTGTAAGGGGATAATTAAGATATTTTCATTCAAGAACACAGCCACATGACTGTGACTCACTAATTTAAACCACAATTCAGACCTTGACCTCCTCAGACTGTGACAATAGAGACCAATTAGAGTCCCTGAAATAAATAGAACTCCCTCCAAACCACCCTTGGGCATAACAATTAAGCTGCTGAAATTTAAAGCTCCGTTTAACACTACGCATGACAAAGCATCATAATTTGGTTGACCAACTCCTCTCCAATTAAGGTAGAAATCATTCAAGTGGGTGGGGTAAGGTAATACAATATATTTAGACATGGTAAACTGAGACTGGGCTGAACAATGTAAATGATATATGAAAACTAGTATTGTTGTAATAATCAACCAAAAGTAGCCTCAATTGACCAGCAAGCATATAAACCACCCACAATATAGGGCAGAAATATATCGAGTATTAGGAGTTAAATGAAGTGTACTTGTAGACTCAGCTATAACATCAAATCTTTTATAACTGAATAATTTATTTTCTTGTTCTCTTAAAGTTAAAAGTGTGAACCACTTTAATACATACAACATACATTTCCTTTAAAATACTCAAATTACACTAAGTGTGAACAAGGCTGATAACAAAATCTTTATTGACAATTTGGGAATCCTTAGCATGAGATCCAAAATTACAACTCAATGCTTTGCAATAAAACATGGTTCTAACACTTCCGTGACAAATCCTGCATTTGAGTTTGGAGTCTTTAAATAATGATACAAAAACTGAATTGCAGTGAAATTCAACTAATTATACCACAAATATGTGTACATGACATTGAATAGATAATGAAACATTCCTCAGATAACTGCAATACCTGAATTGATCACATTTAATTATAACTGAAATTTTGATTTTAAGTAAGTACAAACACATCATAGTCCTTGAACCCTCTCCTCCACACCTCTTCATCCATATCTCAGTATTCTTACATCAAGTGAGCATCAACTGAGTGGGTATCTATTGTCAACAATATCTTGAGATAACTGGATAGCTTTGTAAATACACAAAATAGGTCATGTGACCAGTTTAATCAACATGAAAACGTAAGTGATTTTTACCCTCCTGATTGCTTGAAGTCACTCTAAGATACCATTTATCTATACAGAGACATATGCCAATTAATCCACCAAACACAGTTGAACCTGAATCAACGACCGCCAGTGAATAAAGGCCAACATGTCTTATCAAACCATTCTTTTCAACACATTAACTAAATGGAGATATTCTTTTTTCACTAGGGTTTAATGTCACACCAACAGCCAGGGTCAATTGGTGACTTTCCAGGTTTAACAGAGGAGGAAAACCCGAGACATATGTATATATGGGTGGAACCACTGACTTTCTGTAAGCCAGCTAAACAGCTTTCTAACATTTGAAATTTTTATTGTCTCAGAAGAGATTCAAACTCACAGCAGTGACAGACTAGTGATTACAAGTCAGAGACCACAACTTCTCAAACACAGAGGCCCCTTCACAGGTTTGACTGCATTTAACAGAAACTTAATTGATAACAGGTGAAACGCATATCTATTAAATGTTATTAATTTCAAATATTTGAATGGCAAGCTTTTACAGAAGTCAAAGTTTTTACATCAAAGATAACAATTAAGAGTCTAATAGAGCACAAATAGTAAAAACAGAGATCTATAAAGATTTGGAAACCATTTTAAACATTTAACGATGCAAAAGTGATCATTACTGAACAAGCGTGGGAGAAAATGTTAAATCTATTTTCTTTTTCTTTTTTTAATCATTTTTCAATCAGAATTGGTTAATAAAATCTTTTATCTTATTTGTCTGACTCAGAATGACAATGCGTAGATGTATACGTAACCAAGTTAAGTAATTGTATAACTTGGGCTACAAAAAAATTAAGTAAAGTCGTACTTACAGTAACCTGACTGACCCTATTTTTTGACACTGGTTTGAAAGTTTCTAAAGCAAAATCCAAAGTGTGAAGTACGCAGGGAGGAATTTATAACTTCAGATCCTGCTTATTTCTTTATAACTATATCTTACTGTCCACAGATTTACTACGTAGCTATGATAACATGTCTGACGAGAATGTATTTTCTTGAGTTATATTTTTTTCAAATAGATTGGACTTTTTTCATTGTTTGGGAAAAACATATCATTTATAGGGGGGGGGGGGGCTGAATTATGACCTCATAAATTGGCAAACAGGCCCTGTTCAGGAGGGAGATTTACCCATACACACAATACACAAATGAGAACAATGCTGTGAAGCTAACATCAAGTGCACTTATGCATCACTGACCCAAGTCAATTTCCAGTTTCCGCTGAATTAACTAGTTTTAATACCTTACGGGGACAAATTGGTACAATAAACGAAAGCTACATATTAAATATTACTTCTGTACGCATTTATCTAAAAATTGAGGTGACAAACAAGTTAATACAAAGTCTGAAGTTGACCACACAAAAATAAAAAAAATAACAAAATATGTTTTTTTCAGACAATTTTACACCGTGCTGAATTTTATGAGAGAAATAAGCAGAAAATCACTGACTTTTAACTTTCTCAAAAACATTTTATTCATACAACGATTAGATCATCTAATCTATAAACCACAACATACAAATAAAAGAATAACAAGAAAAAATCCCCAGTTAGTCATCATAATATCTATTACAATCATTGATAAAAGATACCAAGTAAATAGTCCCAACCATACATTGAACACAGAATAGTGTAAAAGTACCTTAACCACACAGGGTGAACAAGGCCATGTAAACACAAGCCAGCATATATCTAATGATATTCATCTTCATAAAACAGCTTTTATAGCATTTTCAAACATATAATACATTTAAAATGACAATGTGGTCTGTCATATTTAAAACAAACAAGATGGATTGTTGACAAATGGCGACCTCAAAAACAGACTCAGCTAACACTTCAAAATATAAGTTGAGACACTTCACTGTAGATTATCATATTACTCACAATAGAAAATGGAGATAAACAAGATTACAGTAAAAAGGGGTCAAAGGGGCCACTGTTGAGCATTTAATACAGGAAGGGCAGAGCGTGGGGAAGGGTCAGCGGGTGTAGATTTTCTTTTAACATTATTACAAATAACAGGGTACCATCAATGGACACATCAAATC
The DNA here is from genome assembly GCA_008271625.1 of Lutraria rhynchaena. NCBI lineage: Eukaryota > Metazoa > Mollusca > Bivalvia > Venerida > Mactridae > Lutraria > Lutraria rhynchaena. The sequence continues at coordinate 394,149 of VIBL01000244.1, read as the reverse complement.
TATTGTTCACATATATTTCACTGACTCAGGATCTTTTGACTCATTTGACAGGTGAGAAAAAGCTATCAGATCATAGAAAGCAAAGATTGCATCATGACTGAGTTGGCAAGATAAACATCTTAGAGAATATTCAAAACAAAACCATTGGGATTTATCACAAGACAAAAACTATTGTCTTATGTAACAGGGATGGTTGAATACTTGGCAAGCTCAACTAAGACATGATGTTCTGAGAAAATAACAAGTTTTCGTAATCATGTTTTTGTCCATTCTAAGAGAATGTAATCAAATGAAACAAATATAAAACAGCAGTTAATCAAATCAATATGGCCTTGTTGTTTGCAAATCACTGCTGTAACAGCAAGGATTTAAGTGCTAGTATAAATAGGACAAAATACATTCTTCTTATACAAAGATGTTGATTTTCACAGGGAGCTAGAACAGGATGGGGTCAGTGTATGAATGCATGTAAAGTGGACATAAAATACAAGAACATTGAGTATGCAATGAGTGTTAAAACTCCCAAAATAATGAAGTTTGTTTTATGCCAAGATTTCCCTTGAAACCAAGATTTTCAAAGCTTCCTGTAATACCATATCCACAGGCACGTAAAATATATTTACACAATTCAGGCACTGATGCTCCTTGTGGTTTGTTTATGTTTTATATTAGGTCCTTGAGCCTACCTGTTCTGAGCCAAGGTATGGGGTCTAAGCCAACGACTAGACCCAAATGAATGAGTGTAAGTCGATTATAACAAGCAACAAATCTATTTCTAAGAGATAATATTTCCACTCACCATCAATAATGTCCCCACCAAGGCTATTTGAGACCAATAGGTATGTACTAAGTTCATTTAATTCTTGCTGCAACTCCTGCAGTCTATTGTTAGCTTTTTTCACTATACTTTGTATGTGGTTCAAGCTCTTTTTATCATTAGTTGCTTCACGAAGTCTCTCAGCTCCTTCTTTTATCTTCATCTCCTTACGTATCTCTTTCTTCACAGAATCTATCGCCTCCTCTATCTCGGCCTTGGAATGAAACGAATTCGGCATGGCACCTCCCTGAAAGCAATAAGAATAATTTCAGCATAAATACAACAACCAATCCATTCCAAGAATCACAGAGGATAATATGCATCTCAGAATTAACTGTTAAGATAAATGCCATTTTATCTACAAAAAAAGTAATTATATTAGAATCTGAAAACTTGAAACTAGATTTTTACTTAACAATTATTTACAAACAGCAGTACACACCAAACAATATAAGTTCTGTATTGTGCAATAGGAAAAGTAGGACGTACATGTATTTCTGTTACTTGTTAAATGTCTTTTTTCTTCAGAAAAAAGTTCAACAGATCAGGAAGAAAACTGGATAAAATATTTTACAATTTGTACCTAAAGATCTCAACTACATTCACTCAGAAATAACAAGTGGACAGACTGACGACTTTGTCTTTTTTACAATTTAGTAGTTTGGAAATTAAATTGCAAACAAAAGCTATTGTAAACATGCCGATATAAAAACAAGATAGTCAACAGTCAATAGTATGCATCAAAAACATTTCATTTGTAATAGTGACTTAAAAATAACATGAACAAAAAATTAGGGTCATCCATTATCATACATAAAAAACTATACTGTTGAAAAATTTATGCCAAGAAGAAATCTAGATTTATCAAATTGTCAATAAAAAGAAAAAATGAAAACCCAAATACATGCCTTGTGATATATGGATAAAATTTCCCTCATGGTGTAACACTGAACCAATTTAGTATTTATCACCAATTAATCCAAAAATACAAAAAGTCAACAAGATAATTATTCCCTCCTCAGTTCATTATTAACCAGTAAGTCATAAAATCGCAACAAATTCTACACTATAAACTACCTTGACTAATACAGATACACAAAGTGTAGGAGTCCCCGCCCAAGTTAAACCACCAGTACCTAATGGTAAAGCTTAAGTTGTATCTTTTAGCTTATGTATACATTATATACAATCTTAAATCATACCAAGATCAATGACTCAATGTAGACTTCTAATAATAATTCAATTTGGGTTATATAGGACTGAGCGTGGTTGCACGTTATGGATGATTAACAAACGCACGGAACAAATATGGGTGGAGTAAGCTAGAATTGTTTAACGTCCCAGTAAAGCATCAATAACTCCCATTAACAGTATTTCATATTTTACAAGTTACCTGCGGTAAATTCCCACATTTAATAATAATTTCTATAATGCACATAATTGTACACATTGTAACTGCGAAATACACAACTGTCCAAATTTCTTTCTGTGCCAACACACTTAATCGTAATAACATATTTCTGAATATTTGCTTTACATTGAAACCTGACAACTATGTGACTTACAGTATGGCAAACTTATAATTAGGCAAAAAACATTGTTACAAAACTTTCCATAAATGCAGTATGTTAACAAAGTAAGTAAGGGATTTTAAAAGGGTCATGAAGTATAAAAAGCACACACAAAAATTAGCATTTTTTGCTGATAAAATTAAATGTAATGTACAAAATCTGAGGATTGTTAACTTGACACTAAATTACAAGATTTATAAATGATTAAAAACAACAGATATTTTGAGTGTGACTGTGAGTAGATTATCCTCAACAACAATACAATAGTGACAAGGTAATTACGGACAAACACCATTAAAATCGTAATGTGGAAACACCTACACCAAACTAGTGACTGTGAAGGACATTCACTACTAAATCACAAAAAAAGATTCAGGGTTTTCACTAGGAGTGGAAAGTTGAGGGCCAAAAATGACCCTTGGCTGATAATAATTTGAAGAGTCAACAAAATTTCCTTCCAATTTGATTATAAATTCTCAAGAGTCAGATGCTTTATTTAAATAATTCAAAGAGTCAAAATTTCTTTTAAAAAAACTAGTATGCTATGAAAAAATGGATACTGACAATAATAAACTAACTGTATTTATCAAAATATGCCAACCGATCAAAATATGGCATTACATGTGTATACACCAGTATATGCAAAAGACTGTAGGATCCTTGGTCATCCAGCAAAAATTTTGATGAGGTTTGGGATATTTAGAGAACTACTGGCCTCAAGGCCCAGTAGAATTCCTCTGATTTTTCAGCGAAGATTTAAGTCAAATATATATTGAGGACCAGTAATATTTTGTCCAGTCCAGAAATATTTTCAAGTTGATCAGTAGTCTGGTCAAGTATAAGTTCAATGACCTTCACATACACTGGTATATACATGATATTTGACATTATGTAAAAACAGCCAAGTGTATAAAAGAAATCAGAAAGAAATTAATAAACAGATACATCACTGTCAGATAACAAGTTGTTTTTTGCTAAATTCAAACATTGACAAAATTAGGACAGCAAGTGGTGGGAATAATAACAGCATTTCTCAGTCGGTGTTACTTTCCCATTCATTAACCAAAAAAAGTTTCAACAAAATTTAACAAACAACGCTAGATTACAACCAGGGCCGTATATATCATACAAGATATGCCTCAATGAATGATTTAGCATAAAGGACACAGAATCTGTAAGTAAAACATGTCAATTAGAATATACATCAAGACATGTTAACCAGTGTTTCATGCACCAGTAAATAAAGTGTAGGTTGTAGTCAATCTGGTAATTTATCTATGTTTTCTATGCAAGTGTTATAACACTGACTGTAAAATAAATCTAAATAAAACTAATGAAGCATAATTAAATGGTTAAATATACATTAAGGTACAAAACAGAATGAAATTACTGATATGCAGCGATGACAGCCACCTTCATTGACTTTGTGTATGTGTATTAAGAAAATCATGTTAAGATACAACACGATCCATCAGTCCACTAAATAGAATTTCTATTACCATTTCATGTAAAAACTTCCTTAAATCAACCTACTATTTTATATGGCTGGAGTGCAGACAACTTAGCTTTTACAAACTTATGTAACCTACATATGCAGGGTTTTCACTATACGTCAAAATTTGAGGGTCAAAAATAGCCCTTGTCTGATGATAATTTGAAGAGTCAACAAAATTTCCTCCAAAGTTTATTGTAAATCCGACCCTTTACCAGTACAAATTCTCAACAGTCAAAAGCTTAATTTTACAGATTTCAAATGTCAAAATGCTGTTTAAAGGGTCAAATGAAAGCCCTGCATATGTATTATGTCCAATCCAATCAATAAAACCGATTCTGTGTGAAATTCTGAGTGAGATTAGGTGAACATACTTTTATTTCCTTACTCCAAATCAATTTTAACCAATTTGTATCAGTTATCCTTCATTCTTATTAATTTATTATCCTTTTAAACGAATTATGCTTGTTTCTTTCTCTTTTGTTTAAATGCGCACTACATAACCACTAGTTGTCAATGCGCCATAAAACACCATTAAACATCTGCCTATGTGAATTTTCACAAGCCATACCAGCTAGGGTAAAATTCTACGAACAAAATCTAAAATAAGGCTGGATGGCTCAGTACACTTTAGTAGTTAGTGCAAATATGTGGTCATACACTCTGCAAGAAAAGTGATCACATACTCCCAGTTTCTGTATGACAGTCAGATACCCATGGTAATTGATTACAATAGATCAGTCCTAACTATCTGATAAAGAGTTCACATGTGTCTGATCAATATGTCAGTCATTCAAATTAAATGTTACAATGATCTACATACAGAAATTAAAAAAGTATAAAATATATATGATAATATTTAGATGCAACAATGACTTCACAGAAGAATGATCATATCTGATAAACAGAAATGACACATATTTACAATGGATGCTGAATATGATAACTTTGAAAAACACCATAGTATGTTTCTCAAACGATTTTTTCCCTTCTTTGTTTGGGTCTAGTAAATGGACCTTCCCCGATCGAAAATAAAGACATTTTTACCAATTCCCTACCTAAAAATTCCCAGTTTTGACTTTACAGTATCACACCACGCATTTTTCCCACTTGGACCGAATCCGGACCCTTTCCAAAAATTGAAAAAAAAATCACTGTTCTCAAATTGATCGGAACAAGTCAATGAAAACAGTTGACACAAAATGTTAAAATATGTTAAACACAATGCTATTATGGATATAATATACGAGATAAGTACATTAAAACTAACTGACATATAGTGGCTATATAAGAAGACTACGGATCTGTCTCGCAATGCTAAAATAGGTTTCCAAATAGAACTAACTAAATCTCAGGTCAATCCAGACATGATATCTAACAAATGTAAGAAGAATCTATTTAAACCACAACCCGATGAGAAGGCATTTATCTGTGTAATGTTAGAACAATGTCGGTAGTAGAGCGGGTTCTAGTGTTGACTACAACAAGAAATACAATCTAAGTGAGTTACTTCTTTGATAACTTCCTGACAACAGATCGCCCTCATTCACTGCTCAACGTATAAATGTATATATCTCAGAAGCAATACTTTGCTTTCATTTTTTAAGCATAATCAGGAAGCTACATAAATTTTCATAACATATCACAGTCATTTTCATGGAATACTCTGATATTCTATACTGATGGTTATGTTTTATACAGTTTATTAAGTAAAAACTGAGGTTTGCAGAGTCAATGACTGTATTTAGATAGGAAGATGTAAGCCTGTAATTTTAATGTATTATCTGTCAGCTAAAGCATAAAATTTGCAGAATTTAAATTAGCATCATTCTATATGGATTAAAAAGCAGGATAAAATGGAGAAGTTTCCCGAGCTGAACTTAAAATATTCTAAAATAAGCATAAAGTATAACTTGTATTAATGTAACAAGACATCTTGTCCAGCATATGAGCTTCAGATTCAACACTGTTGTCAGGAGATATTGTGAGCAAAATAAAACTAATAAAGTAACACAGCACACTGTAGATTTACCCCGCCAACTGCGGACCCGGATAGCCGTCTTATAGCAGTCTTCAACATATCTCCATTCTGTATATTTCCACACTTATCTGTCATACTGTAGATCAACATAAGTATTACACATGAAAAGGTCAAGCAAATTAAAGTGTTTCCTATTATACACTTAAGTATTGTCACATATTTTTATGGATAAATAAGACACAAGTGCCAATTACAATCATATTGATGTCCTAATCCTCTACAGCCAAAAAGTCCATAAAATATCAATTTATGTTAGAACATACAACATACAACTCCTGCCCTTATGTACATATTATACAAGCAAAGAGGACAAGATAACCCCAAATTACTGACCCATGTGTTTAGTAAGCAATTACTATATTTATATAACACAAAAAACAATGAATGAATTATTAATGAGTGTATAGATTAGATGACATTATAAATATAATAACAACTAATTATACTTATAGCTGCCACAAATTGAATAACAGCCATCTTCATAATCATATACCATACTTACTTTCTACAGTTTCAATCTTTGAAATGACAGATATTCACAAGATGAAAAAATAATGTATCTTACATTGAACAAGTGCTCTGGCGAGTTGTAGTTAATCAGACTGTTTAGGTTTATATAGACATAATATTAATGATATTCTTTTTGGGGGATTTAATGTTGCACCAACAGCTAGGGTCATGTGGTAACTTCCAGCTTTAAATAGTGGAGGAAGACCCTAGACATGCACCTGAGTAGGATTCCCTTGACTTCTATAAGCTACTAGACAGTTTCCCAAATGTGATTTTTTATTGTCGTAGGTGGAATCTGAAATCTAGGGCTTCCAAATACGATAGCGTTGGCAGAGAAAATGTAAAGTAATAAGCTGTAACGTCAGATAAATCAGTGGCCATGTTCTGAAATAACATTATTTAAACACTCAATTCTTATGAAAGCATGATATAACACTTCATAAAGAACTTTATAAGCTACAATAAACATTGTATGAGTTAAACATACTCTATCATCACTATCTAACTAACCAGAAAAGTTAACAAACCCCTCAAAAAGGACTGTAATCCATTGACTAAGATTGAGAATAAATGGCTGGAATGTATTTCTTTGCATAATCGACAAAAAATACACTGATGACACCATGCTTTACCGCATTTGACAAATAACATGAAAAATCAAACTATGAAGATGTAAAATGAAAGCCACAAAATAAGACTGGCATGTCACCATAGGTAAATATAGAATTTAATTGCAGAAAATAATATGTTTTCACTTAGCTTATTATGACCTGTGAAGATCCCAGCTCATTACAAACAAGAAAATATATCTGGACAACGTGCAGTGATAACTTGCTTTGCAGATTAAAATCTTGCATGTAAATTGCATTTACATTAACTGATTCATTACCAACTAAAGAGCACCATCTGCTGAAGCCTTACTTATTCAGCTTTCTGGTTGACCAATTTCATAAAATCAGCCTAACAAAGAACTGCATATTTATGTGCAGAAACACAAATTATGTAAAAATGCATAAGTACCTGGTAGAACTTACTCAAATCAATATAAATAACAATAATCCTTACCACCAAACTATAAATTCTCAGTATCTAATGCCAAAATTCAAATATTTGACTTAAACTTTTTCATATCATGCAGTGCATGAGCAGCCATATACATGACCATATCATCATCATGACGCTTCAAATTTTCCACTTCATACAACTGCTGCATTAGATGTGCACTTAATGTTTAAAACTGTGTAAATTTGCTCTCCCCAACTGCACCCATGATGAGTGGATGTGAAGTTTTTATCATGACATCGGTAGATATCTACCTCAACACCGGCAGTTGTCCGCCATAACACAGGTTTTGTTTTCCATAGAGAAATAGTTGCGAGAAAAAAAACATTAGTGCACCTTTAAGAAAAGGTGTGTTGTAATATTTTATTCTTACAAAATAGAAGTAAGACTTCATAAACACGATTCTTATCTACCAAACAGTTCAAATTAGTCACAGATATTGCAGTTATCATACCCACCAGGTTTTAATTGAGGATTTCCCAGACAAAATATGCAGTTCTTTGTAATCCTATGCGGGACAGGGCCAAATGAATAAATGTCTCACGGCCACAAACAGTCTAATTAGTTGGACTACACCTGGTGGTGGTTGATTGTAACAACAGTATATGCAGAACTAATGTTCATTTATGCTACACACCAAAGGCACTGTAGACACTTAGTGACTATCTACTCATTCTAAAAAGATCTTTCAAACACAAATAACCAAAGAAAGTACTTATTTTTTACTGACAGAACGATTGTCAGTTTAGTATCCACTTCCAGGTCTGAGAGTGAAGGTATCCATCTTGAAAATTTGAAGGCAGCAGAAAATAAACACGGATGGATAATATTCTATTTGATTTTGTACTCGCACATGAAGGAGAGCTCATACATGGTGGCACGTAATTAACGACATTACGCTAAACTAACACTCACCTTATAGGAGGTGCCTGTTTCGGCCGCCATGTTTGATAACTTTCGCTGACTTCAAGCTGATATTTTGGTAATTAGGACGGATGATTGCATGAATGTCTCGACTCGGAAGGTCAATTGAATGTTGCTTTATTACATATAGAAAGCAGAAGATCGCTTTGACGGCGTTTATGGATTTTCCAAGCGAAAAAATGTCACAAAATTATCAATAAAACGGCAAAAATTTACATTGATGACATTGAGTGCATCACGTGACTAATTCCAATTCGGATATAGCCAATGGCATTGGGTTTAACATCTTCGTTCGAAGAAAGTTTTCATGTTCATTTTTATTGGTTCAAATTTAAGAGTTTATACACCGTCTCATCACTCATGAATATGCGGACCCCCTAAAAAACAAACCTGTTTAGGAAATTACGACTCGAATGATCTGGTCTAAAATGCAATATAATATGCATCTCGTATGTAGTGTAGAGTGTATTTATACATTTCCACTTCCATAAAATTCAAACTAATTGCTATAATTCAAATTGTACATTTTAAGTGATTTATTTGTTTACACCTAGGACCAGTATCATAATTTTAATAATATGCAGTGTATACTTATTGGTTTGATATTAATTCTTGTCATTCTTGCTGAGCTCGATCAGTACGGTCTCTCATTGAAGGGTAGAAAGAAGATCTTATCGCTCATCACACAGCCCCGTTTTGAACCGCACTGCCCTGTATCTTATTTTTGTGAATCAGTGTAAGTGTCCATACAGGTGGTGATCGACATTCTAATTCAGTTCTGTTTTTGTTTCGTTTAAAAATTGCAAAAATCTTTAAGTATAAGTTAAGACTGCTATTTCTTACTCCATGCATTGCTTTTCGAACTAATTATCTGTTCAAGATTTAAGTACATACTTGAATCAATACTTCCAGCACTTTGATTATTTTACGTTTTTTCACCGTGCAATTCTGGCGGGAAAGGTTACTTGCACATTAATCTGCATCTTTATTGTATAATGTGTGGAAGGACAGCCTGGTAAAACATTGATGCTTTCTTTCATTTACTTCATAGAATGCATGGAATCATTTTTATTTGTTCTACGCATCACTGTTTGTCAAATGTATGTTTTGTCCAAATAATAGATTTCGGATAAAACACAATTTCGGATATTGAGATCTTTATTAGATCGCTTCAACAACTTTTTTCGTTCATGCATCTTCTATCTGCAAATAGGAAATTTAAATAAGTACTTTATCAATTAATAAATAGTTACATTCCCTCGCCTGTAGTTATCACGTGAGACGTCAACTAATTTCTCAATTTCTATATAAACAGATAAATACATTTTTTACCTTTCAGCTCACTTGCACCTGCTGATTTATGCAAAGCATGTAAATTTAAGGATAAAAATGGACAAGTACAGAAACCCGAGTGGAAAAATGCCACAAATGGGAAGAGTTATTTCCCTTCCTATAACATTGCTCCCGGATCTCACACGTAATTCCCTGATGAAATTTACGTTAAAATATTCTAATTTATTTTTGCTCTTTGCCAGTATGTGTGCTTTGGCTTGAATTGAGTAAATTGATGCAAATTGTTATTGACATTTTTTGTTTTAAATGAATGAAAATGTTCTTGACAATTCTAAGGGCTTAAGTTATAGTTAATATGTCTGATATTTTGGTTCGAATTAAAACAATCATTACCTGCTTAATGTATGATTAAAGCATGATGAATTTATGATTTGCTATGGTGTGATGATTTTATGCCTCTTTACAGACCAGTTCTGATGTCTGCAAAACATTTGACAGACCAAGGGTCAGAGACCAGGGGTAGCTCAAGAGTGATTCAGCCAATGCTGTGGGGTTTGGTCCCTTCATGGCATAAAGGATCCATTAAAGAGAAAGTATATGAAACAAATAATTGCAGAGCTGAAAGCATGTTGAATAAAAACACATACAAAATACCATTACAGAAAGGTCGTCGATGTGTTATACTGGCTGAAGGGTATGTAAACTTGTTTATCTAAAAATGAATAAAACTTTTTTTTTGTCTTAGTAATTATGTGTATTTTATAGATTATCCGGAATTAAACATACTTTTTATTCATGTGTTTCAAAATAGATGAAATTTCATTTCCACCACTGTTTTATGTTTCAGATTACTCTGATAAGTATGGATTTTATCAGTTGAATTGAACATTCAAGTTTGTTTCACTGGTGAAAAGGTGATAAGGGGTCTATTGGAGAGGTTATGGTCTCTGACTAGTAATCATTAGCCTCTCAATGCGTTGAATCCCACCCAGGACCAAATTTCACTTGAGAGAAAATTGTTCAGCTAGTTATTGAAGGTTAATGGTTCTACCCAGGTATATGTCTGGGGTCTTACTCTATCGTTAAAGCTGGAAAAGTCACCTATTGACACTGGCTGTTGTATCCCAGTAAAAAATCATTTTTAGTACATAATTTTTACATCATCTGATTCAAGTTTGATTTGGTGAAACAATGAATTACATTCAGGGTTTTTCTTAGGCTGTTTTGACGACCGATATTCGGTCGTGTTCCCAATGGCAAAAAGCATGTTTTTTTCCCAACTGCAAGATGAAAATTCCCAATGCAATGTGAAAAAAAAATGAAAAAAAAATTACAGTATTTAAAATGTTTATTGAATTCCTAAACCATTCAAATAACAAAGTTATCAATGTCTAAAAACAAAAATAAAGATTATATTTGTTATTTTTTTAGTTTTATTTGATTATTTTCAGTTATTTTTGTGCAATGTGACTTTATTCCCAATTTGTTCAAAATGTTGCGAAAATACCCAATTCTGGGGGTTGGGTCATGTTCCCAAAAAGCTTAGAAAAAACCCTGACATTGCATGTGTATTTTAGATTTTTTGAATGGAAAAGGGAGAAAGATTCAAAGCAACCATTTTACATCTATTTCCCGGAGAACAAAGAACTATTTACTCGTGAAAAGAAACTTGATGTCAAAAAAGTTGATTTATCTGTAGTGAAGAAAGAAGTTCTTGATGACATTGATGCCTCGGAGGTGGACAAATTAGCTGGGAATGATGTAAAACCTAAAGTTGAAATTAAACAAGAAACAAACAAAGAAAATGAAGGTGTGTACTCTTAAAGTACTCTTGAAATGATTACCTTGAATTGTTAAGTATATCTTTCAAGTCACGTAAACAGCTGTCCAGCTATCACTTGAAGGGTCAGTGGTTCTATCTAGGTGTACACCTCAGGTCTTCCTCCATTATAAAAGCTGGAAAGTTGCTGGTTGACGCTGGCTACTGGTGCATCGTTAAACACAAGAGAAAAAAATCAAGACAGGTAGAATATTCATTAGTTGAATTATTCCCTGGTAGATTGTTAACGCTGTTGTGGATTGCTAACTTGGTTTTTAGTATCTTTAGATAGTGTTCTATCAGATTTGCTGAAATAAAAATTGTTGGCCCCGATTAGGGGCCACTAGAACTAAAAATAGAAATACCTTAAAATGACTTGTTTTCATGAACCAGTGGTTGGATCATCACCAAATTTGGTCTGTGGCATCCTTCAGTCATCATGAATATTCCTTTGTAGTATCCTTTGATGGTCCTTTATCGAGTTTATTATTGTTCCCCATTATTTGCCCACAAGTGTACCTTTATTACCTTTTTAGTAGCAAGTTGATTAACATTTATTCTGGTCATTTATTCAGGGCCATCATGGCCCTCTTGTTTGATTTGTAGAAAAAATCGTTAGTCACTTAGTATTTTCCTGTTGTTAAAATACCAGCCAAATTAGTATCTATGTATATGACCTATACAAAATTTTGTATGTTGTCATAAAAATTTTCTGAGGCCAACCCAGAGAATATGCAGTAAAGATCAACCTGATAATATATCAAATATTACTTATTTGTGTCCCTTACCAGGTTTTCTTTCCTTCTGTAGCAGGGACCATTTAAATGCTTCTTCACCTGGGGAAAAATCTTTAAAATCATGCAGTTTTCTGCTTAAATTCAGTTTACATTAAGTTTTTTCCCTTTTTGCAACAAAACCATGTTATGTTTTCCTCAAATTTAAGAAAATGGCCCTTTCCATACTTGTGAAAAAAGCCTTACTCTTATGAAATAATCATTATTACAGGAGAGAAATCCTACCCAAGATTATTAACTATGGCTGGTGTGTTTGATGTGTGGCAACCTGATGCAGTATGTACCAAGTGGTTTTTTGCATGTATTGTCTTGCTGATTTACAACATTTTAAAAATTTTCTTTTTGTTCTAGATTTCTGCGAGTTTACATCTGTCCAACTGGCCTGTAATCTGTTTTTGCCCAAAGCCCAAGGCTAGTAAATATTTATTTAGATGAGTGAATTTTCTCCAAATATATTTGGGTTTGTGGTAAATTGTTTGTTTTTAACTGTTGTCTTGAGTCTGAGCTTGAAAAATAGTTTGAATTGATGGAATCCTGATATTTGGATGGATTCGGTTTACAGAAAGTGGAAATTTGCAATACTTTATCTTTGCCAAAATGTGAATGTCCATTAAAGTGTAAACAACATTACTTATTAAATCTACTGCATGTTTGAATTGACCCATTTTAATAGTAATTACTCCATAGAAAGATGTTGTTATGCGAGCACATATCTGTCACTGTTTTATTTCAGGAGAGTGAACCAGTATATTCATACAGTGTAATCACTGTGGAAAGTTCTTCAGCCATGTCATCAATACACCACAGAATGCCTGTAAGTTATAAAAAATCTACATATAATTTAGTTTACAGATATTTTTTTTCTACATCTGGCTTGGTCCAGTAAACTTGCTAGTCCAGGTTCAGCTTTGTTCCCCAAGAGGTCATAGGTTTGAGACTTATTTGAAGCTTATGTTGCTCTGTGACTGACGATATTTAATAACTACGGTCATTTATCTCCCTTATTATGAATAAATTTGTTCACTTACTTCTGGTAAGTTTCTACAAAGTAACAGTTAACTTACTGCAAAACCTTCTCATGATAGAAGTACTGTTAATGATGTTTAACTCGCTGCAAATACAAAGAAAATCCGTCAGAATGTAAAGATTCTATTTTGGTGTTATTGATACCTCTGACCAGCAACAAGTGAGACTTAGTTTGTTGACATATTCTCATGTCTTGTTTATGTTGTTAAGTTCTTTTTGTGGGCTTCGTTGATTGAGTGGTTATGGCCTCTGACCACATGAGCCCCTTGTTGCTGTGAGTTTTAGTCCCACCCAGTACCAAATTATACTTGTGAGGAAGCTTTCCAGCTAGAGTACTGGGGTCTGTGGATCTACCCAGGCATATGCCTAGGGTCTTCCATTAACATGAAAACTAGAAATGTTGCCAAATGACTGTGGGTTGGACTGTTACCAAGAAAATAAATAGTCCTTTTTGTCCTCTGCCTATGGTATTTTTTATGTAATTTTTGGTATTACCAATTTAAAAATAAATTTTGGTGCTTGTAGGTAGAAGGGGATGTTCAGTTTATGATTTGAATACACATTTCAGGCAATTTTAACCACAGATGAAGAGATAGATGACTGGCTCAATTTTGGTGATGTCCCATTAAGCAAGGTACTGTCTCCAATAAGTTTATCCAAATTTTGTATTTTGGGGCCTCCATGGTCAAGTGGTTGTAACCTCTGACTTATAATCAATAGCCCCTCACCGCTGTGAATGTGAATCCCACCTGGTGACCCTTTCTGTTGGTGTAACATTAAGTATGTGAAAATCATGTATTTTGTGATCTTAATTATTTTATTATGAATCAGTATGGATTTAAATGCACTAGTAAAAATATGTTAACAAAAAAAATGGAAAATATCTCAAATGCAATCTTGTCTACAAAAGTTGTTTTTAAGTATTTATCATTGCTTGGTGTTTAAATCATCTTGTTAACTTTTCTAGAGATTGTAATTAATTAAAAAATCCTACTTTGAAAGCTATGACATAAGTTCATTCTCTTATTCTAAAAAAAACAAAAAACTACAAATGACTCAAGTTACTACTCTTTGGGGTTTTCCCAGTTGGTAACAGATATACAACATTTGATTTATTTATGTTTGTATTTGTGTATCTATAGCATGACCATGTTTCAAATACACTCAATTATGCATGGACTTAGATTTTACATATTTGTCAAAATATAACATTTGTATATTACATTGAAAAACTGTTAGTAGTAAATGCTTATTCTATTTTCTTTTCAGGCGTCCAAGTTGATTCGTGCTGTAACTTGTATTGAATCTCATCCTGTCTCAAATGTTGTCAACAACTCCAGAAATAATAAACCTGAATGTGTGGTAAAAATTGATCCAAGGTAAAATATTAGATTTCTTATTGAATACATTCATGTTTTATTTCTGGTTTATCTATATCAGGCTAGATAAAAAATATTCATATTCCCAGGTACCTGACTGACCCTGTTGTTTAGCGCCGATTGGAAAGACTCTAACAGCAGATTCCTATGTACAAAAATATTTGGGAATTAATCGTACCTTTTTAGTATTAATGATATGTTTAGACAAAAAAAATAGAACCGGAAAAATTTGTGGCCTACCTACCTGACTTTTTTTCTGGTTAGGTAACTTTAAACAAGGTATTCTTTTTTTCTAGCTGGTGTCTCTGTGATGTGGTCATTGTCCGTATTCATGTTAGTGTCATGTACTTCAGGCTTGAGACATCATCATTACCATGGTGCAGTTTATATCTTGTGTGATATAATCAAGCTTTCAGTATTATCTCTCATGTTAGCATTTACCAGGTTTTTATGATAAATATTCTGAGATGATAAATATTAAGATTTGTTTTTTCTCAAGTATGTGATTTTCAACTTATAAAACCACTAAAACAGGGCAAATATTGTTTTCATTAGCATTAATTTCCTTTATTCAGCAAACCAAAGCAATCTGCAGGAAGTTTGTTCATGTCAGCCTGGTTGAACAAAGGTCAGAAGGTCAAACGAGAAGGTGAACCTCCAACAAAGAAAGCCAAGATCACATGAACTGTACAAGAAGTTATTGAAAAACCTGAATCAAGAAGTTACAGACAACTTTATACATAACTGTTGTTTTACTGAAAAATCTGAATCCTCAGGCAGTTCATTGGTCTTTGAAAGTTGTATTAACCAGGTGTGTCCTGTACACTTGTGGTAAATGAATAAGATGCAAGATATGGACATATACAGTGCAACCTCTCTTGAGCATGATTTTTCCCACAGTAGGATTTGACTATTAATTTAACTTCTATAGAACAACTTCTCAACATTTGCTTCTCCCTAAGGATGTTGCTTTGGAGAGGTTTCATTGTACATGAACATTATGAAGTTGAGGAAACTTGACTCTGCTGTGTATGGTAATTCACATGGTTGCTTCAGGATTCAACAAAAAAATTCAGTGATAGTGCTTTGAAATTGTTGAGTGTCAGAGGGAAGCAGTTTGTTCCCTAAACTGACTAATCCAGGTTATTATTTTGATAGTCATCATATAAATGAGTTTTGCTAAATGATGACTCATCTTTTATCATTCTTTAATTCACTGCCATTATGTTGTTTTTCTTATGTTGTTATGAATAATTATCATACTGCTATATATGTTTTTTTATTAAAATTGATTAAATTCTGTAATTCTTCCTTACATCTAAGAACATGTATAACAGGTTTTGAATGAACCAGGTGTGGATATTTCAGGCCAGTTGAACTTGTGCATAATCTGGCAAATCTGTCAATATATCTAAATAAGAGAAATAAATAATGATAGTATTTTTACATACATATTTTATTGTAAATCTATTGGCATGATACATATATCATAAATACATACAATCAAAAACAAAAGTCAGTTCACTAGTAACAAAATAATCCACACTCATAATTTTCAGAAATAAAGTAAGTTTTACTACCATACAATTCACTTGAGACTCACTAAGTATGATTCAAATTTAAAATGAAGTTAAAATAATTTTTGAGATGTAAGCTTTGCATATCCATGTAATAAATCTTGTGAAGTTTTTAATAATACAACAATGGATGGGATTTTGTTGACATCTATTTAACCCTGAAGGTAGCCACTGAAATGTAGAAAGAAACAATAATTAGAAAATGTTTGTTTAGTTTTAAAAGCTTCATACAAGAACAGTATTTCACAACTACTTAAGTCTTCGACACGGATTCAAATGGGTATCATTACACTGTAATCTCACAAGGTGTTGAAAACATTTGAAATTTTTAGTAGCTATTAACTTTCACCAAGATCCTATAAATAATGGAAATTGTCAATTTTTCCTAATACCAAAAAATTCAAAAGTTTTAGCCAACTTCTTTCAAGAGGTAATAAAAACATTGCTGTAAATTATAAATTTAGAAACACTAAAGAAACTAATAGCAATGTATCATTTTAACTGGAACCACACAAATAACTCCATTATTTATGCTACTACTAGATCAATATGGTAAAGGTTATTGCAACTGATTTTGTAAACATTGGTATGCTCTTCAGACGCAAGAGGAAGACTCATTTGAATACTTACGGCAATTTCATTCTCATAAAGACACGACACATGAAAAATGATATAAGTATTGATGCAAATCCAACACAGAACAATAAAATTCTGTTAAGTTTTGGCATCACTGGTGAATTTGTTTGATCCAGTATAACAAATCCTAAGCCACCAAGTGTGAACAGAAAACTAGAAGCTAAGCCTTCCATAATATATTGACCATTTACTCTGTATGGTAAAAAGGCTACCTGAAAAGATATTTATTATTCTGTAAATTTAGATAAAATTCAAATGGATTTGTTAAGTAAATACAACTGAATGTTGGTCTAGACTGATAATGACTAAAACACAAATAACAGAAATTTTAAATAAAGACAACGGATAACTTGACTTGAATAGGAAACAACTAAGCATCAAATATCTTAATTCATGATTCTTCAGTTGAAAAGTAAAGAAGAATTTGATAGTAGGCGTGATTGGAGATCTTCAACAGTTTTTGTACTTCATATTCAATCAAGGCCAAAGGCAAGTTGCTAAAAACTTACTGGTTTGGAATTTCCTCTCTCATCTGTTGTGGAACCTATACTAGGAGGTTCAACAATAACATCATAAATTATACCTGAAATAATTCAGTAATAGGTTCTATAATTTCCATGGGTAACTGCCACTTGGTACATAAAACCTTAAAAATTCAATAGGGATCAATTAGATTTCAAATTTTGTAAAAAAATTCAAAACCTAAATAAACGATTATAGACAGAGATCAAGTACAGGGTGACAAACAGCAATCACGATATTAGGCAAGATTTTTCAATAGTTAAATCAGGGTTAACATCTTTCATCTTCAGTGAGATAATTAAAAAAACTGCAATTAAGATGAAACTTAAACTAATTGTTCTAACTCAAATGAATTATTACAATTAGAAATTAATTTTGCATAACGTATGCAATCAAACTTTCCATGAACTCGGCCTTCAATTTGTTCAAAGCTAGTTTAAATTCGGGACCGGCGACTTAACCATTTTGCAAAAAGAAACTTGGTGCAATACTTACCTCCTGTCACAAGGAAATATGACATCAACACAAATGCAAACATTGTCATGGCTGAAGGCTGTGCAACCCATGATGGCTTCTTTAGTCTCAAATGTGGACACTCTAAGAGCGTAAATGGGATGTTATACAGCGCTTCCATTGTTGATGTGGCAAAATACCGGAAGTTGTGGACCGGATACAGGAGCTGTATGGATAAAATCCACACCTAACCCGTTACGTAAATGTACGGAATATATCGGCGATGCCACTCGAAAGTCACCGATAACGTTCTGTAGATGGTATTTCATCTCTCCTACAATAAAATAAGCAGATAATTTTTCAAACTGTTATATTGTTTCTTCATAATTCCAAAATATGCCTCACGATACAACTGAATTATTACTGAATTTCAAAATTTCCCGGAATGGGTATGACGTCTGGCCTCCTAAGAAAGCAAGATTAGGCATTGATTTATTACCAGAGCTATACCTTCCAGAAAAGCCATCCCCAGTTGCGAAACTGATTCAGAAATCACGCCCAAGTCCACGAGCAAGGTCTGAGACATGTCAGTACTTATACGTATACATTACATAAGAAATTAGTCGAACAATTTAACTATTATTATGTGCCTGCAATGTAAGATGTATTTTTTATCCCAATGCATTAAACTTCTAATTATCTGCATTCTCCAGACTACATGTATATGTACTTGAGATTCACAGAATCATGTTATAATCCAGTTTTAAACGTAGCACCCATATAATTTTGCCACTCTTACATTTTGATATGTCCAGTCCAACTTCACCAATCTTGGTCAGTATTTATTACCACAGCACCTACTAAGAATGATTACAAACCAGATAATCTCCTTAAATACATACATGGTCCTTAAATACATACATGGTCCTTAAATACATACATGGTCCTTAAATACATACAGGGACATGATGAAGCTGCGTCCCTGATCGATATTGTTTTTTTTTTCGTACATCTGTATCATTAATGGTTTTCCTTTATCTTAAAGAGTCCCTTGAGTGATAATTATATTTATTGTATTAACATAGCCAGGTGACTAATTTGGTTAAATTCCTTTTTTTTATTTTCTATCATCACATAAATGTGTATATGCAGAGTATTAACACAAACTGTTTAACTGTAAAATTTAACCAAACGAATACTACAACCGGTATCGCATTTCTAGTTATCATGTATCAGTGATTTTATCATACACCCCGTTTAATTATTTTTATTATGTTAATCTGATTGATTACACATTTTTACACATTTACAATTCCTGACCAAAATTGACAATCCCTTAAACTCCACAGAATCATAACGGTCGTAGTAAATGTACTTGTATAACAATTTGACCATTACCTTTATTATACATGTAATAAAATGCAAATACAACATACGTTTTCCAACATTTTATGCTTATCACACAGAATTGGCAAATGGCCTTGAAAGTTAGGATCACGCGTAGAGATCTATAAATCTATTAACTATTTAATTATCCTAAGAATATTTGATCAAGTAATTTGGAAAATTCGTATGAATGGTATAGCGAATTAGTCTAATATCGTGTTACTTTTGTGGTATTAATTTTGCTTCAGATGTGAAGTGAAATAAATTGGTAAGAAAATTGGAAAAGTCTAGGTGCCACAAATATACAACGATCAATTACGACACATTGTTTCTATGAGCTAATAACGCGGGACGATTATTAGCCACGTAGTATTTATTGGTTATTTATTAATTTCTACGGTTGTCATAGACGCGATTTGTTACCAGATCCATGAATTTACAGATTATAGAAGTTAAAGCATGTAACACAGCCGCTTAATAGTTTTAATATATGGGCGTGTCCTGGCTTATTTCAATATACAGTGCATGTACAGTCAAACTTGTGAACAAAGGCCATCCTTGGAAAGACAAAATGTGGCCTTTATTGAAAAGTAGCCTTTATTCGAATATCAGTTTGTTCTAAATGATTAATCATGTTTTTTCAAAGAACGGCCTTTAGTCACACGGTGGTCTTTATTCGGAGGCGGCTGCAAACAGAGGTTAGACTGTATTACTGAACGTAATCATTGTGCAGGAGTGATCTTATACAGATTTACATTTCAAAGATTTGAACCTAAGCATATGATGCTCCCACTTTTAGAGTTGGAGGCCGGCACCGCCTTCCTGCCCCAATGACTGTGCATCAGAATTCAATAAACTTACGCCCTATCATTAAATAAGGCCTAAAAAGGCTTGTTTCCAGTCACTAGTACATGCCCTCCAAAATATGGGTCGGTAGGTAGGGATTTTTTAAATTTTATTTATTTTACATACCGGTATATCGGCAATACTGTACGGGAATATGTGCGCCGTAGTATTAATGTGTTGTGAAAATTACAATATAGCACTACGATTTGGACGCCGTAAAAACTTGTGAGTCAGCGGGTAGTATATTAAGTCGTTTGGGTAACCGGAAACAAACCTTTTTAAGGCGTAAGCAACTGACTACATGTCTCTGCGATTTCTGAATCAGAAGCATGAGATATACAAACTACATGTACAATTACCTGTGACTTATTCATTCAATGAGTCTCACAGGCACTTAGACTCGTCTGACAGCCTGATACATTTAATATACTACATTGTTTGTGACGCTCAACTCTGGAAGATGCGGTGAATTAACCGGGTTTTTATGTGTCATATTGTCACTAGGGTTTAACGCCGTTTTTCAACAATTTTTCAGTTATACACGGCGAACGGTTCACCTAATCAGTTTTCCCGGACTGTATGCTAACCATTATCAACTTACCTTTCCACAAGGAGCCGGCAACTTATCCATATATGGAGGAAAATCGACATTTTGTCAAATTTTCATAGAAGGGTATGACCTGTCGCGACCGGAATTCGAACCCGGATCTTTTGGTTTCAAGTCCAGAGCACTAACCACTGGACCATGGCCGCGGCCTTAACCGGTTTGTGTGATTATTTAATTGGTGATAATTATGTTGCAATCCGTAAGATAGAGTCTCAGGACATAGACTCTATCATTTTACCACGAGATCACGAGATCATTTTGAAACAATGAACCCAGCCTATCTGTGACTTCATTAAGTGACGTCACGATGACGCCATATCCATGACGTTGACGTCCAGTTATTTGACGCGCATGGTACATTGATGTTGGATTATTTTATGCCGGCATAGATTTTGTGCAAATATCAGGTAAAAGCTCCATCATAAATTTTCCTTTTTCACTATTGCATATTATTATAAAGATTACTCACCAGTTCAAATGTAAAACATTAATAATCGTGAATGAGTAAAGATTTCATAAAAGAACAAATAAGATTACATGAACATGCATACATACATCATACGAAGAATGATCCAGAAAGGCGTAATCATTCATAAGATGTGTTTGTATTAAATAACTTGTTTATTGAAACTAAAATTTATATATCTATTTAAATATGTTGACAAATACATGTAGTACATTTAAGCCATGTTTATTTAAGTTCAATCTAAATGTAACATTTCAGTCCGAATTTATGCAGTTCACTTTGTTCAGTAGGTAATTGGTTTTTAAATTGTTGTCTGGAATCAAACCGTATTTGTGAAAAAATGCAGATAAATACATATTCCTTTTAATTTATGTATTATCCATGTATATAGCGAAAATGAAAACCAAAAACGCGCGACCTATTTTAACTCTCTCTGGATATAAAGGGACTGGACTCTATTTTTTGTTAGAAATCCTTTAAAGTCTTAACAGTGAAAATAAGAAGTTTTAAGACCTAATGCGATGCTGTGTAATTTTACCAACTTAGATCTTAAAAACAAGAGTGAAATACTCTTGGTGAATCAGTAGAAATACGTAGTGATGAAGTTTGAAATTAGTTGCACTGTATTTTTATATTCATAACTTATGAATATTTAAACAAAATTATTATTGGAACCCTTAACGGTGATCTTTGTAAGTTTGTCCTGCGACCATGTAATAAATATGATGTGTAATAACTGTGTACATGTATCATTATAATGTATTATCATTGTGAAATTAGGATGCCTAACTACAGTGCAACCTCTCCAAAGCAACATTCTTTAAGAGACGCAAAATTATGTCGTTGTTGAGAGGTTGCCGCTCGAGAGATGTTAAAATAAATAGTCAAATCGTACGGTGGGGTAAAAGCATGCTGTTGTTGATGGGAGGTTGTCGCTCGAGAGAGGGCCGCTCTGGAGAGGTTGCACTGTATTATGTTGTTACTATCAAATTTAATTGATACTCGATAGTGTGATTACAGCAAAAATAAAGAAATATGTGAAATGCAGACTTCTACACTAGTAATCAATGTTCAATCCAAATAGCTGCCCTAGGTTCTAATTACAACAAAATGATAGATAAACGAACGTGATATCATTCACTAAGGGGTTCAGACTTTAAAAAGAATGATTCGCTATTATACTTTTGAAAAAAAAAGTTAAATATCGTTTTAGCTACAAATAAAACTACATTGGAAAGAATTCAGCTTCTTTTTATGATGATAATTTTTATGAAAATACATTTAAATATATGCTATTTAAAGATCTTAATAATTTAGTTTCTATAGGTGTGTATTATTAAATATACATGTATTTACGTGTCAGGTTGCGTAACTCTGACATGCATTTAGACAGAATTATGTCCCGTTGTAACTATCATAATTTGTGAATATTTAGTAAAATTTGTAAAAGTAATTAATAGAATTTTACCATGATAAAAGACTCCAATTCATCTAATCAACAGTCTTTAGACTTACTTATCGGCGAAAATAGAATAGTCCAATGTCCTGTTAATATTGCTTTTAGTTCAAAGTCTCTAATAATTTGTATCCTGATTTATTGAGCAAACTTTCATCATTATAGAAAATTGAACAACAAAATGATGAAATGGGGTAACATAATGCCCATAATTGTCATACGGATCAAGTTTGTACGTTATCGGATTTGAGGGGGGGGGGGGGTACGCCGAGCCGGGCCGCTCCCTTCCCAATTAACTATTTCAGACATAGACTAGTCCATTACGGGACCAATAACGCCTGTTAATGTGGCGAAGTTTAATAATGAGCATTATTCTATGTGTATAATATATACGAGTTCTATTATATTTGATAATGACTCCAATTTTGAAACAATTGTGACATCATAACATGACGTCATGATAACGTCGTATCCATGACGTTGACGTTCACTTATTTGAAGAGTATGATGTATTGACGGAGGGTTTTATTCTGGGGACTTGTTTTGTAATTAAATAAATCAACTATTAGGTAAAAACTGAATTTTCTGATGTTTAAACTACTTTGGGAAGATTGTAAAACGCGAACTTTTGTAAAGTTTAGTTTGCTAATAAAATATGTATCCTGTTATTTTACGGTACAATATGTAACAAGAATATATTCTTTGATAAGAGATATTTTATATAAAATGTTTGAACGCGTCAAAGAAGTTATACCTCAATCTATATGATAACTATATTTATAATAATGATAATAAGTGAGATATTTATCACAAATACTTGTATGAACTACAAAACTGATGTAGAGTTAACATAAAATACAATGTACAGTGCAACCTCTCCAAATCAACACTCTTTGGGAGAAGCAAAATTATGTTGTTGTTGTTAAGAGGTTGTGGCTCTAGAGAGGTACTCCATGTATATTCATAATACAGTGATCTTTTTATGCTTCTGCACAATGCTACTCACAAGTGGTAATATTGTAAAAATAGTATTATCTAATTATCATAATTTCTTTGATAGTTAATCTAGATACTTCAATGTATTTTACAACGCATTATTAAATTTCTTTAAGAGTTGTTGCCCTTGTTGATTAAAATTAAAGGGGGCAATTACTCAACGTATTGTCATTATTTTTGAAAAATCTCACGGTAATAATTTTCTATCATGGAAACCTATGAAAATTTTAAAGGTTCCCCAAATCTGTCAACTCCTTTTTGGACATTATGGGTATAAAACCTTTAAGGGGACACAATCGTATACATTGTATTTCAGATTAATGACAAGCAAGACAACTGAACGAGTGCATGTTCGCCTTCGTGCTGGCTTATCTCCCGAGCTTATTAAAGATGCACGCTTACAGAATGAATGGCAAATATTTCCTCGCTGTGTCTGATCCCGGCTTACAACTTGGCTTCTGTGATTTTAACTGGATTTTCTACTGGACTTAATACCTGAACGAAGGACTTGTGGTATGTTTTATACAAGGGTGGGTTTAGGGGGGGGGAGATTGGCGTGAGCTCCCCTCCAAAATCTGGCAAGCATAAGTAAGTAACAAAACGTCAGTTATGTGCTGATCGTGTCCATATTCTACATAAACATTTAGACGTTATACTCCCTTACCCAAAATCCTGTATCCGCCCCTGTTATAAACTATAATTAAGCCTTTTTTTCAGACCATAGTTTTTGCCTATATTATTATAGCTTCTTTATATACCGTATGTTTATATATGTTACATTAGCCCAGCAATGACAAAAATGCTAGTTTTGCACGACAGTTATCTATTTCGTAACGAAACTTCTCTTAGGCGATTCCCTCCATTGACCGATATTTTCACCCCCGCATTGTAAACATCATTATATTTTCATTCAAACTAAAACTTCCCCATTCGACAAAGTACTTGAGTCGTTTAAATAAATACATGTACATATATATGACAACAGTGCGTTGTCAAACCTTGTACAGTGCAACTTCTCCAAAGCCGCACCCTTTTGGAGAAGGAAAATTGTGTTGTTGTTGAGAGGTTGTTGTTCCAGAGAGGTTCAATGAATAGTTAAATCGTACAATAGGGAAATCTCGTTGTTGTTGAAGAGAGGTTGTTGCTCAAGAGAGGACCGCTCTGGAGAGGTTGCACTGTAGTACTTACGTATGAAAGTACATGTACATCAATTGTTGAATTTTTTTAAACACTCTCAGTTCACATTCTTTTTTATCAGGATCACGAAGAATTCTGCTTTAAAATACGAATACTTGATTATAGAACATTGCACTAATCAAGTGTTAAACAGTGAATATATCCCCGCCAGAGAGATGTACGTTGGAACATCGCCTCTCAAAATTAAGGATGCATACTACAGTCCAGTTGAACAACAACAATGGACGTAAGTTACTACATACTTCGTAACTTGGAAATGTAAGATCATGTCATAAATCTACGTACACAGAAAGGCAAAACATGAAAAATGAAATGACTCAAATACTGTGTATATATATACATGTATGTACACTGTTGTTTAACGTCACATCAACAGGACGGGTCATTTGGCGTCTTCCCGGCTTTAACGGTGGATGAAAACCCAAGATATACACCTGGGTTCAACTATTGAACTTCCGTAACTGGACAGTTTCCTGATATGTGAAATTTTGTCTCGGGTGAGATTCGAACTCACAGTAGTGAAGGGCTAGTAATTACAAGTCAGAGACCATAACCAGTCCACCACAGAGGCCCCAATGGAATAATACAGATAAATCAGGTAATAATGAATTCATGGGGACCCGAATAATTACTTATTTATATCCTCATGTCACAATATCCATAACATTGAAATGACCAAAGGCATGGTCCGGAAAAATAATTACTTCATTATCTGAGTTCATTATAACCGTGTTTTACTGTACAAATACGTGTCAGAATTATGCTGGTCTACTTTGTTAGTTATTGTTTTCCGGTACAGTGCAACCTCTCCAAAGCAACACCTTTAGGGAGAAGCAAAATTATGTTGTAGTTGAGAGATTGTTGTGCTAGAGAGTTTAAATTGAAAGTTAAATCATGCTGCTGTTGTTTAAGGGAGGTTGTTGTTCAAAATAGGGTCGCTCTGGAGAGGTCGCACTGTACGAACAACATTTACATATTTAGATAATACGATTAAGCTTCAAGAACGTTTCGCTTTTATTTAAGGCAAACGACAAAGAACACGTCCAAACACTTCAAGGATAACCAAAGCATCCCCAAAATTGTATCTACGTCAGACGTCAGAATCCTGAAGCAGACGACTTTTGAAAAAATTGTAACAAAAGATGTCATTACTTGTAAAAAGCCATGGCTTCTTTTGCCACAATGTTTTCCACCTTGTCAGAGAGAAATAATCAAATTTCTGTATATTCTTTGATGAAGACATCAAGTGTAATTATATTTCATCTGGATACTTTGTGAAATCAGTGTCTGAAAATGAGATGGTACTTCTGTGACGTAGATTCTTCCACTGGACACAGTAAATAGCATAAGGCCAGAAAAAGCAGCCATATTTATTTTTACCTAAAGTTTCTAGCGGCAAAATCCAAAGTACGAAAGATTTTGGGACGAATTGTAGCTCGTGTTCTCTCAAAAGGTGTTTAGAGAAAAGTAGAAAAGAAATATTTTCGACCTACCTACTCTAATTCTGTTCATGAACCGTGAACTTAGTTGTTTTTTTATCCTAATGAATTGAATACATTTACAGAGAGGGGCGTAAGACAAAACGGGGAGCCAGACGATGTTCGTGATGGTGCATCTCATACCACCGACGAGAGAATTGAAATTAACCAAACAGATGATGATACAAAGAAACTCAAGTTAGGAAAATTAGCTGAGTATATGAAAATTGCTGCAAATATTGGACTGGCTGCTGTGACTGTCTTCGGAGTATGCATATTTTTAGTGAGGAGATAAATGGTTGGAAAATAAAAATGAACGGCTCTATGAAAACTCATACATCTCTTTGATGTATTGTAGCCAACATAAATCCTTCAGCTATTTAGTCCTTGATTACAAATTGAATACAGACTGTGTTTGCGGCAACCTCCGAATGAAGGCCACTTTTCAATAAACGTCCCATTTTTCTTTCCCAAGGGAGGCCTTTGTTTACAGGTTTGACTGTAAGCTCTTTTTTAAGAAAACCATCCACCAAATCAACTTAAATTCAAAGAATAAACATTCCGGTTGATTTCATGTCATTCAAGACAAAACAAGTTTAATAACAGCTCTTTAAGAGATAACCATCAATATTGTGAAAAAACACATTTTAACAGGACAATAAAGGTAGCAAGCCAAGGGCGACAGTGAAAATAAAGCGATTTGAAGACGCATAAACTAGTAGTATATCAGTTCTGACGACCCAGATCTGTGGTATGTGCGTATTTCATGATGAAAGTTTAACTTAACTGGTTATCATATCACAGACATCGCCAAGGTAACACTTTTTAAACTTATAAAGCCTGCTAAAATGGCATAATATTCTATACAAGTACCTTTGGCAATAAATCCTAACCCATTAAATGGGAAAATATACTGAAACGGGATGGCTAGATTTGATTATTGCTAATTAGGCGAAGACATATTTGTGAAAATGGCCTCTGACTGTCTGGTTTAATAAAATAACTAACCAACTACAAAAAAGTAATAAAATCAACAACACCATGCGTAGTAATGAAGGTCATCGGGGTGAGATAATTCGTGATTATATTACTCACATGTTGTTAGACAATTGTTAAGGTCAAGAATAGCCTTGTTAATATTGTTTTATTTTATGCGACTTATTGTCACTGGGTTTAACGCTGTTTTTTTCAACATTTTTTTTTTCAGTTGTGTACGGCGACCGGTTCACCTAACCAGTTTTTTTCTGGACTGTTTACTAACCAGTACTAACTTACCCTTCCACAAGGGGCCAGCAACTTCTCCACATTTGGAGGAAAATCTACATTTTTGGTCAAATTTTCATAGAAGGGTATAACCTGTCGAGACCGGGATTTGAACCTAGATTGATGGATTGCAAGTCCAGCGCACTAACCACTGTACCACGGTACGAGAGAACTTCAAATAATAGATAAACATGTGGCGTACCATTGTCGTACAAATATCATAAAATGATGTCATTAGCCGCATTACCACATTAATAACACTTAATATACCAGAAGAAATACTTAACAGGACAAATGTAAACATTGAATAAACTTGATCCAGATGCCATGTTTCAGTTGTTCACAGAAATAAATGATACAGAATATAAAAGGAAGACAGGTGCGTACACAGGCTAAACTGAAGTGGAATCAAGAATATAATACGTTATGAAAGTAACTAGTTTAACCCCATCTCACTCAAGAATTTGGTTGATTTTAATTTCTTATTGAAAACCATTTTACTATCCCAATATAATTTGTACCATATATTATTGTTATATTATTTTATTTTTATTTTTTAGAAAAATGATCTGGACTTGCGTATTGGCAGGTACGCACCTGGAACATAAAGAATTTAAAATTTTCCATGCGGCCGCTCTCGAACTTGTTGCACAAGTGCAGTTACTTTGGCTTTTTTTCAAACTTGTCAGACTAAGTAAGAAGAAAAAGAACTGTCCACTTTTCTTTGAAATAATAATTGAAATATAAAATACGTATGTACAGCAAAATACTGGTATTTTGAAATTACCATGTATATCGCACGTAAAAATATGGCAAAAATCGTTTATTGCGGTATATTGCACACCTCTAATAAATTTACAGTCAAACCTGTGAACAAAGGCCACCCTCGGGAAAGACAAAATGTGGCCTTTATTGACAGATGGCCTTCATTCGGAAGTCAATTTGCTCTGAATAATCAGTGACGTTTTTTTTTCAAAGAATGGCCTTTAATCACAGTGTAGTCTTTATTCGGAGGTGGTCGCACACACAGGTTTGAGTGCATAGCAAACAACTTTTGTGATGATGAGATTAAAGTGATTTTTTTCTCATTTAGCAACTTGTTCGACATGAAGCGGACCATCCTCTTTCTAACGTTTAAACATCTTGTAAGCGCCATCATGTTATAAACGACGTATTGGTTTGTTGTGTGAAGATGAATATTTAATCAAACCCTATTGTTATGCTTGGATGATGTTCGTCTTTAATATCACTCGTGAATTTCGGCAGGAAGTAGGAAATTAATCTAACAAAATGTCGCCAATCACCACTCACGCGATTAAATAAATAAATAAATTGGTCTCTATAGAAACGGTTCTGACGAAAGTGGGAACCAGATTTGTTTCCAGCCAAAGACACAGTCTAAGAATGTTCAGAAAAGAGCAGCAATTTCAGGGAATGGATTTATAAAATGTTGTTTTTTATGAGGGAAATATAGCTTGGTGAAAAGTTAAGATATTCTATAAAATCATATTTTAACGTTTTTTGTGTTACTTCGTAAGACAATATCAAAATACATGTTTCTTATAAAAATTAGGGCAAAGAATTTCATGTTGTTGATATATTAAAAAATGCGTTTATTTCACAACTAAATTTTAAGACCGTATAAAAGTGGAAACAAATACGTTTATTTTTTCGTATTATCGATTTTTTTAAGAAGCACTTTGACTGCCATTTGCCTATATTTTCTACAAATAATCTACACGTAATTTAATGGGATTTATGAAAACAGGTTTGCAATAAAAAGTGAAATATTATCCAAGGAACGTTTAGTTAAAGGAAGAAGAATGAAATTTACATCCATCTTACTGTCTGATAAATTGTACATATCGTCTGTTACTTCATTTGTTCTAACCCTAGATATGTAATTAATTAAATAGTATACATTATTACGATGTAATTAATTGAATATTATATATCATTATGTTGTTATTAATTGAATATTATATATCATTACGATGTAATTAATTGAATATTATATATCATTATGATGTAATTAATTGAATATTATATATCATTATGATGTAATTAATTGAATATTGTATACTATTACGATGCAATTAATTAAATTACTGATCATATTCAGCCAAGTTAAAGTGAATGACTTTTTTGGTAATACATGCATGACGAGTCTTTGAGGAATCATTTTTATAGACCGGCAAATAGTCATTTATTACGCCTTATTACATGTAAAATAAACTATAAACAGTTCCATTTAACTGCATGTATAGCTTTTTCTTAAAAGTCTTCTGTTTCGCGTGAATTTTTTTAGAATATGTTCATACTGACTATTTCGCGTACAATACGTAGTTTTTTTTCTGTAAAAATCTTGGATTCCGCTTTAGTTGTTTAAGCACAAATTTCAGACCAATTGCTCGTATTTCTTGTACAACAATATTAATGTTAGTGCTTTGACAGTTTATGAAAATGGAACACTTAAGAAGAGATGGAAAAAGCTTCACTCTGTATATGACTATCGTATTTAACTTCGTGTCATGTGTCGTGACTCTTTGTGGTAATGACCGAGGTTATCCGTACATGGTATATTTGGATACGCACAAAAAATTACTGTTTTCATGGCGTGTTGACTATGACAGAGAAAGGGTTCAAATAATGATATGCGCAGACATACCGGAAGTGACAGTATTAGGGGTTGGTTTCTCTGATTACGGTGAACCTAACAATGCGGACTTTGCTGTTTTCTGGACAAGTGTAACAGGAGTTCACCATTTCCAGGTCAGCATGATTTTTAGCATTGCCTTTCTCACCATCTAAGAACATATATACCATCCTCTGTTTATACCCTCGCAAACGAAGTTTTGGAGGGTATATTAGAATCACCGTAGTAGTTGGTTAGTTGGTCGGTCGATCGGTTAGTTGGTCGAGCGGTCTGATCCCAAATGATATAGAAGCTTGTGGTGAATATTTCTCTTACATTTCTGGTGCGAATTTTTTCATATTTTCTATATACATAGTGTTTGGATAGAAGATGTGAATAGCATTATTATTCATGCCGAAGGTCGCATGTAGAATTATGTCCCCTTGAAAGTTGGTCGATCGCGCGGTCTGTCTCCAAATGACATAGAAGCTTGTGGTGAATAGGCATATTTCTCTTACAGTTTTTGAAGGAACTTTTCATGTCTGTCCTCAAATAAAATGAAAATGTATATAATGCCTTTAATATGTCAGTACACAATTATTCTAGTTAAATATTTGCATGTCCTGTAGAAATGCTCTCTTGCACTTTGTCCACTAATTGGATTTTGCGGGGGGGTATTTAATCACAATTCAGTGATAGGTGTAGTTTATGTCTGGATTGTATGAGATCCAAGTCGAGAAACGAAGGCGTTAGTGCTGTTTTATTTGTCGACTATACCTACAATAAAGTTTGTAAAATACGCTTTAAAACGTGTTTAAATTCCATTCATTTTTGGTGTTAAATAAAATTTAGTTAAAGAATGTACCAAGCGAAATGTTTTTTTTACAACTTAACAGTGGAGTTCCGAACATAAATACACATATTACAATGTGTATACAACTTGTAGAGAAAAATATCATATAATAAATATGTCCATTTATACCATCGGTATATCATTATTGATATCTAAAAATCCTTGATTTGAAAGGTAATCAGTAAATGTCATAGAAATGATATTATTAACGATTTCCTCTAGCTTTTTTACATTAATTAGTCTTTCCTTATGGTACAAATTGTAAAGCCGCACCAATAACCAGGATAACACTTGTCCAACTTGTCAACGGTGGAGGAATACCGCAGGCGTATACCTGGGTAAAAACCCCGACCTTCTGTAAGCTAGCTGGACAGCTTTCTCAAATGTTTTTTTTCTGGTTCCTGGTGGGATTCGAACTCACGTCGATAATGGGCTTGTGATTAAGTATGGTGTATTTTACAGGACATGTTTACAGATAATTCGGGTATCTTACGTACAGACAGAAAACAGGATTATTTATTGAGAAAGGCTCACACAGACGGACGCACGGTTGCCTTAGAAATGTCGAGAAAGTTTGACACATGTGATACACGGGACTATCAACTGGATGTAAGTAGAGATTCATTATTCCTGAAATTACCCACAGACTGACTTATCAGGCACATAAACACTTTATATTATATCAGATTCATTGTATTTTCGTAAGAAAAAACATTGCTGCTTATGTTTAAACGTGTCATTCAGAATACACACTGCTTTACAAGATGTAATAGTCTACAAATTATAGTAAATGCGTTTAATTTCAATATAAAAATGTTGAGATATAGGTCATACTGTATTAACCTAAGATATTACGACATTTTTTATTTGATGCGAATTCTTTAATGCTAATTATTGATTCGGTAATCTAGATTCAAGTACAATAGTTTGTTAATTTCAGAGAGGTACGACACATATTGTATACTTCCTGTCATCTAAAGTCACTGACAAACCACCTTCTGGACGCTTGAATGTGAGCAATGAAGCGTTTGGGCTACAGAGAGTTCAGTTATTGAAACCGGAAGTTCCGAAGACGCCATTACCGTCGGATACTTGGACGTTCGAAGTGACGACTCCAAATGTAAGACTTGTCTCCAAATGTAAGAGTATCTGTGAATGTAATCACGTGCAGCTTGGACAAATGTAAATATTATTTGTCACATAAATGCTTCCGGACATGGAAAACACACTCGGTTCAATAAAGTTTAAATGATGGCTGGAAGTATGAAATAAATGTAAATAATGAGATGTGTCTTGGTAAAAGTTTTATACATACTGAACACAATACAAGGTTGCTGGCTGTGCTTTTCTGTAATTTTCTCTGTTCTTCATGATGAAATGAATACTCACCATCAGGTAGTTTGTATTATATGTGTGTACATGTACATCTGATATAACGATCTATAACATCCCACTGTTTCAGATTGAAGTTCCATCATCAGAAACAACATACTGGTGGTACACAGCTAAATTACCGCCACTTCACAAGAAACACCACATTATAAAAGTAAGTACATGAAGGCGTATGCAAGTCATTGTTTATACAGACATTAGTTAAAGTAGATGTTTCGAACAACATTATTGAAGTACATATGATATTCAAGATGAAAACTTTGAAATGTAAATAACAGACAATTAATAAAATCATCCGCTCATATATGTGCCAAATGCATCTGGCTGTTGGTACAACGTTAAATACCGATGAAAAAAATATATCATCCACAGAGTACATAATAATTTATTCAGTTTTACTTCTTGCAGTATATTATATTACAAATGTATATTACATCTTGCAGTATGAAGGCGTTATACAGCCCGGACACGAACATCTCGTGCACCATATGGAAGTATTTCATTGTGAAGTTGCGGTGAATGAAATCATTCGATTCTACAATGGACCAGGATTAGCTGAGGGTAAACCACCCGAACTAGAAGCTTGTAGAAAAGTGATTGGCGCATGGGCGATGGGTGCTTCGGTATAATCAATGTTTTATTCAGATAAGTACGTTAGTAA
Organism: Lutraria rhynchaena; assembly: GCA_008271625.1. NCBI lineage: Eukaryota > Metazoa > Mollusca > Bivalvia > Venerida > Mactridae > Lutraria > Lutraria rhynchaena. The sequence goes on along the minus strand of VIBL01000244.1, from coordinate 360,997 downwards.
CAAAAGACTGGTAAAACATCAGTTCATCTTCGTTGTACGAGGATCATAATGCGTCTCTTCAGAATATAATATTGATAAGATGAAAATGGAGAGTCGTGGGCTTCTGAAAGCTAGGAAAAGCTTTCTGAAGGATTGACCAACTATAGAAATCATACAACATGGCTGTCCATTGCGTTATCTATTGTAGATACGCATTTATTTTATTCCATCGCCCATAATCACCATTAGTAATATGAGTTAATTAGTAATAATAGTAAGCTAATTAGTAGGAGCTGTTTCAGGCGATGATATTACCTAAAGAAGCTGGATTTCCGCTTGGTGGTCCGGGTTACTCCCGATACGTTCTACTGGAGGTGCATTATAATAATCAAGAACGATCAGCAGGTTTGTTCTCTTCTTATAAATCAGTAATTTTTAACCGAGTTAATAAGTTGGAATTATAATGATAAAACATGTTTCTCGTGTTAGTATTTAATTCTTAGAGTTGATTCTACCAGTCACTGCCTCACTGGTCTTAACCGCCATCTTGTGTCAATATCTTGCAGTTTTGAAAAATAGGTTTTGAAAGACGCCCTACAGTTTATTTTATCAGACTATCTGTGAATGATTAGGCAACAGGGTCTGATTCCTTGAGTTTCTAGATTAACATAAACTGTGTCACTTGGAAGTGCTTGGACAATCGGTGACGAAGTTCTATCCACATACGAGCTTAGTAACTTACCTTAAAAGAACCGACCGTTGATTATTTTTACAAAGCATAATGCGACCAAATTATGAACGAATCTTTGCAGTCCGATAAATAATTCTCTCTATCATGTTCTTTTATTCAGGCATGATTGATTCGTCTGGTATACGTTTCTACGTGACGTCATCACTACGTAATTATGACGCAGGAATAATGGAGCTTGGTTTAGAATACACCAATAAAATGGCGATACCACCGGGACAGGCTCTATTTCCTCTGACTGGTTATTGTATACAGGAATGTACAACTGTAGTATGTATGATATTGACAGTCAGCGGAAACCAGTCAGCACAATCGCCTTTTATTGTACATTTATTTTCTATTCTGAGAGACCACATGATAAGTTGCGAATACTGAAACTCAGAAATTAGCCTTTTAGCAATCAGCTTTGGCTTCTCAGTAACATTTCAACTCGTAATTTCACTAATCGTAAATTTGGTGGTACCAACGGAATTCCGTATTTTGCAACAGTAACAGCAAGGTTGTTCTTAACAAATTCACTACTGTTACAAGAATCTTTATGGTTATGTAATATGGAATCCATATTGGCTGGTTCCACCATTTTGAAAAGACATAAAATGGCACTAATAATATCACAAACATAGTTATGTAAAGTTTATGCTGGCATTTCTGTCAGTCAGCAATTGGTACATTTGTTTAGGCTATAAAAACAGTCATATTTTTTTACAAGATCGAAACATAGTATAGGTAGGTCGCATTTTTTTCTATTTTATTTTCTAAACATACCCTTTGTACTTGAGAGGTACGATCCGCCCCCAAACATTTTCGTACTTTGAATTTCACTGTTAGAAACGTAAGGATAGACGCTACAATAGGGTCAGTATCAGGTAACCAGAAACACGACTTTATTTTTCTGGCCTTTTTTGCGCTCATGACGTACGTACTTGTCTGATGCACGCAGTATTTGGGCTCTGAAATCTACTGACTATTAGAAGCTTATCGTCTTAAAATCAACAGCCGCAATGCAGACACTACAAATAACTTGATATTCAACGCAATAATAACATCAATATAATAAATAAATCAATAACATTTTACTGTCTGCAATATTGATGATAACCACCTCGAGTGTCATCATGAACAATTGAAATGTATTACTATTTATGACTTTCCGGAAGTCACATAATAACTAAGAGGCATGGAGTAGTGCATGCTGGGTATTGACATCCGATATCATAGTTTCTATTGAGGAATTATTTACTTCACTCATTTCTGCTTGAATTTGTTTACTGATATTAAATCAATTTTATTGTTATGATATGACACGGCAAGATCGAGAATTAATCCTGAATGAAAGCTAGGGTGGGGTACGAGGCGAGGCATACTCGTCACTTTCAATAACTTCAGGCCATTTTTTCAATGATTGGGTTGGCAAATTTTCGTAAATAATTATGCTTGAACTGAAAACGAAAATCTGGAGTAAATAACGAACAATTTTGTCAGAATAGCTTTAAAAATGGGGTCGGGTAATTTTGGAATGAGTCGGATGCCTAACTGCAGTCTTATATTTTTCAAGTATGGCCTTATGTTCATTGTTTTGAATGCGTGCAGTTTTTAAAATCATATTGGGAAGGGATTGTTAAATTTAATTCATAATGAATTCACATGGTATTGTTTTTCAAGGGTTTACCACACGACGGTATTTACATTTATGCGTCCCAGCTTCATACCCACTTAACCGGAAGACGTGTTTACACCAAACATGTACGCAGCGGTCGAGAGTTACCGGAAGTAAACAGAGATAATCATTATAGTCCACATTTCCAAGAAATACGTCGACTTCCTACACCAGTACGGATATTGCCCGTGAGTCGTATTTAATAACTCCTTGCAGCTAAGTTAGATATTTACCAAAATAGTCACTGCGCACGCAACAAAAATAACATTCGTTTTTTGTCCTGATTTCTAGAATAATCTCCCGAATTAGAAATTTGAAAATCCAAGATGGCGGCACTGAAGGCTGTCTCTTGTTCGACTAAGTTAACTTAATACCTATTACAACATTTATTTAATTTTTATAGCAAATCCACATTTATTTATACCTGTACCATTAATATATATCACACATAGGGTGATGCATTAGTGACCACATGTGAAGACAAAACAACAGAAAAAGTCAATGCTACCATTGTAAGTATAAATTGATTACTTTCATGTCTGTGGTCTTTCATGCATGTACCAAAACAGTTATCTTTAAATGACGTGTTTTTCATCTTGTTAGTTGGCTGGACATCACGTGGAAGCTGCATTAAGGAAGATTATTTCTCAGACAATTTGACATCTTGTGATTAATGACTATAACCTTGACCTTGACACCAAGTATGCCACAAAAAGAGTAAATTCTTACCTCCATTGCAGTTTAAAGATTTGATTGGGATAAGGAGAAAATTGAATGAATGCGTTCAATGTTTTTTCAGTTCTATACGGCGGCCAGATCACCTAACCAGTTTTCCTGGACTAACCAGTACTAACTTACCCTTCCACAAGGAACCTGCAACTTCTCCACATATGGAGGAAAATCGACATTTTGTCAAATTTTCACAGAAGGGTATGACCTGCCGCGGATCGCCGGGTTACAAGTCCACAGCGCACAAACCACTGAACCATGGTCGCGGCGAATGTTTATATGTATGATTCCTTCCATAAGAGTGTAGGTCACGTATATTTCAGGGCGGGTTTGCTATCACTGACGAAATGTGTGTGAATTACGTTCATTATTATCCACTGTCATCACTCGAAGTTTGTAAAAGTTCTGTCGCCACGAAAGCTTTACAGAAATTCTTTTCTTTTATGAACAGGTACGTTTTACACCTTATGTTAGTTATGTTTATTTTAGCTCTGTTCACCTCTAGATTCCGGAATACTTATTGCAGTCGATAAATTGATACACTCTTTTCTCTGGGGTTTGCACCAGCTGCCAGGGTTAGGCCTATTTTGGCAACTTTTCCAGTTTTAACGGTAGAGGAAGACCAAAGACATACACCTGGCGAGAACCACCGACCTTCCGAAAATTGGCTGGACAGCTTCCTCACATGTGAGAGTTATTTGTTTGGTCCCGAATTGGATTCAAACTTACTATGGTAATAGGCTAGTGATTACTAGTATTAGACCGTAACCAATCGACCACGGAGGTTCACTAAATGGATACTCATGTCCACGTATGACTTTAACGACGGTGACAGTTTAATATATCACAAAGTGATATCATGTCTCTAGAACAAAAAACTGTCATAACTGCGTAAAGAATTTTGTGTTGGGAGATTTTTACATAGATCGACCACGTTATTGCAAACCAACACCTTTAAGGAAGGTCGTACACAGCATGATTTTGTTTCCATCATTGAAGTATTTATCAGTCAAGTAAGAATTAATATCTAATTCATGATCAACTTATAATTTCTACATTTAGTGCTACATGTATATACTGCCTATGTTTAAGATGGGATCTTGACCAGACTTCATCCTATAAAGGGGACCGTGATAATTATCAATCCATACGTTGGACTCCACTCACCACTCTGTTGTTGAAAACTTTGTATAAAACATCTCCAATCTCAATGCAATGTAACCAGTCGGATGGTACCCGATTTCCTGTAAGTATAACTATTCTGATATTATAAGAATTCTTCCAAGTGCAACCAGTCTGGTGTAACTAGGCTTTCGGTCAGCATAACCTGAGTGATGAAACATGATTTCTAATGAGTGTATCCCGTCTGGCGTTACTAGGCTTTCGGTGAGCATAACATGTGTGATGAAACATGATTTCTAATGAGTGTAACCAGTCTGCTAATACTAACGTTTTAGTTAGTGTAACCAGTCCAGCGGTACAGGATTGCAAGTATGTGTCAATAGTCTAATAAAACAAGCTTTTCAGAAAATACAACCAGTCTAGCGATGCAAGGCTTCCGTTTACATGTACTATGATGGTATCAACAATCGATGTAAGCAATCGGTCGAATCAAACGCAGATTAATTTGGTTATTTCATTTCAATACACGAGTATACTCGTGTTATAACACCACAAAGCCTTGGAGTATAAGTGCAGTGATCCGTTTGACTGTGACGTCATAAATGTCGTGACAACTATCCTTACGTGCAAAGCATAACTCGTGCATTAAAATTAATACTCTTACATGCTTATACAGTCAAACCTGTGAACAAAGGCCACCTTTGGGAAAGACAAAATGTTGCCTTTATTGACAAGTAACCTTTATTCTGAGGTCTGTTTATTCTAAAAAATCAGTGATTGTTTTTCTATTCGGGGGTAGCTGCAAAGACAGGCTTGACTGTATTCTAGTTAGCATGATATTTCTTTCAAATGTTTTCTACTTTTTTCCTATTTGAATTGTTTCTGTCTTCCACAGGGACACTGGAGGGAAGCAAGCTTGACAAAAATCATTGAACCATTACCACTTCCGGTAAACGCATGCGCAGACAATTTATAAAAAGTGTCGAAATTAATGCATCGTAATTATACTTGATTCGTTGAATAAACATGAACCAAAATACCCAGTGTTTTTTGTTTTAGACTTGAACATTTTAATATCATAGGGAAAACAACACGAAAAGATTGACGGTTATAACGTAGTTAGGAAACCTGTTTAGAAATAAAAGTCTTATGGACCAAGACTTAATCAACCAATCACGAGGTTAAACCGCTCGACTGGTTTCCAAATTCATTGTTATAATGTCCAGAAAATCTTTACAAATCGTTTGCTTATCGGGAAAGTTGTCGCCCTTGAAATTGTGCAGTTTCACAGATTCTAGAGAACAGTAAAACCTCGCCTGTATTAACAACTAATTAAACAACACAAAATCCTTCATTTAAGCCGTTAATCAGTAATTCACGAGCACTGTTTACATCAATTCACGTACAGTGTATATGTAAGCGTATCAATGATTGTGTTACCTCCAGCTATACTTTTTAGTTAATAGTATGCAAGGTTCTAAAGATATATGTAGTAACTTTGAAATGGGTCCTATACCTGATCTGATTTGACTAAAGGGTAACAATCCAGTAGCAAATATCAAAGGGAGGCTAACAACAAATGTGGCCTTTATATAATCTGGCATTTAAAGCCAGCCCAAAATATTGAGCCCAGAATCAACCAGAACTATAGACTGGTTTCCAAGTTCAGTGTACTAAAAATAGGCCCAGTTTAATAACCCTATCCTGAAATGTCATCACGTGCAACAGACAGACAATAGCAATTTTACAGGAAATGGATTTTCCAACAAACTTATCAAATATCCGTCCAATCATCAATCGTATATGTTAAGGCTTGAAAAGAAGTTAATTGTTTCCTCTAGCCCTCCCGATCGTATTTTCCCTGCTTACCCAAACTTTTTATCTGTTTGGGTCAATTTTTTCTATGCCAATATTTTCCATTTTCGTAGTAACTATTTCTCAGAACAAAAAATGTATTTGTGAAAAAATTCTGCCGACTTACTGACCTTACATTTTGGTGGATGTTAGTGGAAACACGGTACTTATATTTTGGCCTAACATACCGTGGGGTGAGTTTTTCTTTCAAACATGAAAGACTAGAATTACATTCCTGCCGGTCCAGACACTGCAGTCAGTAAAAGTTGATATATTTCCGGTGCATCGTAATTCTTACATGGATATGATTTTAACTCTGAATATTGATTTCTGTCTATTCTATCACCCGTCATTGATTCATGACAAACATGATGTTCAATTTCATATTGATGAGCCATGCACACCGATAGATACATTGTATTTTTTACTACGCTATCACAATGATCTCCTGAACAATAGAATTGTGACAGATTTGTCGAACTTTAATGACAATATTCAATATTTAAATAATTTATATGGAATATTTATAGACTGTAGCAGAGCGGAATTGTTTTATTGTGAACGTTTCCTCAACATTAAACAATTTCCAGTCACCGGTCAGAGCATGAAATACGAATGTAATTCATCTCAAAATAGGAAAACAAATAGTTGAGAGAGAGCGTTTTACCACCAATTAGAACTGAACAGAACAGAACAGAACAGAACAGAATAGACTAGATCAGAATAGAACTGAACAGATCAGATTGGATTTATGATAAAGTGTTACACGGAGGTAGATGTGAGAGCTGTTTTGTGCAATGTCCTCATATTTACTAGAAAACATTTCCCTCTAAAGGGTAATAAAGTTGATGAACTTCTTTCACGTTGGTTAAATTGTTTTTTTAAAGGATAGTTTGTGTTTAAAGCGAGTTACTGTAAAACAAACAACTAAGTGATTAATTGAAGATTTACTCAAGCAGATAATGTGAAGAAATTTGGAAAGAATGAAACATTTTCTGTCAGTCGCAGACAGGATTAAATAAAGTGGACGAACCGGAAACTGAGTTTTATTTAAGTGAGACAATTTTTGAAAGGAATTAGGTATGTGTAATTAGTGTTGTCCATTTAAAAGATATGCGTCTGTCAGTGGATTTAGTAAACATTAGGAGGCTCACAGAATTGACACGTTCAGTGTGAATATTCACTCTATTTAACACTGTTTTTAGTTTTTAATTAAAATTAAATGAGTTATGTTTTAAGTTAGCGTAAATATTGATATGGTCTCAGAAAATTTCATTTTTACCCAAACATTAAATATTCTGAATCCAAAAGGTAAGTATATGAAAAGTTACGTTTTCTAGTATTCATTTTACACACGGTTTAATCATTTAATGACATTCAAGATAAATGATCTTTAAAGTGAACGATTAATAATAAAAAAATTAATGAATGAAATAATTTATGAAACGAACGAACGAACGAACGAACGAACGAACGAACGAACGAACGAACGAACGAACGAACGAACGAACGAACGAACGAACGAACGAACGAACGAACGAACGAACGATCGAACGAACGAACGAACGAACGAACGAACGAACAAACATAATGATTTCTTTCACGAATGTACGAACGGGTATAAATTGCCATAGATTGCAGTCGCAATACACGTTATTACACTGTGTCGAATTTCTAAACGTCCACATTAAAAAACTTGGTTCTTTGGAAGACTGTAAATGTTTGAAGGAAATCTAGGATACAAAGTAAATATTAGATTGAATATATTAAAATTCAACCTGATATTTAACCATGTGTGTTCAATGATTTTTTTCTAGCGCTGTAAAATACAAACTGAACATTTAGAAAACAAGCTCAGTGTACCAATACATATTAGCATCAAGACCACAGTCAATTGATACAAATACCACAAATTATAGCCGAATAAAACCCTAAAGATTTGCAATCGTAACGTGTTTAGCCTGTAAGTTTTAATTGAAAGTTCTTCTGTTGTTAGCGTTGGTGGCTGTGATCAATTAATCAAACACTTGCACACTTTGTTATAACGATCAAATTAGCTGAGAGAATATGATTATAATCATTACATTTACCACAGTGGTTAATGAATTATACATTATATGTTAATCCTAATTCGATATACGCCCGCATTTAGACAGCTCCCACAGCGACTAAGTCTACTTTTTTAAAAAGCCTTCAACAGCTGACAGCTTATGTCAGAAACATCGCGTCCGCACTTTTTGAGAGTTTTTCCAGGGATTTTTTACGACAACTTTTAAATCCTTTTTGAAGGAGATCTGGGATTTTGTCACGTTCTATAAAATTTTCTATTTCTAAAGGAGCTTACGTGCAGCCATATTGTACGTGAAGAAGAAATAAGAGATCATATGCTTATGGAATCTACTTCATACAAATTGTAACATTTTCTTTAAACATATTAATACGTGTAGAAGATTTGCAACATTTTTTTCATTGCATAATTTTATTTGACACGTTGAGGCATATTGATCTTTACTATAAAAGCACACGTGTATTTTAATTGCATTCACATTGAGTTGAGAATATTTGTTAACAAAGATACAGTGATCGCTGATTCGAGTCTGTAGACAATTTAATTGATAAGTCACGCAAAACAAACCAGAGAACGACAGTATAAACAAACTATAAAAGGATCGCAGACAAGTTGACTGTCACGTGACACGTGAGTGGCAGTTCAATAGGGTCAAATATAATCATAGCTTCAAATCAAACAGTGAAATCTCAGACCTTTTAAAGGGAGTGTACTCCAGATTTATAATTGATTTTTCGAAATCTGGAAATCCCTTTTCGTTTTGACATTGATCATAATGAAATAAAAAAACTTCATGTGTGTTACGAATTTGAATAATGTTTATTTTGTCTTCAACACTTTCTAAGATATTCGAAATTGAAGGATAATATAGACATCGCCAGTCATACTTTGGAATTATTCTATAAGTAAGTTAAAATTATTTAGCTGTTTTATAATTTCAAATTCGTGAATTGCCATAAAAATAAATATTTATGAATCGTAATAAACGAAGTACAGACACTCTCAGTAACCGAACCCTTTTTTGATTTTCTTTATTTTGAGTTTAACGTCGCACCAACAGTCAGGGTCATTTACTGTTCTTTTCACCTTTAACGGTAGATGAAGACCCAAGGCATAGACCTGGGTATAACCACCGGCAATCCATAAGCTAGCTGGACAGCTTCCTTACCTGTGAAATTAGGTACTGGGTGGAATTCGGACTCTCAGCGATGAATAAAAGGTGCATTAATTAAAAGTGATGAACTAGTGTCTTATGTGCATGAAAAAACCCGTCCGCACCGTTCTCATTAAGTCACGTGACATCACGTGATAAGTAAATATTACTGACAGTTCCAATGAATAACATTTTTGTCATTTAATCAAACCGTCTATTAATTGTACAGATACGGTAAATTATATCATCATTTATTGTGAATCCAAATAACGGTTGTCATATCTGTCAACAATCATCGATTATCTATCAAACCCCGGTTATAGAAGTGAGAACACTGAAATAATGGAAGACCTCAATGATTGTACACAATCAACTTCACGCCGATCAATAACATATCAAACATATTGAGATATCAACACAACGGAGTATATAGACACGCCCCTTCATTAACACCCAACGGCAATACGGCTGATTCTCGCCAGGTGGTGTTCAGGCACATAATTCTATAAGCAGGATCGAGGTCAGTTGGACTTTTTGACGATGGGGTGCTGTTTGTTATGTTGTATTTATGTTTCTTTGATCACAAATATATATTTTACAATATCTAGGACTTGATATTTTCGTGTGTGTGCTATATGCATTGTTTAAGGACACGTGTAGATCTATGTTTAGAGTCCTTGAAAGTTAAAGCATTGGGTCCATAACGATTGACAGTGGTAGAGGTTAAGGTATTATTTACTTCGAAACCTCCGGTACATATTCTGTCTTTTACTTAGCTATTAGTCGGTCGTTTTGTTACCATGGTAAAATGGATTCATCTAAGTCCAGAAATATGTAGTAGATTATTCGATATTTAAGATTTTTAAATGATGTCCTTTAGTAAGTAGATCCTGAGAGATTGTTCGAATTATAAGCACGCCATGTCAAAAATAACACATAATACGTTAGAACACAGTCATAGTGAATCCTTAGAACACGAATAAAAGCTTCATTATATCAATATTTCACTACAACCATAACTATGAAATAAAGGAGTGTGTGTTTACAGAAACTTAAATACTTCACTGTATCAAATTCTTCAACACTATTATCGAGTTCATCATAACCGTGTTTTACAGTACTGTCCAAATAGTAACAAAAAACAGAGGCAATTAGGTGGACACTTTATCAATTATACAAATACATTGTTCATTAAGTTTTATACATTTCATATTGTAAACAAAAGAGTTTTCAGTGTAATCACAAAATACAATGATATCAAACAGTGAATGTATTGAAAACACTTATGAAAATACTGAACATGAAAATTCATACTGTACGCATTCAATGCTTCAATACGAACATCGATCTTTTTGTTAGTAAACCATTGTAAGTTTTGTATTGCTTCTTGTAAATAATGAATTCTTGAATCACTTCTTCACGAGGTTTCTAGTACAGCACTAAATAATTTCCTGCAAACTTTCAATACAATAAAAGAACCGAATCAATAGTTTTCATTCGTAGCCCGAGGTAAAAAGGACGCCCATAAAGAATGTCGCTCGAATTTGTAGAGTCAGGCCTGTATGATGCATTTAATTATTATACACATGTATGTAACCTCCATTTACAGTGTCTGCTTAGCGATGATCGAACCTAGACCATGAATAGTATACGTTAACTAAGCAGCACATGCCGAGTCAATTCACCGGGTTCCGGGACTTATTTCACACAAAATATGTACATTACTTACATTGTCAACACAGTATTCTAGTCATAGTTATTCATCACACATTACTACATCGCTAGCCACTTTCTATTGGTCCATATTAAAGGTCAATATATCCAAACATTTGGTGACCTTAATTCTAAAGCCAAATTAAACAAAATAAAAGTACACACACATATGTATCCAACCATTATAGTATGTATCCGTCGTAAAATTTGTGTTGTCGGAAGTTCGTTAAAAGTGTACTTGGGAAAAAACCAATTTGACCAGAGTCGGGAAAAAAATTCATAAATTTCATCTGGAGTAGCATAAAAGTACATGTATGAAGTAATGGGGTAACATAGGGGATAAATATTGAAAGTGAAAGTTGCATCTTATTGTCATGGTTTCTAGAAAACAATGGTCAAATCTCAAAGATTTGAAATCCATTGGATACTTGTAATAATAATGATAAATTAGCTAATGACACGGCTGCGTGTGAAGTGTAGTTTCTAAATCCGCTACATAACATTGGACCCAAGTTCGGAGAAGAACCTTTAGCCGAAGAACGTCCGGTCTATTTTGACGATGTTCTTAAACAATCTAAAACAGTCCGTGGAGTTTAAGAAACAGACATGACTGTTGTGTTTACTGTTCGTACGGAAAGGAAATAACTTCATTTAAAAAACTCACTGGAGAGTATTCTTGTAATTAAAATGGAGAAAGTAGAATTCACAGATTTCGAGGTAGACTGAAATGTTTTGTTCAGAACCAAATAAATCTCTGTCAGCTTATTCTTGTTGTTCAATTTTCAGTTATAAGTTAAAGAAATAATTAAACAATTTCTAATTTAGAAATTCTTTAGTCTCTAGATTTTTTTTCTATGGAACTGTATAAAAATAGACGATATGAAATAATATCACAAGTTTGAGATCAAGGAATTGTCAATGTTGTTTGAAATTAATGAGTAACAGCAGTACCATAATATGGTTGTCCACGAAGACACAAGCAATAAACAGACAGTATCTATGAAGTCAAATATCGGATATTTCCCAAATCGTCAATGTATTCATAAAACAATTAAATCGTTTTTATTTGTATTAATGGACAAACAATCGTCGTAATTCTAAGTCAACAATTAACTAAACTTGTTCCAGTAATTAAAAAACAGATAAACTTGTTTACATGTACGTAGAATTTTCTGAAATCGATTTTTCTATTACAGTCAAATCTGTGAACAAAGGCCACCCTAAGAAAGACAAATGTGGCCCTTATTGACAGGTGACTTTTATTCGGATGTCAGTTTGTCCTAAATTATTAATGGTTTTTCAAAAAATGGCCTTTATTCACAGGGTGGCCATTATTCACAGGGTGGCCATTATTCGGTGGTGGTCGCAATCACAGGTTAGACTGCACTATAAAAATGTTACAAATGCTTGAATGTACTAATATTTTTGAAGAACTTTTAGTTTATACAATAAGACCGCGTTGTTGATATATTACATGTTTATTTATTTGTACACAAGAACCTCTTTTTAACCGGACAAGCAAAAAACCGGGTAAAGTCCGGTCCAAGTTGGTTTTTTGGTCATTTGGTCACCCTTTTCTGCTTTTACGCGGAAGAAGACCACCGACCCTCAGTAAGCTAGCTGGACAGCTTCCTCTAATGTGAAATTTGTCCGGTCCCGGATGGAATTCGAACTCACAGGGGGTTGTTATTACTATACAGAAACAATAACCACTAGACCACTTAAATACCTTGGGAATACGTTTAACATAAAACATTGTCTTACAGGACGACGGAGCGCCTGTTTTAACCATGCCCGTTGGCAAGGTAACCAGAGGTCATAAATTGAAGTCACATGACGATAAAGACAAACGAGCCAATGAACGTAAAGTACAACGAGCCAATTACAGAAAACAACACAGAGATCTATACGTGAAAGGTAAATAAGGAATGATAGTTAAATCAATCCGAATTATTGAATTTGCTACTTAATCTTACTGTTTTTAGCTCGCTGGATGTAGCTATACATGTAGATGTTATGTCTTATGCCTGCCATCTTCTGTCTCATGTCATATTCTGAAAAAAAACACGGAAAGAATTTCGACATAACAGGCTTCATTCATCAAAGACAGGGCTTCTTATTTTACAACATATCGTATCTTTGTTCATTAGGACAAGCAAACTTCAGTGTATAATTTTTATTATAGTTTTTCAAGCAAACAACGTCATTTCCATAGCAACGTCCGTGAAATCATAATATATAAATATAGTTGATAGCAGTCTTACAGAATAAAAATGGCTAACTAATCTCTACATGTCTCAAATATCAACACATATATCACATACTAGTTTAAATGAAAATAAATATCAGTTGAGTAACACTGGACGTCAGTGTATCTTTGAATGTGTACTTGTTCGTAATTCAAATCATATGTATCCATAATGTGATGGTTCTGTCTACAGTAAAACACGGTTATAATGAACTCGAATATAATGAAAAATCTGAAACAGTGAAGTATTTAATTTTTGCTCAAACACACCCATCTTTATTTCTGTGTGATAAATATAAATGCAGTTAGTGAAATATGGATATAACGAATTAATATTTCGGGTCCCCATGATTTCACTATAACCGTGTTCTACTGTTTTCATAACTACAATAATCATTGGTAATATATCATGTCGTAAAGTCAACAAAATTTTAAGGTATTTAAAAATTCGTGGAAAAGAAAACTTTCGTAAGAAATATGTCATTTGCAGACTTTAGCAATTTAAGACCATCCTTAAAAATGTTGGATAACAATTACGCTGCAGACTCTTTCAAAATTCACCTGACCTAAAACAACTTTTTAGCGATTTTGACCAAAAATACGCTTTTGTTCTCAATACAATCATAATTATGATGTTAACCAAAACAAATACCTAACTTCCCGCTTCAAACCAACATTTTTACAAGGATGACCTAAGTTAAATATTTTTTTATGATGTCTTTTTTTACAGTCTCCTATGACTGACGATCCGATTCTTTAATTTTCATTTTTTATTGAGTGTTAATTAAGTGTTTTTATACAAATGTCACACGATTTGTGTTTGTATAACTTTGTTGTTGCTAAGCAACTGTTGCTATGTCTTAATTAGTTGTTTCGTTAATTTTATGTTTGTTTTTTGTTGTTGATAGTGATATCATGTTCATATTGTCTGTTATAACAATACACTTCAAACGATTGTTAATTTTCCAATATTTAAATCCGTAATCCATATTTGTTAAATAAACCAACAGCTTTAGTAATGTACGGGAGATATAATTGTACATTTTCATTTAATGAAGCGTGCGTAGTCTGGTAATGTGGAATATTTGATTACCACTTAACTGGATTACATGTTTACATAGATATAAACTATTCATGTAAGTATAGTAAAACCTCAAATGAAGACCACTTCAGTTTTACGACTATTTCGTCATAACGACCACTTATTTTTGGAATAATTTTCCATATTTCCTCGATATTTCAACACTGTAATGAGTCCTACTCAATATATAGACAGCATTTTTTGGTTCCCCGAGGTTGTCTAATTATCGAGGTTTCACTATATATTTGTATTGTATTGTTGGTTATGATTCATCACAAACCTGTCTCAAAAGTGAGTAACCATTAATTGCCTTACTCACTGAGTGTCGGTTTTAATATTAAAAAAGTCAATATTTTTCATTCGATAGACTAAGGCTATTATTTATAATACTTGGCGTTGATCTGCACGTTCTAAATCTATTCTTTGCTAAGATCACCATTAATCAGACGGTACATGTGTAACAATCAATTTCAGAAGATCAATTATGTCCGATAAAATCAAATATATTCGACACGTTTAAAGCATTGCAAGTATTTCACCAAAATATCTCCACCACCAATGATGCTTGCCTAAGTCCTCTCACAGAAACCAATTACAATAAGAAAATAAGGGGATGAATCACCTTCCAAAAATAGAATACAAAAAGGTTAAATAAAAGTTCTACGAGAACAAACGACCCGCAAGAGGATAACAGGGTAATTATCAGATTCACCTCCGAACGAAAGAAACATTGGTCAGGTTTGGGAAGAGAATAGAATTACCCGATACACCCTTCATTTACTGCAGACTTGAAGTTATTATAAGGAAAGCGAAATGATCACTGGTCAGTGATAATTCCATTTAAGACAAAACTATGCAGCCAAGTTCTATGTCTTCTGTTGAAGACTGTGAAGAAAACTTATGTAAACAATAGATTGAAGTAGGTCCAAGCGAGTTTAAATATACTAGTATACAATACGAAAAATTATAGTCATCATAAAACGAAAGTCCCTGGTTCTTAGTACATGTAATACATAATAAACCCACAATGCCACCAGTAGGTCTGTCTGTAGTGAATTTTGATATTTTTTCAGAAACAAGCGACCCCCAGGAAGATAAAAGAAAACATGACGAAAAGTTACTGGCAGAGTTATCTGACATTATTGGTGAATACAGCCAACAGCGCATGCGCGCACTTCACATGAGCTTCCGGCAGTACGGCAACGATGAAAACAGAATGACAAGCAAGGAAATGGTTCAGTCGTTACAAGTAAGCGTAAAAATTGTTTGTTTCTGGTTACATGCTCATTAAAAATAAAGTAGGTAGGTCGGGATTTTTTCTTATCATTTTGAAAGCCGTTGTTAAGATATTTTTTGTGCAGAAAAGTAAAAAGAACGAGACAGTGGTGTACCGTTCCTCGGATCTAATAAAAAGGGTTTCGGGGAAAATTGCGTAGGTCAGGTAACCAGAAATAAACATTTTTTACGCCTAAGAGAACAGTGGGCCAGGTGTCTTACACAAAGTGGCTCATTCAGCTATTAATAATTCATTACTACGCAAGGCTTATTTCAATCTTAGGTACCACACCACTTGTAAAATTAAACCCTAAAATAGCCGGTAAGATATTGATAAAAAAACTTGTACGAATCCTGTAATGCAGTCGAATGTGGAACACGAGTGCTTTTTTAAATACCTTTCTGTCTCGAAAATAAAATTTTAGACAACTTTCAATGTAAACTCAAATTCTAAATGTTGTCCCATTTGTTAGAATTAACTGTTCGGTCATTCATCATATTGCAGGAAAACAATATATCAATTCCAAGTGTTTTACTGAAAGCTTTGATTGGGAAATTCGAAGTTGCTAAGGGTATCGACTTAGAAGCTTTGTTCCGGTTTCTGAAAGAATCCCACGTACGCACGGGGCGAGATAGTGTTTTAGCAATGCACAAACGGAATGATTTATCACAAAGATACATTCTTTCACTGGAGGAGATTGATGAAGATCTGTTGTGGAGAATTGAGACACAGTTAATCAAGAGTCATGCTTTTATTGATTTAGATGAATTAAGAACGGAGTTTCAGCGGAGAGACACTGGTAAATGTGGCAGAATTGACGCTCACAAGGTAAGTCAGTCATTCAATCAGGTACAATCAAAACTGTGTTTGAAGCCACCTCCAAATAAAGGCCATTCTTTGATTAAACCGTCATTGATTAATGAGAACAAACTGACCTCCAAATAAAGGTTATCTGTTAATAAAGGACACATTTTGCCTGTCCAAATGGTGGGCCTTTTTTCACAGGTTTGACTGTACGTCAAAACCATCTGGTTTATATTCGTCACTTTGTTCTGAGTCATTGAAATAAAGAGTTAATTCATGATTTATGCATTTTTTTTAAATGAGGTTTAACGTCGTACCAACAGCCGGGGTCGTTTAGCAATTTTTCCAGCTTTAACGGTAGAGGAAGACCCCAAGACTAATACTTGGGTAGAACCACAGACCTTCCATAAGCTACCTGTACAACTTCCTCACATGTGAAATTTTGTCCTAGGAGGGGGTTCACAGCGGTGAGAGGCTAGTGATTACTAGTCACAACTACAACCACTCGACCACAGAGGCCCCCTGATTTTGTACGTTTATACAGCATCACTCATCAAGATCAGTTGTTTTATCAAAATGTCGCGTAGATCTATTGAATAGTTTCATTACTGTGTAAGCATTCCATTAGAGTTCCATTGTGTCAAGAGTAGAAATGCTTTGTTTGTGTACAAAAACACTTCAGATATGTTGAGAAAAAGTCCATAGCCTTTGGAACACATAAGAAATATGTCATAATTGATATCTAATTATACTACACTTCATTTTCTACAAGAAAAGTACATAGCCTTTGGAACACATAAGAAATATGTCATAATTGATATCTAATTATACTATATTTCATTTTCTGCAAGAAAAAGTCCATAGCCTTTGGAACACATAAGAAATATGTCATAATTGATATCTAATTATACTACACTTCATTTTCTACAAGAAAAGTACATAGCCTTTGGAACACATAAGAAATATGTCATAATTGATATCTAATTATACTATACTTCATTTTCTACAAGAAAAAGTCCATAGCCTTTGGAACACATAAGAAATATGTCATAATTGATATTTAATTATACTATACTTCATTTTCTATAAGAAAAAGTACATAGCCTTTGGAACACATAAGAAATATGTCATAATTGATATTTAATTATACTATACTTCATTTTCTGATCGTAAAAATGAACAAAGTTAACAGTTTGGTCATGTTTAACAAATAAAGGAACTTCATAAAAACTACGCAGTTGTGCTTTGTAGTTGAGTTTAGGTTACATGAGGTAAACAATACTCTACAATAAAAGGAGGGTGAACAATTCCAAATGATTTTTGTATTTTGATCAAAAAGCGGATGAAACGTGGATTTGTGAGTTGGTTTTTATGTACTGCAGATGAAGCATGTCTGTGATGACCTACAACTTCCGGTGTTTGGTTCATTACTGAAAAATCTCATCAAAAGATGTGATGAAGACAAAAATGATAAAATATGGTAAAATACAAACTTGTGTCGTCTGATACTGATAAGTTATTCAACCACACGCATGTAGATGTGTTGTTGTAGAACTTGGGTTTACAGTAATCCATTAAGACATACTTATAATTTAGCTCACAGTAGCTTTATATTTGTTTTGTTATATTTTTTTTTCATATTTTTTATGAATTAGCCGATAGTGATTATGCTGTTAAAAACAACTCCTAGGCTGAGTTATATGTTATAACTGACGTACAAAAAATCGACAAAAGTTGAAATACACGCGTGACGAAAAAGTGATATCACTAGAATTAATTGCTAAAATTTTAGCACAAAATTTTGCATTTGTTTCCGAAGTTTTATCATACGTCACACTCTTAAGCAAGTCAAGATGAAATGAAAATTTTTAAATTGACCCCTGTTGTCTTGGTTACATGACGTCACAATGTGTTTCTTCATTTACAGCTGGCCACAGTTCCTCTCGTTCTTAGAACGAGCGCAGGATAATGCCAGAATATCATGTCCAAGTCTGAAGACCTTGCCGGAACAGATGAAGAGCCGAATACCAGTACAACCCACACCACTAGATGAATTGTCGTCCAAAACAAGATTATCTATCGTGAACAAATTAAGAAAGAAGGTTTATAAATAAAAATTTCCTTTTTATAAGTATAGGATCGTCAAAATGCATTATTTTTTAATAGTACTCGTATAATACAATAGTTCTCATTATAATTTTGTTGTATTATTATCATATTGTTATATTACTATTTCACAAAAGATGATTCGTTCTAGAATAAGCCAACATTAAAGATTCCTTGATTACAGCATTCAAATGAATTAAGATTGACGTAAACAGTGCAAGACAGACAGAATTTATGACCTGAAAAATTGGTCAAAATATGCTATTTTCTTAAACTGTGCAATCTCTCCAAAGCAACGCCCTTTGGGAGAAGCAAAATTATGTTGTTGTTGAGAGGTTGTTGTTGTTCTAGAGAGGTTAAAAATAGTTAACTCGTATAGAGGGAAAAACATGTTCTTATTGAAGGGAGGTTGTTGCTCAAGAGAGGGCCGCTCTAGAGAGGTTGCACTGTAATCGAATCGGAAAACTTTTAAATAATTAAAGCTTCGTGTATGTTTCACAACGAATGCCGCTTGATAACATGAACAGTTTTATTTCATTGAACAGAGTGCCATAAGGAAACCAGAAAACATCGTTAATAGCAACAGTACCCAAGGAAACAACGAACCACGTAATAACACACTTAACAGAGGCGTGCCTAGCAACCTAGCCCCTAACAACAACAACACACCTGATGACGCAACCACAAATAATGGGCATGATGCTAATTCTCTCAGGGTAGAGATCAATGTCAAACCCTACCCAGAAAACACGTAAGAATTTACGTTTGAATGTTTGGTTTAAGTTTTTTTCTTCTTTCTTGCTTGAAAATTCTTCGGAATTAGGTAACCTGGGCGAGCGGAGTATAGGATTTATGCAATTTAATGTATTGATAACACGATACTTTTTCTATAAAACCATAACAAAATTACAGTAAAACCTCACATTGCGACCAACTCAATATTACGACCACTCTATTTTCGGACCAGCATTCAGTAACTCTCCTAAAATTCGACTTGATAATGAGACCACTTTACTATTACGACCGATTTTTGGGGTCCCGAAATTGGTCTCATTATGGAAGTTTCACTGTAGTTGACAAAATGTTCAGTTTTTTTTAAGTAACAATGTTTCTATTTATAGACCACAAACTACAGAAGCTGATGTTGTCCATGAATCAACTTTACCAGGTAAGAATTGAATAAGAGATAGAGATATCATTAACCTTAAAGACTATACAAAGTTAATACATCATGACTCATGTTTCCTCAGTACTTCCTGTATACAATTCAGTTGTAAACATACATATATTTTTTCACTGGGTTCAACGCCATTTTCAACCATTGTTCTTTTATATATAGCAGCCGGTTCACCTTACTAGTTTTCCTGGACTGTATACTAACCAGTACCAACTTATCCTTCCACAAAGGGGCCGACATCTTCTCTCCACATATGGAGAAAAATTGACATTTTTGTCAAATTTTTATAGAAGGCTGTGACCTGCTGCGACCGGGATTAGAATACGGATCGCCGGATTACAAGTCCATTGCTCACTCAACAACAACAATATCAACAACAACAGCAGAAGTAACTACAACAAAAAAAACAACAACATCAACACCAACAAAAACAACAACATTAACTTAATATTCGCACGTTATTGAACTGTTTGAATATTTTGAATCAATTTATTGTCACAGTACATGATGTAAAGACAGACGACAGTGAACAGTCTAACGCAAAAGAGAATGATGACGTCATCGAAACAGAAACAGACGATGACACTGAATCTAAACACGTGATTAAAATCGATGTAAACATTGAAAAAACGCCTACGAATAACACAACACATTCGACACCAAAGAAAGAAACGCCTGCTGCCAAACAGGAGGCAGGCACAGCAGAAGTTCCGAAAATAATTGTACCGGAAGTAGAAGAACATTTTAAACATAGATACACTGACGGCGACGAGGAGTTGGAGGAAGAAGAAGAAAGAGTTACGTTCAAAAATGGTGAAGTCATCTCCAAGGAAACAGGAACAGGTAAAAGATACTATTTCCACGGTAATTAGCAAATTACCAAACCTCGATCCCAAGCTCACCATTTGGACCAAGCAAACGGTCGTCATATGGATGTCAACTTATTGTCAGGTTGAACTACAGAACGAAATAGTGAAATAGCGAAAACCGGTTTGTGAAAAATTAGTGTTGCTATATAATAAGGTAATCTTAATAAATGTGTATTAAGGGGTCACTAAGCCATATTTATTGTACACATACACACGTTAAACTTCGTATCATATATTATGCATGTATATACAAAGGGATGATCAGGCGATGAAGTTTCGCGACCACGCCTGTGGTCCAAACATAGTTCTTTTAAGCAAAACAATGCTTCAAAGAGAATAATAGTAAGGGGGGACTCTCAACATTACAAAACACCAACCCAACTTATACATGTGCAAAAGCACGCGCGTGCATATAAAACTCGACGTAAATAATACGCTTAATTGTTTTATTTTATCATTTATAATTTAAGATTTAAAATCCACACAAACAACTCAGACAGCGGAAGGAAACACGTTAGTAAGCTTCGAGATTGAAGGAAAAACATTGACCTTTGAAACCAAGCCGGATTTTATTAACCAACAAAATATAGATCCACCAACGCAACGAATGAGGCTCCAATGGGTGTAAGTATCGAACGTCACAATGATTTGTTACTCTGACGTCATTAACCCGGTTCACGTGACATACGTGTAGAGCTGTTTATTTTCATGGAATCACGGTCTTACTGAAAGGATTTACAGAATATTATGTAAAGCCGAGTTTATACAAAGGGTAAAAAGTAGCAATGCTGCTTATCTAGTTCGCAGATCGCAAATTGCAATTTCTCCCATATTTCGCATGTGAAGTTCAAACATGTAGTACATCCCCCTTTTCATGATATAAATGTTTTGCTCAGCAAACCTGGGCACTACCAGTAATAATGTTAAAGTATTATCCACAATACTGTACTTATTTTACGTATATGCTTAATGCTACTCAAAATGGTAACATTTAAAAACAGTATTGCCCATTTATCATGACTTCTTTGATAGTTACTCTAGGCACATGTACTTCAGTTTATCACATGACACATTGTGAAATTTTGTAAGAGTTATTGCCCGTGTTAAAAATAGGAAAAAAAATTAATTACTGAAAATAAAGCATGGTGCCCTATAGTTTTCTTTATTAAATTAGACTGAGGCTGTGTTCTTGCATCTTTGAATTTTTCATTTTTGCATTTTTCATTGAAATGGGTTATCTTTTTTCTTTAATCTTCGAAAAATGGACAATTCGCATAGACTTCAATGTAATTAAAAGATATGATAACTCTAATGATTGTCACTGTTTTTGAAAAATCTCACGGTGAGTCATTTTCTGTCATGGGGACCTGTAAAAATCATACAGTTTACAAAATCTGTCCGCTCTTTTTTGAGATAATAGTTTTGGATATAATGGGAATAAAATCATTTGATGACTTTCCCGCTATTAAAGTGGAGGAAGACCCCAGGATTACGCCTGGGTAGAATCTCCGACCTTCCGCAAGCTAGCTGTACAGCTTCCACACATATGAATTTTGATCCGGGTGGGATTCGAACTCACAACGGTAAAAGCAAGTCAGAGACCATAACCACACAACCACGGATGCTCCTAAAATATTTCTATTATAGAAGAGTAGCAATCAAGATAGGTAATTCCCTGCGGAACATAAACCATAATTATACAGTAAACTCCATTTATTTAGCGATACTTTGCTATCTCTATTTCTGTTTTTTTGTTCAGTTATGGTTACCGTGGAAATGACTGCAGGAAAAATATACATATTCTAGCAAATGGTGAAATTTTGTATTTTATGTCTTTTATCGCCATCATGTACAATAGAGACACGCATAAACAGAGACACTACAGAGAACATACGGATGAAATAAAATGGTAAAAAAACTCGTGGTTTGTATGAACTGAATGGATATAAGAGCTATTTGATTCTCTTTTCACCCCAGAATTGATGAACATGACATAAGGCATCTTATTCGGCATGCCAGTTGTTATTTTATTATTGTTACATTTTTGTCACTGGTATTTAACGTTCTTCCCTTACAGAAGGACGGGAGACCGGTTTTAACCATGTCCATTGGCAAGGTTACCAGTGGTCCCCCAAATTATTACATTCCAAAATAAAATTATTATTATAGTTTTTTTATATATTGTAAGGGAAGAAAATCGCTGGATTTTGGTATTAGATATAATTCATATTGTCAATCTCGCAAATCTTCATTCAAGCGAAGACAGCATTATTTATTTTTCAATAGAAATCCGATTCTTACCGCCTGGGATTCGATTGATGTCGGCTCACATAATTTCTTGAACTTACTTTAAACAAGAACTAAAACTTTTATGTATTTTTTCCAAATTCTACGCGAGATGAGCGTTTCATAATTTTCTGCACCGTGTAGTAACTAAGCATTATTCCATTGTACATGTATATATTTGGGACGCAGTTCGCGATTCGAATAGCGAACTGCAAACTGCGTTCCAACTTTATACAACCGCATTATTCTTGTAATTTCAACACAACGCTACCTATTCAACATTTATTTATAATTTCACTTTTTTAGTATCGACGTTCATTCCAATAAAGCGATCATAGCTACAGGACAATACGCCAGCAGAAAAGATGAAAGCATCAAGGTAAACAGTACTGTCTGAGATGATAGAATATTTTATCACTGAGACCCCAATGAACCCCGTTTTAAAGACGCAACTTCGCCAAGATAACGGTTTTTTTTTAAAAAAAAAAACTTGCTATCACTTGTTTGTAAATAAAAATTGATTGTTTTTTTTTTGGGGGGGGGGGGGGGTTGTAAACTGTTAATGGTAAATGTCTGAACTGTATAACAAAAGCAAGATTTTTAAGTTTGACCCCAGGGGCCAACAGAGGCGTTATTACTCTTTGTATTTGTAACACTGGAATCTCTCCATTTCAGTCACTTCTTAGCAGGAAATCTGGACAAATCTATCGGTACCGATCTCTGTTTAATATGTTTTGTAAAAAAACTAACATAAACGAATATTTTTACCTAAAAATAAAAACCTTACTTACTGAAAATTTTTCTAGTCCGTGTTTTTCCTTGACTCAGACATGCCCTGATTAGGTAGGTTGCACTGTGCCGGTTTATTCATGGCCACCGCAACGTACCACGTGTCGACGGACATGTTTTTACAGGTCCGTAGATCATTTAAATGGTCATATGTCATGTTTCCATTTTTTTTTACTTTTACTTATTACGTTTATAATATCTATATTTTTGTAAATTGTTGCCAAACTGATATTGTGATGCGTGTATAGAGAAGACAAAAACTGTGAAACAAAGTCCAGCTAACATTACTTGCTAGTAGTGTTTACACGGTATAATCAAGGGAGATAATTCAAGACCAAACAAACCATTATGTCATTTTAACTGTTTTGTGACATTTTTTTCAGGCACAGGTTCGTGTTTGGCGATCAGATAATCTCCATACATTACACGTGTTTGGTAACAACGACTTGTTTGATAAATCTATAGCGTGTGTCGCATTCGCTCCGGATAAGGTAAACATTGCATTCTCCAGTTTTATTATAAAATGTATGTCTGAAGTCGCTGATACGTTGTTAGTTTTGTGCCAACTATTCCGATGCATTAAGAGTTTATAACATGCAAATATTTGCTAAGCCAATCAGAACATTCAATGTTTTAAATACACCAGAAACTTGGTATCCGTCTTACCATGCATAGAGCACATACTTATTGAAGTACAATGTAATCTCTCCAGAGAGGTCCTCTCTTGAGCAACAGCATCCCTTCGACAACAGCATGATTATCTGTATGATTTAACTATTGATTTAACATCTCTAGAGCAACAACCTCTCAACAACAACAACATAATATTTCTTCTCCCAAAGGGTGTTGCTTTGGAGCGGTTGCAATGTATATCATATTAAAACAAACAATAAATTTTAAATTTGCAAGATATTTTAGTACAGATAAGAAAATGATTACCAGAAAAAAAATGAAAAAATACCACCCATCCCAAAATTCACCGAACAAAACCACGGAACACATGGGGATTTACAAAAATGGAGGACAAAACACTAGGATAATACATTCACAATCAGTCACATCAAGTTCCCCATTGATCTGTGAGGTGTCCATTTCAAGAATTATAAACAACGAGCCGGGACCAAGATGTGTATGTCGGCCATAGGATTGAGTAAATTGAGTAAATAGGATTGTGAGAACGTCAGTTGAAGAAATGTACTAAAATATCATAATAATGTATCAAATATCATATTTCACGTACAATTATATTTTTTGCAGGATATCTTAGCTGTCGTTGATAATTGCACAGAGAAGAAACTCACAGTTTGGGACACAAATACAGGGGAAATGAAGGGCCAGGAACTTGTGAGTGTCTAATGTATGTGGCAGCATTCAAGTTATAAAATACACACCATATTGTGTTCGCTTCAGTTGTTTTTGAATCCAGACAATTCGGCCGAAATCGAGAAATTGTAATGTATGCCAGTGTAACAGTGTTGTATATATAATATATGTGTTTACTGTAGTTTGCATGGCCGTCTGCCCGATTAGCTCAGCTGGTAAAGCAGCTGACTTGCAAGCAGACGATCGGGTTAGAGCCCCGCATCGGGAACTCTATTTTCTGCCCAGAGTGAAGCAAAGGCTGGGTTAAGTTAAAGAACCTGTGGTTGTCGCTTTATTTAATTAAAGGACGGAGGAACGTAACAGTGTTGTATATATAATATATGTGTTCGAACCCCGCATCGGGAACTTTATTTTCCGCCTCCTATCACACCAGTGTGGGGAATCAGATTCAGAAAGAAGTTTACGGTAGCCTTTAGAATATTGTAGGATACATAAAAATCTAAAACATCGGCTAATCAATAGATTTATATCTTGATTTATGGGTTGAATCGAGCCATTTTCCCGCCATATTTCGTTCCGTAATCACGTGATTCCCTACACTGAATGTATTATTTAAGAATACCTTTGTGTTTGGTCATAGCCTTTAATATTTCGTCTGTTCCGTAACATTCCCACTCTTTTACTGATGGGAAAGCTTACTAATGGACAGTTATAATATTGGTCACTATATGAATTAATTCGAGTGCCTAATAGTTCTGGATTCGTAAAGGTAGGGGAGATAATCAACGAACGAAAATCTGGTTTACACATAATTTATTTTGTAAGACTTCGAAACCAAATATGACTGGGTCTACAGCACTGAAATATATAATTAGCATAGTCTCAGTGAAATGATTGTATAAGATACATAGTTATGGTTTAAACATACAATGACATGCATGTTTACAATGACATACATACAATGACATTAATAATGAAGACCTATTCAAATAGTGAATCTAGCGGCATCTTTACTTAATTCTGTATCTTTACTTAATCCTGAGTTACACAATCAAGGTTGATCTATTCTTGTTATAGCTCCATACGGATCTATTATGTGACATGGGATTCAATACAAAGTACACAGACACCTTAGTTACCGTTGGTAAGGAGCATACAAGTTGGTGGAAGGTCTACCCTGACAGTGAGACAATACAAGGCTCATCTAAGCCTGAATATGATGTAAGCATCTATATTTATACAAACATAACCAATACCATTGTTTTAGTATATTTTAATTCCATATTTAATTACTCATACAATGATTGAATGCCTTTAAGAACATGTAAACGAGACGTTCGCTGCTTCAGTGTAATCAGAAACATGAACTTGACCAGTAAGCATACAAGAAAGTAATAGAAAACAAAACATCTGCCAGTACCCAATAGTACAGAATTGGTTAAATTTGGTAAATTTGAGGTTAGTTAAAGAAACTAATCAAAGGTTATCCGGAAACAAATATTGGTGCTAAACGACCTTGACAATTCAGACGAGTAATTAGAAACTGAGGATCTTGGCGACTTCTTAACCAGTATCAGACATTTAACAAAAAAATATATCTGGGACAGTACATACTGTATACATTTATGTATTTTATTCACATTTTGACGTGGTCAGTTATATTACAAATGATGCGGCGTCTTTGTGAGGTGTGAACATTACCGTGAAGGGTTTTTTTGTATTTCAGAATTTCCTAAGAGCAAAGTTTGTTATATGTCTGACGTTTACAGATAGAGGCGATTTAATCACCGGAGATTCTAATGGTACAATTTACGTGTTTGGTGACGGCGGGAATAGAATAACTAACTTCATCAAGCACGCCCATGATGTAAGTACTGCAAGGTGTTAGAATTAGCAACGAGACAAGCTTTGAAGCTCATAGAAATTACAGCCGTTGACTCGATTAGATAGAACAAGTTCTACGATTCATTCGGTTGAGTTTGATTTCAGAATTTAGATGGTGTATATAAAATCAATAAATATCTTTGTAAAGTGTATCCATATATATATCACTATGTTTTTACACAGGGTCCTGTGTTTACCGTAATGTTCTATCAGGGTCAGATATTATCTGGAGGAAGAGATGGAATCATTCATGCTTGGCAATGGGGGCGAAATATGAACTCCAGTGGCTTTCTACAAGTAAGTCTGAAGTTATAATTGATTCACATAAACTTCAATGGATTAGTATAGCTTGACTATTTAAGAAAATGGTCGTTTCTTGTACCACAATAACATTTTATGAACTAAAATATACACCCTTAAAATTGTTTATTACTGTTTATAATGAGTGAAATGATTTCTAATTCCTGAGGATCACATTGCGCATGCGTATTGTATTTGTTTCAGTTGCCAAAGTCAGAAGGAGGGGCTCGTATGTTACGAGTGCACAGAAATGATCTTCTAGTTGGAACAACAATGAATTCCATGTTAGCTTGTAAGATGGCGTCCACCGATGGAGACCCACCATTACAGGGAGCCATATTAGAACAACAACCTATATGTCAGGTGGGCGGGGTTTGTTTCAACATTATGATGTCAGAATTACAATTTTAAATGCGATTGAATTTAGTGTTAGACCGTTACGAATGGGAACTTGTCATATATGTTTCTTAGTTTTGTGTTAATTCTCTTTTAGCTATGTTTGTAATTTTGTTACCTCGGGGAACATATGTAACCCTCCTGCAGCTTTGCAGTAAACCGTTCCATGGCGGTACCCCACGGGGAGATATATAAACTATGGGAACAAAACACTATCTAATGTAATATACATGTGTTTGTGTTTATAAAACTCAGCCAGCTGAGTTGTGGGTCTGATGGTAATTCGCGGAATGTTGGATTTTGTATGCAGTTGTTTCTGGGAATCATTTTCTCATCTATATTTAACATAAATACAAGCTTCGATCTTGACAAACATATTATTGATAAGATATTTTTAGTGTCATTACGATGATTTACGAGGTTTGACGATTGCTGCCGAGTCTCGTGCTGACGTCATCACAGCTGGACTGGACGGTATAATCTGCGGGTTTAACTCTAGCGCTAGAACGGCCGTGAATAAAGTACAGTTTAAGGTAATAGTTTCACTAAGAATTTCCACGTTTGTAAAATCAACAAATAAGAATACGGAAGGTTTTTGGATTTCTACTTCACTGCAAAAAAAGAAAAAAAAACAATGACAAAGCAGCCATGAAGGAACGAGAGTTGTAACTAAGTATAAGAAACTCGGAAGATTTTAAACCTCTCTTTAGAAATGCTTAAAATTTATGGTAATGACGAATTAGATGAGATGTAATTAAAATTTATGCATTTCAGGGGAACCAGTATATATGTGTAGACAGTAACAGTGCGGGAACACAGCTGGTTCTTGGAACTAAAGACGGACAGTAAGCGTTCAATATCAGATTATGTTAGGTGTATGCATATCACAGTATGAGATGCAACCGCTGAAATAATACATTTTCTGTCCATATCCGACAGGTCAGGGAAGGGTAGGGCGGGGCAGGGCGGGACAGGGTGGGGCCTGGCTCCTCCCAAGTGTGAGTTCGAATCCCACTCGGTATAAAACTTCGCAAGTGAGGAAGCTGTCCAGCTAGCTTACGGAAGGTCAGTGGTTCCACCCAGATGTACACCTGGGGTCTTCCTCCACCGTTAAAGCTGGAAAACTCGCCAGGTAACCTGGCTGTTGGTGCGACGTTAAACCCCGGTATTATTTTATTTATAAAATATTTTTACGTGTTAAACACACTTAACTGACGTTACAACTAATTAAATACCCCCTCACTCCAGGATCCTGCGTGGAAGCTTACACATTCAGAACATCTACAGATATCATATACATGTATTATACATTATTTATCTTTATAAGTGTATGCATTTTTACAGTCTGCAAATTTTATGTCATGTGAAGGAGGAATGGACAGAAGTGATGCACAGAAAAATCTGTAAGGGCAGAATTGACTGTATACGACTATCACCAGGTATATACTTTTTCTATTGTCAAGAATATAGAACTATGACGAAATTCTCCGGAATATCACGGAAAATGTCGAGTACGTTCGCTGTTCTTTAACACAAACCGCACTTTGCGGCGATGTCACTTTTAAGACCATCCATATAGTAATTACAACTTAATCTCAGACAGGTTTTTGATATTTTTCTATATTTCAACTTGATATATGAGACCACCTCAATATTACGACCACTTATGTCGAAACATTGGTCTTCCTATAGGGGTTGTACTGTATTGACAATATCCGTGGATAAGTATTGTGTGGAGGTATACTACATTCAAAATACAGGAAAGTATTAAATTCTCTATCAGAATTTATTGGATGCATTAAGTAGATATACTTATTTTATTCTGATGTTAAATTCCTGTACTTATACGACCAATACAGTAGGATATACATGTATATTAGATAGGATTCCTAGAGAGAAAAAAAACCGCAAAGTCCCACCTTTTTAAAATACCACCACACCCATAATCCACCAACCCAAACCGTCCCAGCACACAAAATATCAAATGGGGCACAACACACAATTTCCCCGGGGATTACGACATGGGGCAGTGCAGCAACGCTGAAGAAATTAACAGAGACAATCACAAATTGGGTTAGATATCTTCTGATAAAATCGGTCGTTATATGAAGGTTCATAATGGACAATTATGGGAATTCAAGAACACTGGCAGTCGAATTGTTCGATAAATATATTGACAGTTTCATGCCGTTTTCACGTGGAAATTTATTGTTATTTCAGATGGTCGGAGTGTTGCTTTGGGAAGCCACGATGGTTATGTTTACATTGTGTCACATATACCACGTGAGGACGGTACGCTGGTGTGGGAGTATATTGGTAAACTCCAGGTACGTGACTTCATTGATATAAGTGTTTGAGAATCATTTGATTTATTACCATTTTTTACGGCAAGAAAAGCTGAATTAATTAATATATCATGTCGAATAGTCTAGAGCTCTGAGCTCAGACCGAGGCTACGGAGACGGTGCTGGGGTCTCTGTGGCCGAGTGGTTATTGTCTGACCAGTAATCACTAACCTCTAACCGCTAGTTAGAATCCCACCCGGTGGTAGACAAATTTCGCGTGCGAGGAAGCTGTCAAGCTATCTTAGGGAAGGTTGACGGTTCTACTCAGGTGTACGCTTAGGGTCTTCCTCCACTGCTAAAGCTTGAAAAGTCGCTTGATGACCCGGACTATTGATACGATGACAAACATCAGGGAAAAAGTGTTACTGTTGTACTGACGATAATGTGTTGCTTGTAGCAGAATTGTATGACTTTTTAGGGTAATGGCATTTCAAACAACAGATGATTGTGTACGGTAAAGGAAACCAGAGTTACAGTAATCTTTATTACACATTTTGTGAGATAGAAAACGTAGCGAGGAAATAACATGGCTCAGAAATAATTCTTGTAATGAAATTGAAGAAAACTGCACGTACTGATACATTTGTCTTCATTTTTTAGAAAGATTGTATCTATGAGGTGAAACAAAATCATTTTCAGTTGTTAAGAATAGGATTGGAAGATGTTATTTTCAATTGCCGTTTGTAGATATCGATGTAGATACAGTAAAACCTTAATATTACGACCACGTCAGGGATTCAATGAGATGATCGCATTATAAAAATTGAAACATAGAGGAATATTGGAAATTAATCCTGAAACAAATGGTTGTAATAATAAGGTGGTCGTATTGCCGAAGTGTTGCTGTGAGTGAGGATTTACTGTATCTGTTGTATCAAAGTTGAGTTGTTGTCTTCAGGGTCACACAGGAGCTATAAATGGCATGGATTGGTCAACAGGGAAAGTGGATGATGGCTTTATGTTGAGAACAAGTACTCTAAACATGGAACTCAAACATTGTTAGTTCTCTGTATAATATGTTATACTTACCATTATCATTTTAAGAAACTTGCTGATATATTTGCATACAAATATACACGCATTCTATTTTATTTTTTTCTATTATCCGATAGTTAAAAATATTTTTTGTTTAAAGCCACAAAGCCGATCAATAGTTTCATTTCAATTATGAATGAATCAAACAGTCTTTGATGTTTTTTCGGCAGTTATAAATCCGTGTCAAGCTCTTTCTTAAAATATTGTTGAGTCTTTGTATTTACTAATGTAAAAAATACCATACGTGCATTACAAAACTCAACACATCACATTTATGTTTTTTCTTCATTATTCTTACAGGGTTGCCAAGAACATTGGAATTATTTTCTAAGAAGGATATCATATCCCAAGGGACATGGGCGACAAGATCTGTACTCGTTGACCTCTCTATTTCGGGTATACTGTCAGCCAATCAGGACAAAGGAGTAGAGATCACGGCGTTAGATGCCAGCAGTGATGCGGGTGTGGCGATAAATGGAGACGTGACTGGGAAATTGAGATTATTTAAATACCCATGTAGTCTTCGCGGGGTAAGATTTAACTGTGTGTGTGATTCTACAGTAAAACACGGTTACAGTGAACTCAGGTATAGTGAAAAAAGGACAAAGTGATATTTCAATGCAATGTGTATAATGCAGTATATTTATTGTGAGGTAATTATCCGGGTCTCTTGGAATTCACTGTAACATTGTTCTACTGTATATGAGAAGGTCATCATAATTATACGAATATTTGTTATACTTCATGCATTTATCTCACGAGATTTCTTTTGCGCACATACATCGTATCTAAAACTCAAACAAGTGTTTGACAATAGTTTTGTATTGACAATGTCGTGTATTGAGTAAAAATCAAATTGAAATTCATATGAGAAATCGATTATAATTTTAACGTCATTCCTGTTCCTATAAAACTCATCAAGTATTAAGTTATCATCGGAGCAGAATTATTGTGTGTCACGGTGCTATGTAACATTGACTTGTTCGTACAAATTAATCATAAATATTGGTTGTCTGGTTCCCTGCCTAATATAGTCTTCGATTATCACGTAGTGTCAGGGGCAGGTAATCCAGACTAAAATATTGTTTGATAATAAATCAGATCAATAATTGAAAACGATATCTTTTTTTCTTTTCAGAGCTTTTGCCACGCTTATCGAAGTCATGCCTACGTTCACGTTGTAAAATTCACAGCGTGTGGAAAATACGTGATGACCGTTGGTGGGCGTGACTCCTGTCTCATGCAATGGATGATAGTGTAAACTAACTAGAAAAAAGTGATTCCATGAAACAATCCTGACATACTTGAGATTTTCTTTGTTTGATAATTTGTGATGGTTCACCTCTTGCTGCGCAATATTTGTAATTAATACACTTTTATCTATCTTGCAAATGATATTTATTAATCACTGATATTCTTTTTAGTTTTCTTCTGTGATAAATACTTACATATACTTGTATATTTATAAGACAAGTGGAATTCCCTCCCCAAGATTACATGTACAAATGCAGCAGCAACACCAATAGAGACAACAACAACAACAGCAGCTACGGAAACAGCATAAACATTAACAGCAGCACCAACGAGAACAACAGCATCAGCAGCAACAACGACAACAACAAATACGATTAAACACGATAAAACTTTGCAAATCTTTGTCAAAATGGGATCCCAAACATAAAGTGTTTCACGAGTAAATCTATAAATCAATTACAAAACAAACAACATTCATTGATCAAAATATGATATTACGAACGACATATTTTAATACCTTTGTTGTTTTTAAAATTGATCAGTAGGCTTGGATTTATAAATGCTCGATTATATAATGCTCGATTTATAAAAAGTGAGGAGAAGTTATCTGTTCGAGAAGGCGTGAATTGTGACGCATGCGCAATGGCACTGGTCGCAAACAAGGCTAACTTATTTGTCTGCAAAACCGACGACACTTCGTTGTAGATATCTAACTATACATGACAACGAAGAGGATATACTTTGATGAGAAATCTGCCAGATGGGAACAATATACAGTAAAACCTTGATACTGTAGAACCCCTAAAAACTGGGCTATCTGAAAACGGAATTCTCCATTTTTTTCTTTGATAATCAATTATGTTTTAATCAAAATGTTTTCTGAATACCGGAATTCTCAGAAAACCGGACTTTTGACCCAGTCCGGAAAGGTTCCGGTTTTCGTGGGATTTACTGTATAAAGACAACGTTAAGAACTGAAGAATAACTATCGTTATATTGAGGTGGTCTCATTAACAAGTTGATATATAGAATAATGTTGAAGGCCGTTAGAAAAATAAGTGGTCGTTTATTGATGTGGTCTAATTATTGAGGTGACTGCTTAGCGAGGTTTTACTGTAATTATTTGTTAGTAAATATTATGTCAGTATATAAGATAAGAAACATGACATAAATATACACGAATTTAAAACGGTATTATAAACATCTGTAC
This sequence comes from Lutraria rhynchaena, assembly GCA_008271625.1. Lineage (NCBI taxonomy): Eukaryota > Metazoa > Mollusca > Bivalvia > Venerida > Mactridae > Lutraria > Lutraria rhynchaena. The sequence continues at coordinate 327,591 of VIBL01000244.1, read as the reverse complement.
GTGTAACAGTTTAACAATTATGATGAATCAAGGGGCTTTATTGTTGTTTGTGTTGGTACCAGTGTGTACAGCTGATGTTGACAGGGTGGTGTTGAACAGACTTGAAGCCTTAGAACGAAGATGTATGTACTTTCCTACTTTTTCCGATTTCATTCAAGAACCCGCAAAATAAACGCGCTGGTTGTATTTTTTTTAGAAAATATCAATACAGTACATCCTTATCATTGAAGTACAGTGCACCCTTTCCAAAGCAACACCATTTTGGAGAAGCGAAATTATTTTGTTGTTGAGAGGTTATATTAATAGTGCTCTGTTATATTAATAGTTGCACAGTAATATTAAACCATATGTTTAAATTTGTATTATGGCACAGGATAAAAAACCTACTCAAAAATGCACTGTCAATTTATAATAATTGAATAGCAAATCTTTTTTTGCTATCTGATGCACATACAGCGAAAAATTAGATGTAAGGATTATTTAAACAGAGTATATTTACAACAATACAAGATGACGATCAACCAGTGTGAATTTTCTTAAAATTTAGCAATATGTATTACTCAAGCATATATGTTTTGTCTTACACTTTTTTGGCATCTTAGTAGAAACCAAGAATTATATTTTACGTAAATGATTCTAAAAAGGTGACGAACAAGACATCCTCATCAGACGACAGCATGAGGAACTTGTCAGTAGCAAGAAACAAGAAGAACGACACAAACTGGTGACGTCACATTTAAAACAGGAAGTTGACAGTCTGAAAAATCTGATCTCCAAAAATGGAGAACATCTTAAAGCTGGTATGATGGCCGGTGAGTCTAAATCGGACGCTTATGTCAATATTTACAGGTTTTTTAAAAGCTTAATAGTATGCTAGTCTGTCAGTCCTTCTATATATTATGCAACAGAAACAAGTCGAGTCCGCCCCGGGTCTAATCGGCCATGAGTCAAATCGGCCCCTAGTCATATCGTTCTAAAAAGTCGAATTGGCCCCATTGTAATTTTATATAGTCAAATCGGACCAAAAAATTAATTGTTCGATGTTTGGAAATTATTGACATTGATATTAAATACTTGTACATATGACAAACTGATGCAACATAATTATGTGTGTATAAACATGTGCTTTTGGAACACAAGTTTCAATCAGTGAATTCATTCATAAGAAAAATTGATAAGAATTAACTTCCTTACTTCACAGAAAGATAGGTGATAGACTCAGCTATAACTGCACAAAGCCAATGAACAACATATGGTTGAGTTCAAGAAATTTTGTAGTTTGTTGTCATTGTCTCCGTGTCCGTATGTGCCGAGGGTCTATATTTAAGTGTTAAATTGTTATTTTGTTTGATGGTTCAAGACTTTGCTCGAAAAGTGAAAAAAACACATGGAAGTGGACAAATTCACGCATTATATCACCACCAGAAAGCTGCTAGTCGCACATAGTTTGCTTACTGTTTCAGAACTAAACAGAAAAGCCCGGCTTGTACTTAATGCAGACGAGACTGTAGCCTTTCACGCGACATTGAGAAAAGGTTTTTATACACACTACCATATCAACCAGACTGTGGTGTTTGACAATGTAATGTTGAACATGGGAGGTGGATATCACACCCAACATGGATTGTTTATGGCCCCTGTTGATGGGGTTTATATATTCTCTGTTTCCGTCATGGCTGCCGGAGGTGCTGATTCAACAATGGTATTTATCATGAAAAATGGCCAAGAGACGGCATCAGCTATTGCTGATGGACGAGGAGCGCCACATGACCAAGGGTCAACAACCGTTGTTTTAAAATTAAACGTCGGTGATGAAGTATGGGTGAGCATCGCAAGGCATGATGATACTAATCTGTACGGTGACGGTCTGGATAGTTTTATGGGCTGTCTTATCACTCCATTCTGAAGTTATTAAAACTTTTATGTATAGATGTGTGTTAATAAATACTTTGTTCTTATGCTGAACCCACTCTAGTTGCACTGTTATTTTACTACGCGAGTAAGTTCCATTGTTACAGCGTATGGTCGTGTATATGACATGTTTGTATATGTGACACGGTGGAACATCTGAAATGATTGATTTCTGACATGTTCGTATAAATAACATGATCATATATGTGACATGTTCGTATATGTGACAGTTGTATATGTGACACGGTTGCATGTATGACATGCTCGTATATGTGACATGGCCGTGTATGTGGCTTGGTCGTATATGCGACATGTTCGTATATGTGACATGGTCGTATGTATGACATGTTCGTGTATGTGGCATGGTTGTATATGTGACATGTCCGTGTATGTGACATGGTCGTAAATGTGGCATGTTCGTATATGTGACATGGTTGTATATGTGACATGGTCGTATGATAACACTTCTGATATGGTCGTATATTTGGCGGATTATATCATATAATTAAGTAATAATGCAAAAACAAGTTGTTATTAAAATCGTACACATTAAAATATTTATATTAATATGACAACAATTTGTTCTTCGGGGTTTCATGAGTTATTTTTCGTTAAAAAAAGTACTATTTATTTTATTTTTATTTTTATATTCCCGGGGTTCTGAATCTTTGCAGATTGGATGCTAACCGCCAAAGCAACACAAACAAAGTAAAATGCAAAAAAGATACGATAAAATTGTCACCAACTTTATATGGATAAGTAAAGGCAGCATTACATCGTCGTTTATATTCCCCAGAAAGTAGGCAGTCCGCATTTTTTTTCAAAATAGTACACTAAACAGAAGTGGCAACACAGGCAGTGAAATATTGCCTAACGAAGTTCCAAGCGGAATCGTCTCCGAAATGACACTTACAGGGGTTTTATTCTGTCACAGAATGTACTTTTAAGTGTAATGACAATGTACGTTTCTCATGAAATATATTCCTATTGTTTTCAGTATATTGGCTACAGGAATATTATATATACGTGTAGCCAATGAGAATGAAAGTGTACCAATACAAGAATATTACAGCCGCGACCGTGGTCCAGTGGTTAGTGCGCTGGACTTGTATCCCGGAGATCTGGGTTCAAATCCTGGTTGCGGGAGGTCATACCCTTCTATGAAAATTTGACAAAATATCGATTTTCCTCCAAATATGGAGAAGTTGCCTGCTCCTTGTAGAAGGGTAAGTTACTATTGATTAGTATACAGTCCATGAAAACTGGTTAGGTGAACCGGTCGCCATATATAACTGAAAATTGTTGAAAAACGGCGTTAAACCCGGTGACAATGTCAAGTGTTCTGCAAGAGAAAACCTGTCCGTAGTGTGGTTCAGGTTGGCAATAATGTTATCTTCAACAGACAGCGAACTTTGGACTGTAGTTCTGAACTCCGTTATTACAACGTTCGAGGTTAACCTAATTACCCAAAACAAGAATTGGAATTCGTTAAGTAACGCATATTTATAGTAAATTAATCAGGTTTGACCTAAATTCACGCTGTCAAGGAATGTTATGGTGTAAAACAGACGGAGACATACCATAAATGCTAAGTTACGTATCAACGAAATGTGAAGGTAAACGTTTTGGAGTAAATCTTCCAATAAGAGGACAAAATTATGTTTGAAATATGCTCTAACGAGAGTGGATACAATCAAAGTTAACCTCGGAATATTTTCTTCTCTTTTAAAGTCTTCGTGAAAGAGTACTGTTGACCTTGACATTGAGTCGGATACAAAACTACGTATAACGTTTTCTTGGTGTTAAAAGCCGGTCACCGTCTATTTTGCTCTGTATGGAGCGAAACATGGAATCATTTAAAAGCTTAAAACAGACATTTGATTAAAATAAATTACACACATCACACATCAAACAGAAACACAATTTGATTTTTTTTTTAAATTACAGTAAACCGACTATTTGGAAATAAATCTTAATAATTGTATTTAGCACCAAAGTAATCAGTCCTTTCCAAATTAAACGTACAGAAAAACTGACAGACGAATGTTCGTATAATAATCAAATATTTGTTTTTATGTATTGGTGATTACAATCTGCAAATACGTTCACAGACCAGACCAGACCGGACCAGACCCGACCCGACCCGACCCGACCAGGACAGATCGGACCAGACCAGGACAGATCAGACCAGACCAGACCAGGACATACCAGACCTGACGTGACCGGACCTAACACGCAGATATAGAGAAATAGCAAATATTTAAATCTTTTACAGCGGTTGGATCCCTTTAAATCTATCAGGATACAAACGTATATTGTTAACAAATAATTGTTATCATGTTTTGGGTGAATGTAAGGCCAGTCAACTGATAAATCGGTGAAGAAAAATTTGATAATAAAACTTGTTCTTCTCTTGTTCACGCGTGCAAAATGAAAAACTTTGTGATTGTAATGGTGTTGTTCGGGTGTGTTTGTTGGGCGGGATTTGGATATCCGCGTAAGTAACTTTAGATGATTATTGTTTTATTGTGCGCTCCGAAAAAAATTGATAAACCACTAACCCAAGGCCAACATTAAAAAATGATAGTTTGCAGTTATGCGACATTATTTTTACTAGTGGGTAGGCATGTTTTGTTAAATTCATAACTTTTTATGCTCGTAATGAAAACTAAAAGCTGCATTAACGAATGAAAAACGTTGTTTTTTGTCATAATCGATAAATGAATTGGGGTCAGGGGATTTTGGAATGAGTCGATCAAATAACTGCAAACTAATATTTTTTTAAGGATGACCGAATAAAACAACAGTGAGAGATCTTATGTAAAATGAACAAAGGCCTAAAAATGGGTCGAGAAAACACACAAAGGTTTGTATGGATGTTACTTTCAAATTCTGGTACAATATATTATTTATCATGCTTTAGTTTACAACAAAATGTGGCTTATAACGTGAAGAATAAGTTAATATATAACATTACTTATAATTTATTCTATATAATATAAGATTTTATATAGTTTATATAATTTTTGTTCCGGGTATCAAATCATTTAACAATAGAATTTCAGATTTTCTCTGTTCAAACTGCATACCGGTATTTGGTACATCAAAATTATATAAGAACACAAGTTATGCATTTATATATGATGTTCAAGAAATTAGAAATGATTTGCGCGTATCGTGTAGCAAATATTTTCCACTTTTCAGAACTTCCATCCAGTGATAATCCCGACCCTGCGGACGATGATTTAGTGGACCTTGATGCTGACAATAGCGAAGATGACGTAAGCGGTACAACCCTTCTAAAGAATATTCTTAATCAAGTTGAAAACAATCACGTGACACGAGAAAGTTTGATGCGTTGGACGAGACAGATCCGCGAGGCTCTGAACAGAGGGGCGCTCACCACAGACACTGTTAATAGATTTGTCGCTGTGTTAAAAGAAAAGTTGGCTGATACACCGGTAGGTGAGAGCTGTTGCGTGTTTGGCTAACACAATGACAGCGAAATCACTTTGACTTCAGGCGACAACTCTGATGTTTTATGTTAATACTTGGAAATAAAACTGTAAAACAGGCTGACAATTTTTCAGTTATTCATAATTCCAAATATAATAACAACAATGACGACGGTGACGACAACAACAACAACAACACTAGACAATGCCGTAGTTTGAACGGTTTTAAAATTCGCTGCCCGAAAATATGGACTTTTGTATTAAATTTTAGTTTGCGAATAAAATTAAAGTAAACAGCCGCACTTTCTAGATTTATTTTGTGCTGTTATTAATTTTAAGAAAACAACAACAACATTTTCTCATAGTCTGGGTAAACTTGGTATAAGACGTACTAGTCTTCTAAAGCATTGTAATATACTTAAAATGTATCAAGAAAATTGGAAAATTTGTTAGTTTTTATACGACATAATCACTAGGATTTTAACGCCGTTTTTCAACGATTTTTTCAGTCATACACGGCGACCGGTTCACCTAACCAGTTTTCCTTGACTGTATGCTAACCAGTACTAACTTACCCTTCCACTAGGAGCCGGCATCTTCTTCTCATATGGAGGAAAATCGATATTTGGGTCAAATTTTCATGGAAGGGTATGACCTGCCGCGACTGGGATTTGAACCCGGATCTGCGGGTTACAAATCCAGCGCATTAGACACTGGACCACAGTCGCGGCTTGCAGAAAATAAGAAAAGTGAATCAAATGTATATGATAGAAAAACAATGATTTATTCACATTGATGTGTTCCAAAGAACGGTACCGGTAACGTCTATATGAATACAAAGCGTCGTAAGAAATGGAAGCTGTTTCAACAATAGGCAGATATAAAATAACATATATTTATTACCACGAAAAAAGACATGGACAACATAATATTTAATAACATAGACAACTCAATATTTGTTATGTTTTGTTTTATGTGACATAATCTCTGGGGTTTAATGTCGTTTTTCAACAACTTTTTAGTTATATACGGCGACCGGTTCTCCTGGCCAGTTTTCCTGGACTGCATACTAACCAGTTCTAATTTACCCTTCCACAAGGAACCGGCAACTTCTCAATATTTGAAGGAAAATCGACATTTTTGCCAAATGTTCATAGAACTGTATGACATGCCGCGACCGGGATAGGTTACAAGTCCAGCGCACTAACCACAAGATCATGGTCGCGGCTCCAATATTTCTTAACTTTGAAAGCATAATATTTGATAACATAAACAACACAAACTTTGACGACAACAGAAGATTTGATAACACGGACAACATTCTATGGGATAACATTATAGACAGCTCAATATTGAATTACAAAATAAGTGATAACAATTTTACATCAATAATAAAGCGTCTAAGGGTGATTTTGAATTATTTACCTAATTAAGACCAACATGTTAAATTGATAGAAACCACAACCCATTGTATTTCTTAAATGTAGGCACAGCATGGATTGATTGTTTTAGCAGCATATCGAAATATATCTGTAACTCAATCAGTATATTTACACATGCGTTTATATATTTGTTTTTGGGGGGAGGGTTCCGGTCATTCTGACGACAGTGTTTTCCTATGATCTCAACAACAACAAAAAAAAGAACGCCCAGCCAACTCGGAGTATATCTGAGATACACATCTAATAAACTCAATCATGTAACATCCGCAAGTTTGGGAAACTGTGTATTATAAGATTACACATGCCACGATGTGGAGATATTTAACCAAAAAGAAAAGACAGGGAGGTCACGAAAACAGGTGATTAAGTCTCCACAAATATTTGATAATGGTAAATATGGTCATATGAGAATCATTCCGAATGTAGCGTTTGTTGACGTAAACAATGAGACAAACTTCTGATATCATTAAAGCAACTGGACAGTAGAAGTTTAAAAAAAGACAATTCTGTTGACATTATATTACACAAAGAAGGTAAAACTTCTGACCACTGAAACTGATCATTGTCAATTCGCATTTATTCCGAGTAAAATATATACAAATTTCACTCGCATGGTTATAATACATGAATTGAGTGCTTATCGTGATAATGTCATAAACGTACAAAAATTGTAACTTTTATGTTTGACTAACGTTCATTTTCTTTATCAACCACAAAACCATTAGCTATGCGACTAGCGTTATTATCTTCAGTTTGTGAAACGCTCGCTTTAAAATGTTTCGAAATATATGTAGTCGTACGATTCGCCACATATATTTTATTTCTGAAATAAAGTTTTATTACGCATGTGTAAAGTTTATAAGCTATTTATATAAATATATAACACAATGATGAGGTCAGTGATGCTAGGACTATTCCTGTTATTGATGATAAATATTGCAAAAGGTAATTTTTTTCTTTGGGGTTTAGCGTCCCTACAATCAGTTAACATTGCCAGTTTGTTGACAAACGCTGATTTGCATGTAAGTCTGAGCAAAAAGTATGGAAATAATTATTCTTATTGTCTCTAGAGAACTCTACTGTAATTCATTTAGATTTTGTGGCAAGTCATACGGCTATAACAAGAAGGATAACATTTAATGTGAAGATTAACATTCAAGTTTTCTTCTGTGTGGGTTGACCATAATTTTTCACTAGGTTGTAACGTCTCGTCGAATGCCATGGTCATTTAGCAACATTTCCAGCTCTAACAGTAGAGGAAGACCCCAGGCGTATACCTTGGTAGTGTCATCGACCTTCAATAAGCTATCGGGACAGCTTCCTCACATGTGAAATGTGGGACTCGAACTCACAGTGGTGAGGGGCTAGAGAGTTCTAATAAAAGACCATAATCACTCAAACGGAGGCCCCTAATGTAGCAAGTAAAATGAGTACTTTAAATGTTACAATTGTCGTAGTTATTTTCGGGTGTACTTTGCATGCAAGTTCAAGGTCAATGTCTGATACATCAGGTCCTTAGTAATACGCATATTTCACTAAAAGGTACATGGTATCTTTACAGCGAACATCACGCGTAATTTTCACCCTAATTTAAGGGCTTTATACAACAATTTTCATGCGTTACTATGGAAATGTAAAAATATTGTCAATAAAATGTCCGGGCAGCGCTATTTTGGGCTTCTTTGTAAAACTTTTTCATTTATACGAAAACTTGGCAAAATATTTATTATTCGTTTTTTTTTTATTTTCAGAATACAATGTATAAGCTTATATGTCTCGCAAAATCTATGTAACTGTGATATATAAAACATACTTCGTATTAATTAACCATGTCCATCATGTGCATGTTTTAACTGAAGTGCGGGCAACAATAGTTGAGCTAATGTGGGTCGTTGCGCCTTCCCTACAATGACGGGAGACAATTCGTGGTATGGTACGAAATCTTAGCCTGGTACAAAGGCAATTTGTACCAATCGTGCTCAAGCTCTTATGCCTAACGTCCATCCATGTCAGTCTACATACACATCTATATACGCTATAGAAGCTATGTATGTGACTGGACATATGGCTGTTGTTAAGGAGAAATGTTTTATCAATTCCAGGTCATCAAGACGACATCTTCAAGAACAAGATTATTCGCAGTTTTGGTAAACAAACGAACCTACGTGTCCGACGTGATCCGCATACACATCATCTCGTAGATCATATTATGGAGGAAATACATAAAGGTCACGTGACGAACGAGAAGATAGCTCATTGGACACATGAGATTAGGGATGCCTTGGCAAAAGGTGAGATGACAATGGAGGAGTATCATCATTTAATGAATCTTCTAAAAGAAAGTGAATCACACGAGTCAGATTCCTGCTGCATTCTGGGATAACACGTAGACATTTTTTGTTCAACAAATCACGATTCATCCAGTCTATTGACAACTGCGATGGCTTTTGACTTAAGGATCAAATTAAAAAATAAATGTCGGTGTTTATTTAGCAGACGATATGTGTACAATCGTTTCTTCTCAAGACATAATGCATTAGCCACTGTGTTAGAATTAGTATTAAACATTTTATGTTACTTTTCTAGCCCAAACATTAATAAAGATGAACCATAAATGCGTTTTGTTAATTGAAACTACATGTACAGTCAAACCTGTGAACAAAGGACACCCTTGGGAAAGACAAAATGTGGCCGTTATTGACAAGTGACCATTATTTGGTGGTCTGTTTGTTCTAAATAATCAATGACAGTTTGTCTTGACCTTCATTCACAGGGCGGTCTTTATTCGGAGGGTGTGTGTGCAAAAACAGGTTTGACTGTACAGAATAACTCCTGGAAACAGGACACCTTCCGGACTGATCCAAAAGTACGGTTTTCGGAGATTTCCGGTTTTCAGAGAACTTGATTACATAAGATAAAAATGGGACTCGAACAATCATCTGTTATTTTTTTAGAGAATTCCGGTTTTCAGGGAGTCCAGTTTTCAGGGGTTTTACTGTACCAACACAATACAAACTGCATGGAACAAGACAAAGTGATGCAGATCACAAGTAATTTATAATTCTCATTACATTAGTACATACATGAATTCCATCACTTTAAGCGATACGTGCGAAATCTGTATTTTCAAGATTTCACATGTATTTAAACACAACCATGGGGCTAATATGATTATTCGACACACTGAGCTCGCTTGGCAATAAACTAAATAAAATTTTATTAAAGATTTTTGTTGGTTGATTAAATATTCCATCACTCCTAACCACGTCCAATAATAGTACATGTACTTTATTTACTGATGTAGAGGTCGGCATTGTTTGTAGTAAGAATTTTTGTTCAAGTGTAGTATGTAACCTAAAGATTAAAGGGAGTTACGGTCTCCGACTTGTAATTACTAGCCCCTCGCCGCTGTGAATTAGAGTCCCGCTCGGTACCAAATTTCCCATGTGAGGAAGCTGTCCAGATAACTTACGGAAGGTCGGTAGTTCAACTCAAGGGTACGCCCAGGGTCTTCCTCCACTGTTAAAGCTGGAAAAGTCGCCAAATGATCCTGGCAGTTGGCGCGGCGTCAAACTCCAGGGAAAAATCAAAGCTCTGAAAGCACTGATGTTGTTCGGAAGTTCAAAGTAATCAGAAGTTGTATTTCCATGTAGGGTGAGGGCAATGGCGTCTTTTTCGGGAAAATTTTCGCGGTATTATGATCACGTGATTAGCAGTTGCAAAATTAATGAGCCAGCGATTATCAATTCCAGTCATATATATTGTCTTTAACTGAATCCACACTTATTTCAAATAAATTCAGCATGTTTGAGACATTGTATTTTTTTTATTATTAACTAAAGATAAGATTTGAGTAAGTCTCAAAGATGTCAACACAATATTTTAATTAAAGCCCTGAAAGTACTGTCAGAAGCGTTAGTTAAAAGTGTGAAGAATCAAGTCAATTCCCTCAACAGATTTTGTGCCATGCATGTAAAAAATAAGGGAAGTTAACCAAATATCGGCTACGATAGATTATTGTTATTGGTCACTGCAGTTCCTCTGGTCTCTGTCGATATATTAAGTACCAACCCAACCTTTTAATACTTCAAAAGCAAAAGGGAGGTAATTAATTAAGGGAAGAATTATAAATAGCCTCTATTTATGTGTGAAGCTTCAGTAGCTCATGAGGTATGTTCAAGACGATAATAATATAAATTCAAAAGGGGAGATACTTTAAGAATGGGTAAATAATAAACTGGTTCCCGTTCCATGTTGCAGTGCACCAAAAGAATATGTATGGACTAAATTATCTGGCGCTCTGATTGGTCAATGCGTTTGAGCCATGTGATTGGCTGTCCATTCATGAAACATTGGGATTTCCGTATATCTGCTAAATATAAACGAAGATGTTACCTATGCCTGAATATGTTAGATACAAATTGCACCTCTTAATCAAAATAAAACAGTGAATGCTAGTTACTAAACTACCAGTTTAGGTAAGTAATAGTTGCGATTCTTGGTCAGAACTGTTCCTGTCATTTATTGCAATCAATGTATTAAGTTTCATCTCAATACTTTCAATGCTTCATGTATCTCATGCTCCAGGCAAGTACAATTTCAATAGAAAGGGGGAGAAAATGAGACAAAGTAAAGTTATGGTTCTTGGTCACAGCACGTCCTACCCATGTGTAAAGAAACATATCAATGCCTTCAATAGTTTTTGAGGTATGCTCTAGACAAGCATAATTTCAGCATAAATGCCATTAATATGGATTTAATTAAACTAGAAGTCACCAAATGGAAATATGTTGAGTCCGCTAAGGCACTAATTACCGTCCTTTTTACAGTCCAGACAAGGTAAAACATGTCAATTTTTGCCCTTAAAACCCAAAGTGTGACCTTGACCTTTGAGATATGGACCTGGGTTTTGCACATGAAACACCATCTCATGATGGTGAACAATTGTGCCATGTCATTTTAAAATTCACTGACGCATCGGGAAGCTACGGTCCTGACAAAGTCAGACAAACTAACACATGGACGCACGCATGCACATGCATGTACATGTTCATGGAACCGCCATTTTGACAACTGTGTCGAGCTCACTGCAAGCGGGCTCGACAAAAATGAGGCGAGGTAGAGTTATAGTTTTTGGTCACTAAAGTTTTACCATTGTGTAAAGTATAAACTCAATCCCAAAAGTACTTGGGATGGGCAGACACCAAATTTATATCCCTCCATCTTCGACGGGAAACACTAAAGCCATTTGAGACTTTAAGAACAGGAGAAATACCATGGTGATCTCAATTAAACTGAAACACTCGACAAATGTTTATACCCATATCAAGAGCATCACAAAATACAACTGTATCTTTTTATTTAACTGTACTGTTTATAATCAAAGCACTGAAAGCACTGAAGGATCGATTGTCTCTAAACAAGTAATAGTAATTACTATCACGTTGACAAGAATCATAAACCAAGGTACGTATAACCTTGAATTGCTTTAAAAAATATCCATTGACTCCAAATGAAATACTACCCTCTTTCTGGATATTTCTGTCGTGCAGTTAATATACGAGTAGCAGCTCATCAGACATAGTGTTATCTAGATAAGAACTTATAACCAAATTTCAAGTAGCCTGGCCACATTTGCTACCAAAGTTGACATGAGAACTGTACATGACAAAACAATGCCACAATTTCTTAATCCACAGGTTCAAAGTGTTAAGTAAGGCCATTCTGTTTTATTAATTTGTTAAGCATTGCGCGCCAAGGTTTTGAACTCTGTCAGCAAAAACACACACACACACGCACGCACACACCCTCGCACACACACACACACACAAACAATTTTATTCAGGTTCACAGTTTCTTGATTGGATTCTACAGCTTCCAAGATTATTGGCTATAGTTTGCAAATCATGTTTTAAGTAGATTTTATTTTAAATTGTGATCTTTATTCCAATTTTAATATTGTTGTTTAATTGAAGAGAAAAAATATGACTCTAAATCACTTTGGAAGTCTCTGAAATCACTATGTTTACCTACTAAGATACTGTCAAAATTATCTAATTGCAATATATCTTTGACTGTGAATGGAAATCTTTATTTTAATAAGTCATCTATTGCACACACCTTTAATTACTTTTTACCGCTTGCTTGCAAACTTGTTAATAAACTTCTTGAAAGCATTGGTCTGTGTGGTGAAGCATTTGTTACGAACTTTATTCCAAACTTAATGTTCATTTAAATAACTTGTCTTTTTCTCTTATGTCACGGAGTAAAGTACTCAAGTACATCAATAGTCTCATTACAAATATAAAGCTACTCGTCTAGATGGCTTACTGCCATGTTTCATTAAAGATGACGTACCAATCATTGTTGGCCTTTTGACACATGCCTGTATTATTAATCTGACACTTATTCAATGCATAGTACCTCATGAGCTTAAAGGTGCTAGAGTAGTCCCCCTTTTTAAGTAGAATGATCATCTGCTTTTGTGAAATTATCAAACCGTATCTATTCTAAACGTCTTTTCAAAAGTAAAATGTAATTGAAAAAGTAGTGTATGAGCAAATTGATTTATATCTAAAAGAAAAGCATTTGGTTTACAGTTTTCAGTCTAGATTCCGAAGTGTTTTTTTCTATAGATGCTTGTCTGATTCATTTAGTAGACTACACTCGGATTGAACATAACAAAGGCAATGTAGTAGGTATGGTTCTTCTAGATCTCTTAAAAGTATTTGATACAGTCAACCACTCTGTACATCTATCGAAACTGAAAGCATGTGGTTTAATGGTTTGAATCCTACTTATCAACAGGCAACATCTTCTTGATGTGCTTGGCACTTTTTCTAGTAGCTCATCCATTACATGGAGTTCCACAATGGTCCTTACTCCTCCTTATTTATATCAATGGCATGCCAGCCGATGATTCTGCTATATTAGTATTCGACGAAAACATATCTGATGTTGAACAAGCTATGTCTAATGATCTAAATTTTTGTCGGCCAATGATTGGTTTATATTTAAGCAAAACAGAGTATGTTATATTTGGAACAAAACGCAAACTTCACTCACATTCAAACCTTCAAATTATCTGTAATGGTACATTCATTGGTTCTACTTCATCTGTTAACTATCCTGGTTTGACCATTGATCAATTTTTGTCTATTAAAATTATGGCCGAATCAGTAATTTAGAAAGCCAATGCACGCTTGAGATTTTTATATCACAAAAAGGACTTCCATACCCTACAAGACAGAAAATTGCTTGTTTCATCTTTAATACACTTATTCAGTTTGGTTTTATGGTCGCACTCAAAATTTAAAAAAATCAGACTACAGATAATTCAGAACAAACATGTCAGACTTGTATTTAACCAAGGGTACACATAGGCTCTGAGCATTTCAGATGTCTAAATTGGTTACCTGTGTAGAACATAGTTGAGCAAATTACACACAGGCGTGTTTTTAAAACCAATAAGAATGTTGCACATACATACAGAACTAGACTTAGCGCTAAAGGTGGTTATCGTATTTCTAAAGTTAAAACACCAAATCTTTGGTTATATTGTCACTACACTGTAGAATAAACTCCCAGCAGATATAACCAATAATAATGAATATAAACCTTTCAAAGTGTTGCGAAGGATTTTTTGATAACAAAGTCTGTTTAGTGTGTTTTTATAGAATTTTCTGAATTTAAGCTACACTTGTATGAAAATATATCGGATTTTATCCCTGTGGTTACAATCTTTCGAATTCACCATTAGTTTTTTATGTGATTTAAACTTGGTTTTGGCAGGAATATAGCATATATTGTATTTTGAATGCCAAGTGGTTTTAGAAAAAAGTTTTAAGTACATTTTGTAAATGCTATGTTAGCACTAACTACACTCTGTTTTTCATTATATTTATGTGTGTTATTTGATACAGATAACTTGTTCTTTGTCATTGATCTCATGTGTAGTGTGATAATAACTATTTCCGTGATGATACTACAAATGTACTGTGATAATTCCTATAGTTATGATTCTATTTATTGTTATAAGCCTCTCCGTGTCACACCACAATCATTATAAGGGTCCACAATGGAAATAAGAGTCCTCTCTTTTTGTTTTAACCCTGATGCTAGTGTACATGGCACGGTATTTTCTATTTTTTTTTATTATAATATTTGTTTTCTTATAATTTATATATTTCACCATGTATCATGTATTAACAAAATCCGTCCGTCCGTCCATGATTTACGTGATTTAAACATTTAATGGCTACAAAAGCAGCATAAAGAAGTACATGTATACATATGCAATGTATCTGCATAACCATGCTTGTCAATAAAGACTCATCAAGATTAACTTATATGGTATGCGGAACATGAACAGAACATATACTTTATTTTGAATTTGAACATGTGTTCATCATCCAGACCATTACAAACAAAATCAGGTCAAGATTAAACAGATATGAGAGAGAAAGCAATTTATAGGATACAGTAAAACCTCTGACCATCTGTTGGGACCAAAAAACCCTAGTCTTAATACTTAAATTCCTCAGTTTATCAAGCTATAATACTGATACACAAAGGTGGTACCCCGCTGGGAGATCGTCTTTTCCCCCTGTTGTACAACTAAATTATCGAGTGAAGCAAACAAACTTTGAACATTACGTACGTGTTAATTAAGATCACGAAAAGAAACGAGCGCGTTTCCGTAAACGTATAACACAGGTTTTAACTACAACCACCTGGTCGTGCAAACGATTGTTTGGTCGAATGCGAGCGTTTTAGATCTGATCATTTGCAGTGAGTCAACGACCAATATAACCACCCAGCCTTCTTGTTGGAAAGATAATCATGGTTTGTCATTTACTTTCACATTCATCAAAACTATTTTTTACATCATTGTGTTGTTACTTCTTCATCAGAATTCATAATTGAAAATTATTTCATGTGTAGTAGAAGTCGGATAGCTCATTGATTCGGTTCGCAGAAGTGTTTAATTCATATCTGTCACATATGCTGTCAATTACATTTTGTTAAGGATTTTTAATATGTATTTTATGTTATAGGGTACTCCGATGAAAGATGTTGTTATATCAGACAGCGCTCCAAAGTCTTTGATGCTTCAAAAACACGCTGATTACATTGCTTCTTATGGCTTGAAGAAAGATGATTATGTAAGAAACATTACAGTTCGATGTCTACTCTTAATTTTAGTATTACTATCTATTTTCTAGTGCATGCCAGCTAATGATATTTAATTTAGCTTTAAATATGATAAGGGTCCTCCAGGGTTTAGTGGTTATGGTCGTTGACTAATAATCACTAGCCCTTTTTAGTTTGAATCTCACCTGGGACCCACATTCATGCTCGGAGAAGCTGTCCAACTAGCATATGGAATATTGATGGTCTAAATAAGTGAATTCCTGGTATGTTCTCCACCATTAAAGTTTGAAGTTGCCAAATGATCCTGGCTGTTGGCGCAACATTAAACCCCATCATAAAATTATTATCTGATGATTTTGAATCTGTTTACCATTTGTGAAATATTTTAACTTTTTGGACTGCAGGAATAAACTTTTTTTTGACTCTGCTGTTATATGCATTTCCACCTTTTAGCCAAATTGATAAAGTGTAGAACTGTTATTTGAGTCCTTGAGAGATTAAAGGTGTGGTAAACTCTTACGCATGCTTCTGTGTGACAGGTTTACTGTAGATATTACATCTGATGTAATGTTGTCTTCTAGATGTTGTTATAGACACAGATTAATATTTATTTGTTTACAAAAGCGCTGAATATTGTATATAACTAAAATAACAGAAAAAACACAGTTATAGTGAGTTAGATTTGTGTTACAAATTGAATTCAATGAAGAATTGTTCCCTCTGGACAATGCATTCTGCATTTTATTGCTGTGAATGTATTATGCAATAAAGTAATATTCTGGTCCCCAGGAATACACTAAAACCATATTTTACTGTACAGTTAAAAAGGCCTAAACAAAATAAGGTTTGTTTCCGGTTACATGCCCAAAAAATATGGGTCGGTAGGTAGGGATTTTTTTCTTTAACGTCTTTTTTTACATATATTGGCAACACTGTTGTGACAATTATAATATAGCTCTAAGATTTGGATGCTGTAAAAACTTTTGAATCAGCAGGTAAAAGATGGGTCGGTCAGGTAACCAGAAACAAACCTATTTTTTAAGGCCTAAACTATGTTTTACTCTTGGTGTACCATATTGATAAAAACTTACGCATTATAATTCTGTACTTTAGTCTTCACAGCAATATTTTTCATTCATTTACAGGAATACATTATGACTGAATTTTTAAGAATGAGTGGAATGTACTGGGGTCTTACTGCTATGGATTTAATGGGTCAATTATCATGTATGAATAAAGAAGAAGTGTTAGAATTTGTTCAGTCATGTCAACATGAATGTGGAGGATTTGGTGCTAGTGTTGGTCATGATCCTCATCTCCTGTATACTCTCAGTGCTGTACAGGTATTAGCTGTTTTGTCACTAACTTCTATAGTGTTTGCTGAATATTTTTACCATGCTGTTACATTTTATATTAGGTCACTTACAACCAGGGCATAAGATGTTGGTCACTAATAATTGTGTATGCAAAAGATATTGAACTATTACTGGATCACTGGACTGACAAAACTTATTGACTGGACAAAATAATATTGGCATATATTATATATTGACTGAAACTTCACTACAAATCAAAGGAATTTTACAGAATATGAGGACTTAAAGTTTGTCTTGTTCTTAGTGTTGATTTTGTCATATCTGTCAATTTTAGTGATTATATATCAGATCTTCTTGACAATCAAACACTTTGCATTTTCATGATTTGTAAGTCAACATATGCTACATTTCATTTAAAAAAACTTCTTTCATCTTAACATTGATCATAGATCTTATCTCAGAAAATCTACCACATTCAGGATATTAAGCATATAACAGGTTGAGTGTTCTTTAAGTGTTTGGATATAATATGTTTCTGTAATTCTAATTTATTAAGGTATGAAATTCCTTAAAATGTTGGTGTATGATGAACTGATGTTTGAGTGAAAGATTAGTATTTTTTCTATATTTTATTTGTAGATACTTACATTGTATGACAGTCATCAGTGTATTAATGTAGATAAAGTTGTTGAATTTGTGAAGGATTTACAACAAGAAGATGGAAGTTTCTATGGTGATAAGTGGGGTAAGCTACACTTTATTCATCAATATCAGTGATGACTCTTGGTTAGAATTATAGTACTTGAACAAGCAAGGACATTTTCATTTCAAAAATTGTTACATATTGTACTCTGTTGCTGTTTCTAATAACTATTTCAACTTGTCTTCTTTATATGTGTGTTTGGCTTTATCATATCAACATGTATCAATGGCTGGGAGTTAAATAAATTGTTAATGGGTTGGAAGTGAAATTTAAACAACACCAAAATTTCATGTCTGTACAGAAAGAATCCCTGCCTTCTACTTTCCTTTTTTATTGGGAGTCATATTGATTAAAAACAATGTCAGCTACAGTTTTACCATATGGTATACGTGTTGCGTTGTAGGCGAAGTTGATACGAGATTCTCATTCTGTGCTGTGGCCTGTCTCGCATTGCTGGGAAGGTTGGATGTTATCAACACTGATAAAGCTGTAGAATTTGTTTTATCATGTATGAATTTTGACGGGGGATTTGGATGTCGGCCTGGATCTGAGTCTCATTCTGGTCAGGTAAGATTTGGTTGTCGTCCCATATCTTAGCTTCATTTTGGTCACGTAAGATTTGGTTGTCGTCCCATATCTTAGCCTCATTTTGGTCATATAAGATTTGGTTGTGAAGGGCTTAAGAAAGTGCTGAATAACTTGACAAAGATTGAAGATGTAGATTTTAGTCATCCTTGTATCAATCTTGGATTAAATTCTTGTTTCATTGTATCCTGGTTGCTTCTGATTTTTTGTCATCAAACTATACATGGGAGTTTGATACTTGATGTACATTCACTGAAATCAAATACCATAATCATTCCTGTATATAACACTTGTTTTTATGTCCAAAATTGGGTCCAAAATTCCGATGCATCTTTTACATAGGGTAGAGCTCAATCCTATTTTTTTCAGGGATAAAAAAAGTCAAATTAAATTTGTCTGTTTACAGAGATGATCCTTTTATACTGGTGTATTAAAAATTGAGGGAACTAAATTTTTCATTATGTTTTAATGTCAGTACGGTTCTGCACTTTTCCTGGATTTCGTTGGGTCTAGATATCTTTGTGACCTTGAAAATCAACGACCAATGTTTGCCAATTGTGCTGCCACTTATGAGAACTTCATCATGTTTACAAGGTTGAGTACGTGTTTGCAGCTTGAAAGAATTAAGTGCTGTTATACTACAGAAGTTGTTATCAGGTTTTCATAACACTAACATAACAAAAAACAAACAAAAAATGGTACAGATTTTATCATTTTTAACACAAAAACAAACAAAAATGGTACAGATTTTATCATTTTTAACACAAAAACAAACAAAAATGGTACAGATTTTATCATTTTTAACACAAAAACAAACAAAATGGTACAGATTTTATCATTTTTAACACAAAAACAAACAAAAATGGTACAGATTTTATCATTTTTAACACAAAAACAAACAAAAATGGTACAGATTTTATCATTTTGAACACAAAAACAAACAAAAATGGTACAGATTTTATCATTTTTAACACAAAAACAAACAAAAATGGTACAGATTTTATCATTTTTAACACAAAAACAAACAAAAATGGTACAGATTTTATCATTTTGAACACAAAAACAAACAAAAATGGTACAGATTTTATCATTTTTAACACAAAAACAAACAAAATGGTACAGATTTATCATTTTTAACACAAAAACAAACAAAAATGGTACAGATTTTATCATTTTTAACACAAAAACAAACAAAAATGGTACAGATTTTATCATTTTTAACACAAAAACAAACAAAATGGTACAGATTTATCATTTTTAACACAAAAACAAACAAAATGGTACAGATTTTATCATTTTTAACACAAAAACAAACAACCTTTTTTGTCTGTTTTGGTCATTTTTTTGCTGTTTAAACAGTTGTGTTTTATACATGAAGATAATTTTTCATACACAAGTGATTACAGTTGGTGTTGCAAAAGAGACTGACAAACAGAATAGTCCCTGCAAAGGGGATGGAAATTGGTGTAATGGCACATTGATTTGTTACATTTTAATTTTAGAAATTTTGCATGTTGCATTTTTTTAGATTCTGTCAGCTG
This sequence comes from Lutraria rhynchaena, assembly GCA_008271625.1. Lineage (NCBI taxonomy): Eukaryota > Metazoa > Mollusca > Bivalvia > Venerida > Mactridae > Lutraria > Lutraria rhynchaena. The sequence goes on along the minus strand of VIBL01000244.1, from coordinate 307,485 downwards.
CACAAAATACTCTCTTCTTTATATTGAGTTATTGTGGTATACTTGTATTTTATTTTACATCTTGATTCACAAACAATGTTGTAGTTAGAAACAAATTGCTTGTTGTTACAGATATACTGCTGTGTGGGTATGTTTGCAATCCTCGGAAGATTACATTTGGTGAATTCAGATATGCTTGGTTGGTGGTTGTGTGAGAGACAATTACCTTCAGGGGGTTTAAATGGTAAGGTCTATGATACATTAAAATCTTACATTTTGACCACCTTAATATTATGACCACCTTGTTGTAATGACCACTTATTTTTGGACTGGCTTATCAAACTTTGCTAAAATATGTAGACATCACATGTTGTTAAAGATCAATAACCAGTTCAGATGCTCCATGCTGTCTTTGAGTTATAGCCCTTGAATCATCTTTACTTAAGTTTTTTTTTTGTTTTTATTCGTTTTTATGTGACTTATTGTCACTGGAGTTTAATGCCATTTTTCAACTTTTTTTCAGTTTTATATGACAACCATTTCACCTAACCAGTTTTCCTGGACTGTATACTAACCAATACTAACTTACCCTTCCACAAGGAGCCGGCAACTTCTCCACATATGGAGGAAAATCGACATTTTTGTCAAATTTTCATAGGAGGGTATGACCTGCCACGACTGGGATTCGAACCCGGATCTCAGAGTTACAAGTCCAGTTACTGGACCATGGCTGCAGCTTTTACTTAAGTAACCTTGTCTTCTGATTATGACAGTTTTTTGTTGTGATTGTTAGTAGTATTGTTGGATTATTAATGAATTTTTAGGCAGAGTTGATATATTTCATCATGTTGACGGAACAATCAATTCAATTGAATTTCATATACAGTGTTAACAGATGTTAAAAAAATGTGAAGCCATCCAAGCCATTCTGTCTATGTTATATTTCTTATATAGGATTGTATCACGTAGTTTTGTATATTTTTCAGGACGACCAGAGAAACTTCCTGATGTGTGCTACTCCTGGTGGGTTTTGTCCTCGTTAAAGATAATTGGTAAACTTCACTGGATAAATAAGGTTTGTGTTGATCTGTACATAATTTACGTTGAACATTCTTTCTGAGCATCTTACGTCACCGAAAGTTTTTCTTTCTAGCAAAAATGACAAAAGAATGTATTTGTCAAATTCACACATGAAATCAGTATCTTAATTGGTAGGAATTCTTATTTGTCATGAATTTCTGTTTTTTAACCAAGGTATTGCTTTAAAATATGTCTGTGTTGCTGTGCTGTCTGTTCTTATATTCCATGATAAATTAGGCATAAATTGAAATATTATTTGTTTGTTGTTGCCGAATGACCGACGTAAAAACCACCACTTCAGAAAGCTTTATCACTACAAATTGAATGCATATTATTTTTAAAATTTCCTTTCTATATTATTGAAAATATTTCCTCTAGTTTCGTAGTCAGTTTACACATGTCTAATATAAAAATAATACTTCAAAGGACTGACCCAGTCCAAAAAAGGGTGGTTGGCAACAGCGAACAAGCAATTTTTTGTGGGTGGCCTGAGTAAAGCTTGTATTGGCTTGTCTGTAAGGATGTTTTTATATTACAGGATAAACTAGTGAAGTTTATATTAGCCTGTCAGGATGATGAGACAGGTGGGTTTGCAGACAGACCCGGAGATATGGTAAGTTTTATACAAATAAATGAATGAAGTCCATCAATTTTAGGTCTGTGTTGAAAATCAATTAAAGAAAGATTTAGCATTAATAACTGTTGTCTTCTTACTTGTATTAGTTGAAGTCTTGCTATAAGACCATTCTCCTCCCTGGACCAAATGTCACATGTGAGGAAGCTATCCAGATGGTTCTTCCCATGTGTAGGCCTGGAGTCTTCCTCTACTGTTTAAGCTGACAGTCGTCATATGATGCTGGCTGTTGGTGAAACTGTAAACCCCAGTGAAAACAGAAATAAAACGGAAGACCATTTGTGGAAAAAATTTTTGTTTATGTTTTGGTGAGCATTGGCATAAAAGAACAATGTCATGTTTTGAAAATTGGAACAAGCTTTGGTGATTGTGTGGTACCTGGGAAAAACATAGCATGCTACTTATACTGTGATCTGTATGCTTTCAAGGTGTTAACACTGCAGTAAAGACATTCACATTATGCCTATATCATGATTAATATGTAATTTCTGTTTGTTTGTGGCACTATCACAATTGACTATCAAACAACTTTATGCAATATCTGTAATATTTTAGACACGATTTTATTCAGGAAATATAGGGGATTAAAATACTTATTATATACATATGATATAATTTGTGAATTCTTGACATTGATGCTATCATATCTTCTTGTTTGCTCCTTAGGCCTAAAAGAAAAGGTTTGTTTCCGGTTACCCGACCCACCCATCTTTTACCTGCTGACTCATAAAGTTTTACGGCATCCAAATGTTAGTGCTATATAGTAATTTTCACAACAGTGTTGCCGATATATGTAAAAAGAAAATGTAAAAGAAAAAAATCCCTACTTACCGACCCATATTTTTTTGGGCATGTAACTGGAATTTAACTTTTTTTTGTTTAGGCCTTATTAGACTTGGGTACTGCTGATTTGTGTAACATTGATGTTAGTAAGCCTCTGATTTCAGGTTGATCCATTCCACACTTTGTTTGGATTGGCTGGTCTCTCTTTGTTAGGGGATGAATCTATAAAACCGGTGAATCCTGTATTTTGTATGCCGGAGGAGGTGATCAGAAGAGCCGGAATTAAAATGGATCTTTTGTGACACTGTGGGGAGGATAATGGAATAGCTTGTGAATAAATTCCTATCTGTGATAACTGTAGGATTATAGACTAATTATGTGCTGCATTTCTCCGTGTGGGACAATGACCTGTTTACAGTTCTTGTGTCAAAGTTAAATATGTACAGTTGAACACGGTTTTACTGAACTCAGATAAGATGAAGATTTGGATACAGTGCAGTATTTTTTTTCTGCATGCGGGTCCTTCTTTATTTCATTGTTATGAATAATAATATGAAATATGGATGTTGTGAAGTATTTCTTTAGGTTCACAGGAATTTATTATAACTGTGTTCTACTTTACAATGATATAGAATGAGTATATTTAATATCTTTGTAATATAAATATTGTTACTAGACATTTTATTTTCAATCACAAGAAGTTGTCATTTTTCTTGTAACTTAATCCTACTAAGCTTGGTATGTAGAATAATTGGATTTTAAATTGCTTGGCCTTTTAGTGCTTCATCTCATAAAACAAAGAAGGAGTATACCAGTTAACTAAAATTATCACTCATCTCTACCATAGCATTGTCGAGTGTTAATTTATCACATCTGTATACCGTAGTGTCATCACAAATTTTCATTTATCACATAACCTGCGGTCCAGGAGTGCCGTAAACCCATGCCGGAAATATCGTTTGGCACTGCCAAAACGTGCAATAAATATTCAAATTAGCCAAATCACTATATTTGCATATTTTGTATTATTACGCTACTACGATATTTGTAAACATGGTCGACTTTCGATTCGTAATGATTTTATTAATGAATAAAATGATTTGTGTGAATAAAATAATGATTTTATGTCTTTTATGCATTTTATCGCCAAACGATTAATAGAAACATGCATTACTTTTTTGCGCACAGTAGTGAACAGTCTACACTAGACATCATGTACTGATGTCATCTTGACGTCATCTTGTAGTCTGTTTCATTTTCTGTTGTCGTTTTTACGGTTATGTGATAAATAGAATCTTACACTCGTGCTCATCTTTTACCATTTTTATTAAACTTGTTGACAAAAACAATATGACACTCGGCAGAGCCTCGTGTCATATTATTTAGTCAACTTGTTTAATAAAAATGGTAAGGAATGAGCACTCATTCAAGATCCTCTATGAATCATTTAATTTTGTTGATTTAGTGAGTAAGTGTATTCAGGAATTCATGTACTCACAAATTATGATGTTCGTAAAATTACCAATGCATCCAAAAATACATCTATATGAAATTTGAATGTCTACTAAACTGAATTAGGCAAATCGAGGAATTTTAGTACCAATGAAATTCAGTGCAACCACAATGTTTAAGTTATAGAAATTATACGTATAATGTAAGTGATAGAACAGAATTACGTTACAGAATAGGATGATAATTGATTCCAATTTTATCATCATATTAGAGTGAACTTCTGTATTAAATACTCATTTCTTACAAACCTGTAATGATAAACTGTGTTGTTTACCTATGTGTCATGTCTCTATTTACTTCCTACACTTGTGAATATTTTCATTACATTCTATGTCTAATCATTATTTTACAATTTGTACACATTGATTTGTCTATAACTGAGTTTTATTATCACGAGAAACATAATATCTGTCGTTTGTATTGATCAAACTGGAATGTTTTTGATAGTTAAATGGTTTACAGTCAAATGTTTGGTGATGGTAACTGTTGATGAGAACTTAGTAGCATAATGCTTCGCAAATGGTGCTTTTGTTTAGTTTCATATCTTTTGGGTGAATTGTTTGAATGATACTTTTATTTAGTTTCATATACTTTGGGTGATTGCTTTATTGGTGCTTTTGTTCAGTTTTATTTACTTTGGGAGAATTGTTGATTACTGTATGGGCTATATATAAAGTGTATTTCATTTATTTTTTGTAAGACTTAAAATCAAATTTAATTCACTAAAAAGTCACAGTCAGTCTTTTATTATTGAAAGCAAGTCCTTAAAATCGTGCAATTTTCCGCTTAAATTGAGTTAACATCAAGTTTTTTCTTTACTTTTTGGAAAAATATTATGTTATTTTCACCCAAATTTAAGAAAAAGACCTCTTCCCCTACCTGTGGAAAAAGCCTTGTGGGCGTAATTGTTTTTTCTAGGAATCCTTTTCTTTCCGATATCCAAGCTGAAAATTTCTGTTGATGCTACGTACTACAACATACCAGTTCAGAATGTTTTCCATTTAATATTATCTAACGTTTTTTTTTGTGTGTTGGTGTAAATGTCAATTACCGTACTTTAATAAATACATTTAAAATGTGCAATATGCAATAAACATGCATTTATAGAATGTCTTAATTCAGTCATTGTTTTTCCTTCAAAACGTAAAATTGTTTGTGAATTGTCCTTTTCTGCAGATAAAACTGATTTGCTAAAATCCAGTGCTTCCTCTCAGCTCTTTGATTCAGCAACCATTTTATAAGTAAAGTGCTAATTCAACAAGCTAGAAAAACTAATTTTTTTACCTCCCCCCCCCAAAAAAAATGAGGACAGTAAGTCCGAATTTTTTATTTTTTCTAATGTGGATAGGCAAACCAAACTTCTAACAGAGGGTAGGTAAGCAATTTTTTCATCAACAGTATAGGTTTGTATTGAAAAAAAAATCTTGGAATAAACAAAAACAAAACAAGCAGCATTTACGCAAAAAACAAATTAACAAAAACAAAGAAACATATTCACATAAATTGATTTTACAATCACGAGCATGGACACTGACATGTTAACATAATTGATTGTCATTAATCAGATTTCATTCTTCTAACTTAATTCTACATGTTTCACGTATTCATGAAAACAAAACAATGACAATTTAACTGATGTTTTTGCAGAAGTAATATATATTCTGTGGAATGATTTGCTAGTTTGAAATTATTTGCATTCTTAATGAATTTCTGGAATTAAAAAGTGCTGTAGATCCTAAAAATTTCCTATGATCATGCAAGCAAACACCATAAAGCAAGATAAGGAAATGAAATACACTCACACTGTGAATAAGACATCTTTTAATATGTGTAATAAGTTATGAGATATGTACTGCATGCATTACTGGTGTGATTTTATGTATTGACTTTTAACATCAATCTAGGGGGCGGAGAGACCCTTTTGGCTGTTCTGAGCTTTGGATTCTCCCTACCTCCCTCTTCAATCCAAATCAAGTTAGGGTTGGGGTAGCTGGCTTGCAGCATAATTATTTAATTAACAAGTCATTACAAACAGTTTTTAACCACAAAATGTCTTGTTTAATCTATAGAACAAAGAGAAAAATGGAGACTTCATTTATCTAAATTTGTATTTGTTTTATTAACATTTTTTTCTATGTAATATGGTTAAAATGTAAAATCTTATTTTTTGTTAATCATTTTTTCTATTCAACATGGTTTCAAGGTAAAATTTTATTTGTTTTATTTTTTTTTCTATTTAATATTGTTTCAATGTAAAATCTACTTTGTTTAATTAATTACTTTTTCTATTTAATATGATATCAATGTAAAATAAAAGTATTTACAAGCATTTGTTTTATATATTTTTGTCACTGGTTGTAGTAATGGCCCTTTGATGGTAAAATTGTAGTAAGTTCTATTGAGAAAAAAATAACCCAAAATTACCTTGAATGGGAATGTAAGTACGAATAATCACTTCCATTCTTCACAATTATTAAAAAAATCATATACCAGTGGATTACAGAATATTCTAGGGAGTTGATATTGACCCTGCATTCATAACAGCTATTCATAATCATGCCCAAAATAGTAAACCAAATCATCGTCATCAGTATTTTCATCATCAGTATCTTCATCATCAGATGCATCCGCAACAACAATTATTTAAATTTCAAAAACAAACTACTAGTCAATAAATAGCTTAACTGCAAACAACAAGCACATAGTTATTATCATCAGCAGCAGCAGAAGCAGCGACAAAATCAACAACAATAGCCATCAACAATAATAAATATACACAGCAGCTATATGTGAATATACTCTAATAATTAACATGCCCTGAGTCTCCTAGAGTGTTAGGAACTTCTGTATAAATGACCAAAAATCATTTTAATCAACATTTTCTACTTATTAGGACCTATGAAGCACCTACAGTAACACTGAACAAATACAAGAGACCAGGCCTGAGGTTATAAAACTTGAAAACAGTCTCCGAGCTCAAATTTTAATTCCATTCTCAAAGTATAAAAGTTTTGTTCTCCTCTTTCTTCATATTAACTAGAATGTAATATTGTAGTACTAATGTTGGCTTAGAATCTCTGAAAGCCATGTTTCTGGATTTCATTCATTATGTAAACGACTGATAACTTCCCACATGATGTGATAATCAGAGGTGGAAGACAAATGACCTTGACATTCAAAGTTATGAAATATGAGATTGGTCTCTGAGATCTCATTTTTGATAATAAAAATGAAGATATATATCATTTTGTGTTCTGTAGTTGTTCTTATTTACAAGCATCACAAACAAGAGAGAAGTTGAGATTTGTGCACTGTGGCTGTGCTCATGTCTTATAAGGCATAATTCTCTAATACTTGTCAAACTATCTTTAGCACATAGTAATTTAAAACTAACCTGTAATAAATGACATAAAAATGTGCAATAAACATTTTTAATATGTTCTTTTATGTGTATATAAGTTATCTTCAAAATCTCATGTTTTAATTGCGCTATTTCAATTTTATTGTATGCCAAAACAACTTGTGATGGTTATACATAAGGCAAGACAAATACAATCAAACCTGTGTTCGCGCCCACCTTCTAATAAAGACCACCCTGTGAATAAAGGCCATTCCTTGAAAAAACATAACTGATTATTTAGAAAAAACTGACCTCCAAATAAAGGCCACATTTTTCTTTCCAAGGGTGGCCTTTGTTCACAGGTTTGACTGTACAACACTTCACAGGACACATGGGGTCCAATTTCATGAACATTGATCAATCTTTTATGTCAATAATTGAATTTTTCCCATAATTTTTATTTGTGTTGACATAAGCTACATCTAATAAGGTCAAGATATGAAGTATGGATAAAAAATCGTGTAAAGTCATGATGTGCTAGTCTTTGTCAAACAGCCAGTTACTGACACATTGCTATTGTAATTTAACTTTGTGAAACCGAGTACAGATCTTTTCAATCCAGCCATGGAGATTACCATCCAATTTCACTATAGATCTTGTAGATGTACAATCAAGTTTGTGAGATGTGTGTCTCTTTCATCATGCATGCTAATAATGTTTTGGACACATGTTTAGGTTTAAGGATGGTCTTCAAAATCATCCAATCCTTTATAAGCAAGTTTTATTATACGAACGGTTCCAGTATAAGGTTTAAAAGATTCAGCATAAGTCAAAGTATCGATTTGATAATTAAGGGTCAATATTTATGAACGTGCTGACTGCATTCTCTGGCCATGAGAGAAGCAATGTTTAATTAAAGGTTTGCATACGCGCGCCTGCACGCATACAACTACATGTATGCGTACGCACCTGCGAACATTCATGCATTTATCCGGAACAGCACGATTCCAGTGTATACTTGCTTAACATGCCTTACAAAGTAGTATACACCAATTAATTAGGCGATAAATGGACAAAAAACTTGCATTTGCTTCAATTATTCTCAAATTTCGTTTGTTAGCAGGATTAGAAATAATTAAGCATTTCTTTGTGTTCTTTCTGCGTAATAATTCATTTAATGCCTAGAATTACCGCAAATTGTATTCCAATAATTATTAACAAAACCCACATACTCTCTGGCGAGTTCTTTGATGAGATAGCATGATTGATCAGTCTGGTTTGTGCATGATCAGTGGATGACCTTCACCTTGAATGAACAGCTGATTTCATTTGGAGATAAAATATGACCCTGTGTGACTGAATTTTTCAGTTTAGGTCTAGATAACCGAAAATAAGCAAAACATCGTGTAGTCTAAATATAAATGTTATGTTTCGGTGCAAGTAGATTTCTACCACCCAGATTTAGATAAAGAGTCATGGTCCTTACGAGGTCACGTTGACCTTCAGTTTTCAGCTTACCGTAACAAAACTCTAAATATTTACATATTTTCACAATTACGGTATTTTTTTATATAAATTTTGTAATTGTAGTATTACAGACAAATGTATAGCACATAATTTGTCCATTTGCTCATTTTCATTTTTATCAAGGAAGCTATACATTCCTCGAGATCGAAATAAACTTTATATCTCTTTCATTTTTCGTTTTTGCGCGCGTTTTCAACAGTATTTCAGTTATATACTATTGGGTCGGTTAACCTAACCAGTTTTCATTAATTATGTACCAGTACCTACCTTGTTCTCCGCAAGTAACTGCTACTGTCTCTTCACGAATGATCAGTGGTAGAGGACGAATAGCTTACGACGATATCCCTATAGCGAACATTTGCCCTTCTCCTACGGTTCAAACTCATGAATCATTTGACCCTTAAAACAACAGTTTGACTCTTGAAATCAGTAAAATGAAGCTTTTTACTCTTGAGAATTTGTAGCAAAGCGTCAAATTAACAATAAAGTTAGAAGGAAATTTTGTTAACTCTTCGAATAGTATTTGTTCTGTTATGTTTGAAAGTTGACTGACATTTTGGTGTCACGTGTAGACCACGGACTGAACTTTCACACTGACACAATGACCGTTGATCTATGAAACATTACACTGTTATACAGCAGGTCAGAAGTTAAGTAATAATTAGGTTTTAGTTATTTGTTAATAAACCATCGAACAAAACACTCGCGTACTCTTAACTCGCTTACATACCTCTTAGAAGTAACTGATACAACGGCTACATTAGTGTAGATTATATCAAAATATATTTTACAGTTAAATTAAATTGTTCGGGGCAAAAATGAAACGTACTGTACAACACGAGTACAGTACACACAACATACAGAACTAAACGAACGTAGAAGAAATACATTCATGTCAAATAAAAAAAAAACACTTCGCCATTTGTCCATTATCAGATCTAGTCACACATTTTGATGTATGAGTCATGTGTGAATTTATTTCACGTAGACACTTCATGCTGCCCGAGCATTGCGTGTCAAATAGTTATATAGAAAAACGTCCCATGAGTCGAAACTCGTACAGTCCACTTCGAGATAAGTGTGTCAAGATTAATGTTCAACAATGCATATAATAGAACTTAATTGTGAGTATAAATTCAAAAATCTGATATTCATTATTTATTTCACAAAGGGAATAATGATAATAAGAATTTATTTTGTAAGACATCGTGTTTTTGTATTCATTCAGACCTGGTTAAAACAATGTATGAATAATTATTCTATTCTGCTATGATCTCTGAAAAAAGTCAACATTTGCTGATAATCCCTATAGCCAGTGAGTGTTTAAATATTGACCTACTCCGTAAGCTTGACAAATGACTATCACGGGACCACGTGATCCCAATACTACACATAAAGCATGTTCAGTTCATTAAACTATACATGTATTCTACTATTATACATTTTACTTCCGTTGTCTTCGTTGTAATCTCGCTGTTTCTCGACTGAATTTCTTTATTTCACCAATCGAATCTTAAACAGATGTTTTTTTTTATTTTTTTGCAAAAATTCTATAATCGACTAGGCCTATACTTTATTTTTTTAAAAAATGAAATCTAATACAAATTTGAATGTATCTAACCTTAAATATCAATTATCTTACCTTTTTGTGGTCTTATCTGTGGACCCTTTTCGGGGTCTTACTGGTTGATCTTTTTTCTTGCCGATATTTCCTTATGAACTATTTCTCCGAATTTAGCAAAAACATAATCTTAGAAAATGTTCTGTGGACCCACCCATCCTACATTTTATGGGGATGTCAGTGGAAAACGGTATATTTTTTGTCCAACTTATTGCAAAAAGCCTATATGACAACAATATGTGACAACAATATGTTACAACAATGGGATTTTCCTGCATAAGCTCGACTTTATTCCAACTAGTTGTACATGTTGGATGTTTCATAAATCCTGGACGGAGATCGGGTTGATTTGTCTGCTTGTTTAGAGTTTTTTTTATTAATTCACTTCCGGTTTTCGTTTTAAGATTGCCAGAGAAAACAAATAATGTGGATACGTGATATGTTTTTGTTACTGTATAAATAGTTTATTTGCAATTTAATGGAACAGTAAAATCAGACCGATATTTTCAAATGTCACCTTTGTCCTACTTTTCAAAACAAAATGGGGATATATTTTGTGACAAATAGTGTACTGATATTATCTCACACGCTTCTCTGACATCTAGAATAGATTACAATAAGATTTTCTTATTTAAACTCATTTTTAACCTTTAACGTTCGTATCGGTAACTTCTTGCTTTCTGCAGCTACGTCATTGGTGTACATAACAATATTCAAACATGATCATTCTTCTTGAGGCCAACAAAAAGGTTGTTTCCGATTACCCGACCGTCCCATCTTTTACCTGCCGACTCATAAGTTTTTACTAATCGTTGCGCTATATTGTAATTTTCACAACAGTTTTGCCGATATATGTAAAAAAAACTTAAAAGAAAAAAAACCCTACTCACCGAACCATATTTTTTTGGGCATGTAACCGGAAACAAACTTTTTTGTTTAGGCCTTGTTAGTTTAAATGCCCGGATGCAGGGGACGTTTCATAGATATATATTGGCTAAAGTTGCAGTTAATTAAAATCAAAACTCTTGCCACTTGATGCACAATTCTGACGATTGGCAAAAATCCCCCGAACTAGTAATGTAACACAACATATCGTCATGCGAACACAGGATGCCTTAATTTTTTAAGTAAAAAATCGCTATCTCTGCTAAGTTATATCTTTGACACGGTCCCTGGATTGTAAATCATTGCCAAATTTAAATATTATCACTAAAATACGAAATATTTGTTCAAAACTTTCCTTATTCAAAATCAATGATTATTTGTTAAAGCGGAGTTCGGCCGAATGTTCGTGTGGAAGCATGACATGTTAATACAGGGAAACCTCGCTTAGCCAGTACCTTAATATTGAGACCTTCTCATTATAACGACGGCTTATTTATGAAACGGTTCTCAATAGTCCCTCTATATTTCATCTTAATAGTTTAGGACTTATTCATATTTAGTCGTTAAGGTGGTTTAAATATCGAGGTTTATGGTGTTTTATACACACGAATTATGTTCGATATAGGCCTATTTTTGGTTTGATTATTTTCCATACATGTTAACAGTTTCACAATAAATTAAATTAAGACGAATTTAAAAAAATCTCTAAGGATGCGTTTAATCCATAATTATTACGTTATAAACCAGCGCTTAATCAAATATTTACATGTATACAGGTATACATAACGTTCCTTGTTGTGTTGTAGAGGATCAAAATTATAGAGAATCCGAAATAAAATATAAATTAAATATACATCCCAAGCATTTAGCATAATTGGGGTTCTACTGCGTACTGTACAGTCTGCATACTTTAAATATAAACACCATATAACGATCACTCATGGTTAAAGCATGATAGCAGACACGTGCTGTGTTAACGTTGATATCTAAGGCGTCTGTCCTCCATTTTGTGGTTGGGACATTTATCTTCGATAACGTAACGTTTATTTGTATCATAGTTACAGCATTGTCTCCTCGTCTGGTGTAACGAACATACATCAACTTTAGAACATATACAGTATAACCCCTGAAAACCGGACTCCCTGAAAACCGAACTCCATGAAAGCCGGAATTCTCTGAAAAAATCAGATGATTTTTCAAGTCCTATTTTTTCTCTTCTATAATAAACAGTTTTCTGAAAACCGGGATTCCCAGAAAATCGAACTTGATGCCAAATCCGGAAGGTGTCCGGTTTTCAGGAGTTATACTGTACTTTACTTAGATGTTGCATATTACAAAGTTAATGACACATAGCATAATACATAAGGACAGGACATTTTATTGTTTATACACAAAGTGGACTTAAGGTTGTGTTATATAAAGTGGACTTAATTTTGTGTTATATAATTAAGTTTTACATGCTCCTACGACCCTTGTAGGTCCTGAAAATATCCTGAAAATTACAACATCAACATGACTTTGTATTTTCACCCAGGGACTGACACATAGACCACTAGGAACAAGTGACGGCCACAATAACCCACCCCTTGGACTTTTCACAAAGAGTTATATAACGAGTGTTATCTCACAAATAATATAAGTTTTACGTAGATGTTCGCGTTGTCAGAATGTGCACAAGTGGAAGTACATATGCACTCAGTATTTCACCTTACACACATTATCTGCATGGCAATATTAAACCTTATAAAATGCTATTAAATCATTATACAGTTATATGAAACTAAAATGATAATATTCATTAACTATTACTCTGAATGTTTTGAGCCTTTTACACCTCTGTCTTAGCTTGTTATTCAGTTTTAGCATTTATTTGTGTGTGCGTTTATTTTCGCTAAAATCGAAGTTTTAATTCTGTAATTATGAGTCAAAATTTATTAACCCGAGTCGTTTGATCAGCGCGATTTCTTTGAAGTAACAACTGATTGATTTGAATGTACCTCATCGATAAAATCACGATTATTAACTGATTGCATCATTTTTGAACCACGTGACATATTGATCATACGCTAGGAGCTTCATGCAATTCAGCACGATCACTGTAATCTAAGGTGTGTCTGCTTACACCAGGTATACAGAGATCAGGTACGTATCTACATGGATCTACGTCATATATTTTAGGGCTAGTCACCCGACTTTTATATCACGTATATGTAATATAAAATGTTGATCCCACTGAGTCAGACAGACTACAGTCAAACCTTTTTGCGGCCACCTCCGAATAAAGACCACCTTGTGAATAAAGGCCTTTCTTTGAAAAACCGTCACTGATTATTTAGAAAAAAAAACTGATCTGCGGATAAAGGCCATCTGTCAATAAATGCCACTTTTTGTCGTTTCCATGGGTGGCCTCTGTCCACACGTTTGATTGTACTTAGAGAAGTAGCCTCACACAAAGAAATGATACGCTAAGTTACATGAATATCACTTATAACATTTTATTAAGGGCCGGGCAAAAATTTATAGTCAGGATTCAAGTGCAATAAAAACCAAAGAATGTAATCACATTGAATGAAGCATTTACGCATGAATAAGCGTTTCACGCATTGCTGATTCACGATGTTACATGTGAAAATGCATGATGCGCACGAATGTGGTGATAAATTATTTAATCGACAAGTCTCGCTAAGTACCCATCGATTGTCTAGAGAATTAGCAGTTTATTCCATGTCACTTGAACGTTCCATTCTCATGGACTACTAGACAACTTGGCTCTTGATTGTCTACGCTCGAAAAAAAATACTATGTCCAGTAATTGTGTTATCGTAAGAGTACAAGATAAAAGGCTGATTTGAACAATCTACATACAATGTATGTATGAACTCACTAAATAAAGTTATTGTATTACTAGCTGTGTTGTTTTAGGGATCCCAGTTTGTGGTTAACGTCGGACTTTTTGTGATTGGCGTGAATTAATTAAACTTGGATAATAATTTAATGGATTTCTTTAAATCGGGATTAAACATTGTTAGGTATATAATTCTTTTTATGGAGAGATAATAAAAAATTGCTGAATTACAAAAAGTGAACGTGTTAAAATTAATTCGTAATTAATCATGACGATTCAGGAAGACGACGGTTCTACTCATAGTGGCGGTGATGCCAGGTGTCCACCTGATGATGACGTGAAAAGAAATTCTGAAACAGAAATGGTGACATTTAAAAACGGGAAAACAAAGGTTAATTCTAATGTTTCCTTCAAGTCAGTGAAAGGAGTTGAATCTGAAGAAGACGAATCTAGAGACAACGATACAGAAGATAAGGCGAGGAAACCAGAAGCAGAAGCGCTTTTAGCAATAGAAACTTCCGCTGAAGATGGCTGGGTACCAGACGGTGGGTGGGGATGGGCCGTCGTCGTAGGCGGTGTCATAGTTCATGTTTTTATTGGTAAATATCATGATTACACTGTACGTGTATAGATAAACAAATGTATTTTTGCTGAGTTTGTATAGCTTTCTTAAATTATAAATTTTATGATCAAAAACATTTCCAGTGAAATATTGCAAGGTTTGTGAATCTTTTCCTCCAGTCTAGTAAAAGAATATAACACACAAGCGACCGCTTTCATAGCCAAGCTATAACCCTAATTATCTGATAAAATCAATGCTTTCTCTACTTATACCAAGAAATGTATATTTGAAAATGTTTACAAAAAAACAACCAGCGTGGAGATTTGTACTGAAATAGAATATACAGAGACAGTATTTTACGTTATTGATCTTCACTTTAAATCCCTTTGGAGATTCAGAAATCGAACGATGATGCTAAAAGATAAATACACACACTGTAACCACGTAATGAACGTCAATGGAATAAATTTCACAGCATCAAAAATACAGACAGATAAGTCTGGGTAAATGCTGGGAGATAGTATGTAATGTCTGCGTCAATTACATGTATGTGTTTAATACTGTCACGTTCTGCGTCAATTACATGTATGTGTTTAATACTGTCACGTTCTGCGTCAATTACATGTATGTGTTTAATACTGTCACGTTCCGTTTCAGGTGGTCTGATGAAAGCTAGTGGTGTGATGTACCTAAAACTGAAGGATAGATTTAATGGAAGTTCAGTAGCAACTGCCTGGGTGTTTTCATTGTTTACTACCTTTCTTCTCATGATGGGTAATGTTTAGTATAAATTACGTGGTTGGGTTCCCTTAATTTAATACAATCTCAGCATAACGTGTTTTCCGCGAAATTAACACCATTATATCATGGTATAGCAATTTGTGTTTCAACTTTATGGATAAATCGATACATGTCACAACCAACTCCGTTATTGGAGATTTAAAAATCATGCGTGTCCTTATATGAACGTAAAAACAGTGCGTGGCACGACTATTTCCATTATACAATGGTTTGGATCGCTTTGAACCTTTTATGGAAACAACCATTAAAAGTTATGTTCGTCCAAAAAGATATTCTTTCAATCAACAGTTATGGCCTTCAAGTATCTCTTAGTTCACTGAACTCAATCTTGTGAAATGTACATGTATTACAGTATAACCCCCGAAAACCGGATTCCCTGAAAACCAAAATTCTCTGAAATTCGGACGATATTTCAAGTCCTATTTTTTCTCTTCTACAATCACTAGTTCTCTGAAAACCGGACTTTTGGTCCAGTCCATTTCAGGAGTTATACCGTAATGTCCTAAATGTATTAACTTATACATATTTGAAAAAAAATATTTTTAGTTTTTTTTAAAGAACTGAATTCAAGTGCTAATCGTGAAGAGTATGTCATATAACACATGTATGAACCTACAAATATGACCCCTAATGTTTTATCATTCAGGTCAAGGAAACCGCGGCATTTATTCCATAAATAACTTACAGAAACCACACAGTGCGTACTGTAGTGTCTAACAGTCGTACGAACATGTGTATATGTACATGTAGGCCTATATATTCAAACGAAAAAATTATCTTTGGTAGTTAAATCATAAGGAATTTAAAATCGCAAATGCTCAAAGTACAGTAATCCCTCAATAGCGAGATATCAACAGGACCCGTAAAATCGGTCGTAATAATGAGGTGGTCCCATTATCACGTTAAATTATAGGGGAGTTATCGTGAACCGGTCCGAAAAAGACAGGTTCTTATAACAAGGTGTTCGTAATATTGAAATGGTGGCTATTTGAGGTTTTACTGTATATGTATCATGTAGATAATAAAATTCTCAATAATATATATTAAATCCTTTGTTTTGTGAATTGGATGATTTACACAAACACGAATCAGAAGTTATCTCAGGCACTCGTCTATTTTGTCAATATGAGTCTACAGTTCCAGTGTCAACGATGTATTCCGTAGCTTTCTGTATCTCCTCATTGTTAATATGACAACTTTGTGCAAGAATGCATACACATTCACCTTATAAAAGTCTGTATATCTGAAATATCCCTGATCAATTTGTTTATTCTGAAGAGATGATAAAAGACAATGACAGCACTGTTAACTGTATGCCCATAATTTTACAATCTAACCTGTGTTTGCGGCCATCTCTGAATAAAGGCCGCCCTGTGAATAAAGACCATTCTTTGCAACCATCATTTATTATTCAGAACATCCGAATAAAGGTCATGTGTCAATAAAGACCACATTTGTCCTTCCCAAAGATGGCCTTCGTTCACAGGTTTGAATGTATAAGATTTCTGAAGAACAGTTAAATTTAATATTGTTATCATTATAGGTCCAGTGGCGTTTGTTCATAGGTTTGACTGTATAAGATTTTTGAAGAACAGTTAAATTTAATATTGCTATCATTATAGGTCCAGTGGCGTTTGTTCATAGGTTTGACTGTATAAGATTTCTGAAGAACATTTAAATTTAATATTGCTATCATTATAGGTCCAGTGGCGTTTGTTCATAGGTTTGACTGTATAAGATTTCTGAAGAACATTTAAATTTAATATTGCTATCATTATAGGTCCTGTGGCCAGTGCGTTATGTCATCGTTTTTCATGTCGGACGGTCGTTTTCTGGGGGAGTGTTCTTTGTTTTATTGGAATTCTGATGTCAGCGTTTGCTCCCAACTTAGAGTTCCTATATTTTAGTTATTGCGTTGTTGGAGGTAAGTACGCCATGCATTGTTAGAAGCAAATAAAATTAAGGTCTGGAATCAAGTGGGTCTTACTACTGAAGCGGTTGCTTAGTGAGGTATACTGTATGTTGAAAATATCTTGTATTTAATTGATGTCGGATAACAATTCGCGACGAATATCAAAGTATAGGTTTTATAACAAAGTGACCCTGGCTATTGGTGAGAAGTTGAACTCCTGTTGAAACAAACAACCATTGTATTGAGTTTACTGCATTGATGTACATGCTTTGATTTGATATTATTATAAGAGGCATGTTATGTTGTACAGGGTTTGGAAGATGCCTCACATACACACCTAGTCTGATATTAGTGAGTTATTATTTCAACAAGAGACGAGGACTTGCTGTAGGTGTAACCACAGCCGGTGTTGGGCTAGGAATGTTCACCTTTCCACCACTTATAGGTAGTTATCAATAATTGACTAGAAAAACAAAGTAAATACTAGATTCTAGCGCGCAAAAGTAATAAATAAATATCAACGAGGTCACATTTTTACAATTACCACTAATTATTGTGCACTATATTTTACAAGAGACGAAATAAACCGCTTTGTGCGTTTTTTAGTAAAACTAGCCCCACCCACTATGTTTAAAATATTCATGTGTATAGCGTTTTGAAAACGCCATGGTCTATTTGTCGTTTCAAATCCAACCAATAAATCATGGTTGCCTACCCTTCCTATAAATACCTTTGTTATAATTAAGTGCATTTATCCATGTATCTTGTGTTATTTATACATAAATGTATTCAAAATTATGCAGCGACTTTGTGCATTTGCATATATTATGTATTTGTGAATTTTTCAGAGGCTCTGTTTGGTAACTATGGTTACCAGGGCGCCATGTTGTTATTAGCTGCAATAAGTCTCGAGTGTTTCGTGTGTGCAGCTTTGTTCCGACCAATGGATCTTCATAAGAAAATATCTAAAACACAACGAATCAATGAGTGAGTTCATGAGATATGTGTACAGTGCAACCTCTCCGAAGCAACACCTTTTGTGTGAAGCAAAATCATGCTATTGTTGAGAGGTTGTTGCTTTAAAGAGGTTAATTTAATAGTTAAATCGTACAGTGGGAAAATCATGTTGTTGTTGAAGGGAGGTTGTTGCTCAAGATAAGGCCGTTCTGGAGAGGTTGCACTATACTTATATCAACTACGACTTTTTTGTTTGTAGCGTCAGGATTAATGTTTTTGTGTCAAGAGACAAACTACTTTAAATCATTTTTTCTAAAATTATTGTTTAACGTCGCACCAACAGCCGGCGTCATTTGTCGACTTTTCCGGCCTCAACGGTGGAGGAAGACCCCAGGCTTACACCTGGGTAGAAGTACCGTCCTTCCGTAAGCTAGCTGAACATGTAAAATTTGGTCTTGGGCGGGATTTGAACCCATTTCGTCAAAGGACTAGTGATTACAAATATACTTTTTATTCATGAATGTTTTTGTGTTCTCTGTATTCAATTGTCCAAAGTCATGTTCAAAAATCCTTAACTGACATTTTATTATTTAAGTCTGGTACGTATGGCAAGGCGAGGTAGTGTTGATGCCAGGCGTATTGTTCAGCAGTTTGCTCCCCCGAAACCTCAAAACAAGCGAATGCAAGCACTGCAAGACGACAAATGGCAAGGTAGCAGTGAGTTCTCCTCTACACTAGAGTTCACATATGTTATGCCTGAACCGGCAAGAAGAAAATCGGTGTTTTATGATAAAATTAATCAAGTAAAGCAAGTTTTCAAACAAGCTCCAAAAGAAGAAAGGAAGCCATTCCTGGAATTGTCATTGTTGAAAGATTTCCCATTCTTGTCTCTTTGTTGTGCTATTTTACTATTTACTATGTCAATGATGTCAACATTTGTGTTTTTACCTCCACTGGCGAAATCTAAAGGCGTGACCCAGCTTCAAGCCGCCTACCTTGTGTCAATTATTGGAATATCTGATTCAATAGCTAGATTCACTTCCGGTTTTGTGTTGGACATGAAACGGATCAAACCTTTCCGGGTACTGGTATACAATGCTGTGATGTTTCTTGTTGGTGCTGTGTCTATGATTATGCCTTCAATAGAAGGTTTTACTGGATTTGCCATCATTTCCGTGTGTTATGGACTTCTGGCGGGAACTTACGTCGCACAGAAATCCGTGGTTGTTGTGGATATATTAGGACTCGAGAAAATGACAAGTTCGTTTGGTTTATTGCTGGGATTTCAAGGTATAGGATCTCTTGTTGGACCAACTGTCTCAGGTAAATAAAATCAGTTACATATTTACAAGATCCCTAATTGGACCAACATACAAACATCAAGATCTGACATGTGAGCCAGTTAAAAATGAAGATGATAAATAAGAATAGTACAGACAATAATTAAAATTGTACTGGATGCATGTTTTTTAAGTATTGCTAGTAACGTACTATAACCCCAACAAAGATGTGATGACATGGCCAGCTATCATGTAATGTGACGTGACGTGACGTGATGAAATGTAATGCAGGTTTCCAACAACCAAATGTCAACAGGGTTAAAGGGTCAATGGACCCAACTAGTAATCTTGTTAACCGATAAATTTCAATTTATTACATTTTTATCATTATGATCTTTTCAATCCATTAGTATGCAAATATGTGTTTATATTAATACAGTAAAACCTCGATAATGAGGCCACCATCAGGACAAGAAAAATCGGTCGTAATAATGAAGTAGCCTCATTATCAAGTTGAATTATAGGGGAATAATTGAAACCCAGTTTAAGTGGTCGTTATAACAAGGTGGTCGTAATACTGAGGTGGTCGCGATGTAAGGTTTTACTGTATAATATTTATGGTTGCAGGATTGTTTAAGGACGTGTTTGGTACGTACGATGAAGCATTCTATTTTGGAGGCATTGGTATCTTTTTGGGCGGCTTGGTGTTAATGTGTGGAAATATATGGAAGATTATCAGAGATAGAAGAATGAGACGAGACAAGAAGAAGAATGAAGAAGATTTGAACTCCGCATGATTGAGATAAACCTGTGAACCAGTCAAACCTGTGAACCAGTCAAACCTGTGAACCAGTCAAACCTGTGAACAAAGGCCACTTTTGTGAAAGACAAAATGTGACCTTTATTGTCATATGACCTTTATTCGGAGGTTATGGAGGTTTTTCTAAGAATGACTTTTATTCACAGGGTGGTCTTTATTCGGAGGTGGACTCAAACACAGGTTTGAATGTACTGAATTCAGTATAATGATATGGTAACCTGAATCCTAATTTATTTTTGACATGATATGAAGGCAAAATGATTTAAATCATTGTAAATATGTATAAATTCTAGCATTGATTTTATTGGTTACAAGTTTGTACATAGACTATCACAATTAGTTGCATTAATTTATGTTTATTTCGCATCAGTTGTAGTGTTGTACGACACATAAGTTATGAATTACGTACGTAGAAAAAAGAAGTAAAATATGAGAATATCTTACTGTTATCTTCATTACATACTTTCATATGATTTTTTTGTGACAACGTCAACCTGCCAATACCACACAAACAAGAAGACAAAACTTGAAGAGTCTTCAACAAGTCGTCAATTAGCATATTGAAGTTTTAGTGATGTGATACATAAGCTTGGACCAAAGAACGCAATAAGCAATATTTCTTTGGGAATTATCATACACCCGTAAACGAAGTTTTTGGAGTTATACTGGATTCATCCTGTTGGTATGTCGCACGGTCTGTCCCCATTTTGCGGGGGTATTTAATCACAATCCAGTGATAGGTCTAGTATGGGCACTGATTATGGAACAGACATTCCTGCCCTATTATATTGTGGTTTAATATTGGATATTGCGTACCCGTCCCCCATAAGGGACTGACAACTTTCTCTGGTTATTTATGTACTTGTATTAGAGGTAATACGCAAAAGACATTCAGTCAAATATATTGTCACGGACTTGTTGTGTCTGACCGGGTCTCTACAGGTTGAATAGAATTTCTTACAATTATCGTGCAGTTTCAAAATTTCTCGCATCCCACAGCAGTGAGGTACTTGTGTTTACTACATGTAGTTAGGGTCAATAAGTGCTCGACCACAAATTCCCTGCTACAATATTAGCAATTAAAAGTAAAACGACCACACTAATGAGACACTCATTATTTCTAGTCATTATTTTTATATCCAATCAGATTTTTGGTAGAGTGTACTCGAAAAAAAATGAATGTGACCCAAATTACTGAAAATTACGAAAAGGCAAAGTGGTAGATAAATATTGTCGTACCATATATGTATATGCTTCTCAGTTAACATTGTAAACAAGTTTTAGTAAAAAAATCAACCCAAAATTGTCTGAACGGGGCCATTTTCTTTTATTTTTCGTTTAAGGTAATTTTGGGTAAAACATGTGCGCACAATTTTACCATCACAGGTCCACCACCACCACTATGATCTTTTTCTATAAGATCAGTGATAAACATGTACTTCACTCGGGTCACTGACCTGGTACCTCTTGATAAATAGCCCGACATTCTACCCACCAAGCTTATCATATCGTCAGATAAACAAAGTCATCGTTTGACCGCGAAAAGTGAAATGGTTATACTCATTGAACCCCGGTGTCAAATGATCGGCTGAGACAGCCTTGAAGATTAGTTACCGACAAAGAATGGGCGACAACTCGTGCCTAATTATGAAGCATCTGATGAAAACGTGTTTGAGTTGTCTCCCTTCTACCGTCATGTCGTTAATCATATTACGCAACCTTTGAGCTGAACTAGAATAATTAATGAGCAAATTTACATATTTTATGTGGGGGGTGTGTTTCCAAGTAGCTCAGCTACCGCTTTAGACGGGTAAATACAGAACGGCTGATTGGGCCGGACATGGTAGGGCGAGGCAGGCAAGGTTTGGTATAACATGACATAGCAGAGCAGAGTAAAACGAATATAACATCATTATGAGAAAATACTCTTAAAAGTTAGTGGCTAGTGATATCTGCTTTCTTGCAAGTGTGTAGTATGATCTAGAAGGAGTGCCAATGAAAAGATAAAAGAGTTCACCGCCACCTGTGAAAGGGAGTACCATGCGAATAATGACCCCTTTTTAGCTCATTCATTGACGTTACGCTTCAATAACCTCTCAATAAAGGTTGACTGTTCATATAGGCCATATTCTTTCTCACCCTTCAATGGAAATTGTTACTGGTTAGATAGGACGTCACTTGGACCTTAATACGTGTATTAAAATACAGTAAAACATGTGAACAATGACCACCCTTGGGAAAGACAAAATGTGGCCTTTATTCAGGGGTGGCTGCAAACAAAGGTTTGACTGTAGTTCTAACACATGACAATAATTGTCAATAATCTGGTATCAAATGTTTACAATAAGGATATAAAATATTTAATTTAGAGTAGTTCATTTTAGCAGCACATTTTAATTAATTGTAAACCGTAATTAGACATGTGGTGTATAAGTTTGGTATTTATATTTAACTATTTGTAGTTCCCATTTAGGAGCATAATGAAAAAAAACGTCGACCTGTAAATTGAACTAATCAGCCACCTTCCATCACGATACGTTGTTTTATCTGATGGTCAAATCACAGATGGTGTTATTTAATCATGATTAAGTATTATATACTCTCAGTATTTATCGTAGTAACGTGTGTACACCATTACTATGGACAAAATTAATTAAGTACGTGTACATACAATCGCATTTTTAGAGATCACGTGGACAAAAAATCTAAATAAATAAAATAATTATGGTGCACAAATACTATGAGTACAGGCATTCACATGATACTGGGTAAGATGATATCTACATTGCCTTCATCCGAAAATAATACTTACTTCTTTTCAGGGGAGGACAACTTTAAAAAATGTTGGTTTGTAGTTAAGGGACAGACTCATTTAATCCCATATTTTTAAAAACTATTTTGACTAAAAAATCGTTCTTCAGTGCAAGCAAATATTAAATGTTGATCTTAAATATGCCTGCCTAACTATTTACTCACTGTTAAAAGTCAATGTTGCATAACTGCATACTTTCATTTTGGTAGGCCTGATGACTGACCCTGATATTCTAAATTAGAATTTTAAATTTACATTTTAACAGATCTATGTCTGATGTAATAAACTAGTGACCCCCAAATATTGATCCGAATGATTTCACACAATAACTAATCGTATACCATTAATTATTCCAATTGCTTGAATCAGTTGTCTTCCACACAATAGTACAGTCAAATTTGTCTTTGCGGCCACCTCCGAATAAAGACCTCCTTAGGAATAAAGGTCATTCTTTGAAAAATCAACATTGATTATTCAGTTCAAATTGACCCCCAAATAAAGGCCATATCTCAATCAAGACCTCATTTTATCTTTCGCAAAGGTGGCATTTATTCACATGTTTGTATGCAAATCTTACGGAATAAAAACACGTAATGATTTTATGTGAAGTAAGACACACTGTAATTATATAAGGCCTTCCGAAAGAAAAGTTGGTTTACGGTTATGCGCTCCAAGCTGTTATCAGTGGACAGATAGGTAGACTGGTATTTATTGTTGCTGTTGTTGTTTTGTCAACACCATGTGCTTGTAATGATAGCGGAATAAAGAATTTTTTTCGGTCAAAATCGCTAAACAATTGGGGTTGGGAGATTTGTAGTGAGTCGGTCGCGTTATTGCAAACCAATATTTTGTAAAGGCAATCTACGTGTAATTAAAACCTTAATGCAATACTACACATAAAAGTGGTACCTTGTACAATTAGAAATACATACATCGGACGTTTTCATGATATGATATTACCAACAATTTTATAGTTCACCGACATTTTGGAAGGATGGACGAATTTCTTTCTAAATGTCAAACGTGGGTTATTTGATAATAGGTTCTGGGGAGCGTTGGAAGATTTTATTAGCACGTTTTTGTATTCAATATGTAATATATTATGTGCGTCAGTTGGTGTATCTTAAGAACAATGTACATGTATGTATTCTATTACATCATGTTGTATTATATTACATATTACTATAATTCAGAAGTATCACATGGGTTTAACGGTCTCACCGACGTTTCGTGACCTAGCTGCAAAGCTTCCTGACTTGAAATTTGGTCCCTAGTGGAATTCGAACTCACAGCGGTGAGGGATTAGCTATAATTAGAAAGAGACCATAACCACTCGACCACGGAGGTCCTCCAATACATGACGATAAAATTTATAAGGGTTCAGCTTAACGGGATTCGAAGCGTTTCAATCAGATCAATGTGTGTGTTGACGTGAATTGTTGACTCATAGACTCAGCCGCTTCCCGGTGTCTTTTATTGTCGACGTTTATGTTGAGTGCTTGTGGCGATAGTCAAAGTTCTTTCCAAGGTCAACTTCAGCGTGTGCATGTTTTTTGTCAGTATAAATTCAGATTGTTTCTACCATAAAACGAGTGAAATTTGTACATTCTTACATTTTGAGGGTCAATCAATACCTTCTGATATGTATCAGTATAATATTAATTACCGCCAAGTTCTCAATTCACTTGAAAAGCAAACCTTACGTCTTGCGTGTCAATGCCTTCAAATCCGGACAATTTTACGTTTTGCGTGTAAATGCCTTCCCATATTCAATATTGAACTACGTGCTTTTCAGAACACATTTGTATAATATTAATTAGCGCCAATTTGTTGATTCACTTGAAAATCAAACCTTATATTTTGCGGATCAATGCCTTTACATTTGTGTAATATTAATTACCGCCAATTTGTTTGTTTGTTTGACGACGGTCATGTTTTAGGTTTATGTCAATAAATATTTTGTTTGTTTGTTTGTTTGTTTGTCATTGGGGTTTAACGCCGTTTATCAACAATTTTTCAGATATATACGGCGACCGGTTCACCTAACCAGTTTTTCTGGACTGTATACTAACTAGTACTAACATACCCATCCACAAGGAGCCGGCCACTTCTCCACGTATGGAGAAAAATCAACATTTTTGTCAAATTTTCATGGTAGGGTATGACCTGCCGCGACCGCAATAAATATTTTGACTCGACTTGACATGTGCTCTGTACCACATCAAAGTGCCACATTTCATGCAGCATTCAGTTACTCATGTACTTCATGCCGCAGGACTATACAGTCTAACTAGCATTTGCGACCATCTCCGAATAAAGGCCACCTTGTGAATAAAGGTCATTCTTTGAAAAAACATCATTGGTTATTTAGAACAAACTGACCTCTGAATAAAGGCCACATTTTGTCTTTTCCAAGGATGTTCACAGGTTTGACTGTAGTGTTTGTGAAACACAATTAATGTTTTAATTCAAAATCTCAAATAGTTGTCACATCCCGTATGTGTCTGCGGGCGTCCCAAGTCTATATTTTGATTTAAAGAATTACTATATAATATAAACAATACATTTTTTAAAGAATTAGCTCATTAAGACAATATCAATTCAAGAATTGTAGAGTAAAGTGCAAAAAATCCTAACCCTTCTTTGTTGATATGGAGAAAAAAACCTCCTTGCACTTATCCCTTTCAGCCGTATTTCATAGTTTAAATATGATAAAACCATCATTGTTGTATACATGTGTCTATTTGTTATTGTTGCCAAGTGCTGAGTCATGTTTAGCTTAAAGTTATGTCATGTAAAGTTTGTTTAAACTGAATGATAATTATGATTTAATAAACATGTAGCATTATTCATAATTGATATTTAGATATTACCCATTGATGTATGTACTGGCATGTATTCACATTATTTGGTCATGATCATAGTTCAAATCTAAGAATAAATATTCTGTTCTGTTCTGTTCCCTTAAATATACTTTTAAACATTCACCGACACCGACAAACGGACAAGTTATTAATTTAAATGTCTCAGATTCGGAGAAAGAAATCTGAAATAAGTATAATTAAAAAAAACTCCTCTAGTCCGACAGTAAAACACGTAAGAAATTTGGATTGGATAAAATTAAACAAGCCTTTTTGTAGTTCGAACGTGATTATATACCATTATTATTATTATTATTATTATTTGTATAACAATGTTTTGTAAATTATATCAGATTAATAAAAGATTTTGCGTAATCTGTAAGTTATATAAATTTTAATTAACACAAGTTTTTTATAAAAAAAAGAAGAATCAGGGAATATATTTCATTCCATAATGGGAGAACTTGTGAATTTGACACAAACACTTCGTGATTTTGTTAGAATTTTGTTTATTGTTTATTACATGTGTATACCAGAGATATCCCATTAAGAATATTCAGCGTTAAATATCATACTATAGGATAATATTTCTGTATGATACTAAGGCGTGTTATAATGAAAGTGACAAAAAAGCCATGTAACCCAACATAAGGCTCTAACACCACATCGTGTCTCCTTAGAGTGCCGAGATTTTTGTTGTTATTATTTCTGTTGTTTTTCGCCATATTCATTTTATAGAAGTAGCGAAAAAAATCTTTTTGACTTGAAAAGATATTCATATATTTAAACAATTTACGGTGATCTTCAATAGTTATTTACAAATGCATTTTGGGGGCATTTTTCTACACAGTGGATTATCAAAATATTTTTATATCATTTCAGGCTGAAAATGACAGCGATCACAATATATTTGGCCATTTTTACGCATGCATGGACACCAGGTCATGCAAACTCATTCAGGGCTCCGTAATAATAATAATAATAATAATAACAAGGACTTTTTTGTGTGGATAACATACTTGGTTTAAAACAATTTTCGGTGTGGTCCACATTTGTTCCTTAATTAACACGACACCTCTTTATTTCCATAAATGTTTAACCATCAATTTCATATTTATGAAATACATGCATGAAGTAGATTACTCCAAGCATTTTTATTATTACTGTATTGAGTTACGCGAGTCTGAAATGATATAAAAATAGACAATGTTTTATTAGTCCGCTTTGTAAAAAAATCAGATTTTAGTTAACCATATGTGAGGATGAAGCCTTTTTCTCTTTACCCTTCTGCAAAAATCTGTCTAGGAAGCGTCTCAGTGTCCCACAGACAACGTAACTTCTCACCCTTTACGATATCAATTGATTTGTTATCAGTCTTGAAGCCCTGAAGGGACGGGTCGATAAACCAATGTTTTAATTTTCGCTCCATTTATTTCTTCTCTTGTTGACAACAGTGTCTATATATCAATCCAGGGAACGCATTACTACAGCGACACAATCTCTCGCGCGCATCTGTCAACGAGTTTGTGGAAATGAAGAGAGAACACAGTCAGTTTTCTCTGTACCGTTTGGAGACAGCTTCACTGACATAGCCGTGCCATTGAGAGACTTAAAAATAGTCGAAACACTGTCTACTGCATAAAATGCAGAATACCAGAATCCAAAATAAAGCCGAATTTTGTTTAAATCTAGAAGTTTTAGAGAATTTTTTTTTTGAAATGATCATGCCGGTAAACTGGCTTACATGTGTTTATATAATTTATTAATATGTTTCTCGTACTTCAGTAATGTGAAATTTGTTGCTTAGTTATTTTTTTTTCGAGCGGAGAGTTTTGCAAAACACTGAGGTAAATTAATATTAATGTTGCTAGAGAAACAACGTAATGTTGTCACATATCGGTCACTTATCTCTAATGCTTTCTCGTGTAATACGCATAATGGTGATCAGTATTTTGTGAATATTTAAACAAAACAAACACTTTGACATGTTGTCGCCAACTGGAAACGAAGAATTAATCTTGGTATTGCTTCAGCACGGAATAGTTGACATTTGTGTTCTCAGTAATAGCAATAATCTTCTTTCTGATCGGAATACTTTTATCTTATCATTTACTGCGAGTTTTAATTCATTTACTAATAAAAATGTTGGCGCCAGCGCCTCAGAACATGTTCCTGTACTCTGAATGTGTAGAATAATCCAATCAAGTTGATCGTGTTATGTGTGCGTAAACTCGTACTTCAATCAGTACCGAGTCGTCTTAATTAAATTAAACAAATTCCATCTTGGGAGTAATGAAATTAACACACTTTGTGTCCCCGGAAAAAGATCCGCATTATTTTCCTTAGTTATATTCGCTCGTTCATTGAATTCATCGTTTCCAAAAATTTGTGGACAGCACGAAGCACATGGACATAATCAAATTCGTGCAGATACATTGGTGAGCTCGTCGGGGCTACACCAACTATCCAAATATGCGTACATGATTGTGTGGGCTTCTGTCTTAAAATATTAACCAAATTTGTGATGTCAACAAACATCATTAAGATACAACTATTGAAACCTAGATAATTTCCTGGTTCCATTTTGCCGGTCTATAAACATACAACGCAAATACCACAATGCCAATAACGTTTGAAGTTTGGTGAATTGCTTTAAAGCATCATTCCCAGATGAGTTTAACGTATGTTGGCTGCGTTATCTGTGCTAGCGAGCTCGTCACAATATAGAGTTCAAATCCCATGTACCGAATAAAAGCTGAAAAAGCTCGCATCAAAGAATTCTGGTTTTGTTTTAAGGCCTGGTTAATTTTTTATCCTTGTTTGTTTAACGTCCCACAAACAGCCAGCGTATTCTGGCGACTTTACCAGCTTTCATGGTAGAGGAAGATCCTTCAAAGTACAGTCGTGTAGAACTACTGGTTTCCGTAACCTAGCTGGACAGCTTCTTCACATGTGAAATTTCGTCCCGAGGGGATTGAATTCCAACTCGGTGAGGGGGCTAGTGATTGCTAGTTTGAGGCAATAACCACTTATTCACGGAGATCCGCCTCCGGGTTACTACAATGCATATTTTTTGTGTGATAAACAGACTTTGATACGTATTTACTAATTTGATTAATTGCCATCAATACCTTATTATTCTTTGTATTACTTAAATGTGTCTATGTCATATTTTCATAGAGATTGGAAGCCCTTTATTGTCACACATACTAACGTTAATGATATTGTGTAGTACAAATGTATGGGCATAGACGGGTTTCGGTTATTTGAGCCATTCCATGACAAAACCTGACCCCCTTACCGCATGACGTTCATAACACGGGAAATGACATTTAAAGTTTCCGAATACTTCCGAATGAATTTTATAGTTTGAATCTGTCGGAAGACGAGCAAATCCCGTCCATTGTATATCTTGTAATAATGAACCCAAGAGGAGTATACAGGCGTTGTTAAAGTTACCAGTGTACGCAATGAACAAAAACTGTACAACAACTCATCGCAATATTGTGGTATAATTCTTCTATAACACAAACAATTTGATCCTAAGTGTTACAAGGGAAAATTGGCAAAAAATGGAAATGCAATTTCGACTAATATAACGTGCACGGATATTTAACTCATAAAACACTTGGTACAAAAATCTGAATGACTCCGCGGAATGGAACAAAGGAATGGTTTTATTGTAAGTTACAGTCTTTCAAAATATAATTCTATGTATGCTTTAATGGGGTTCGTTTTTTAGCGAGAAAAAATGAAGAAATATTCGGAGAAAGATAATTGTATAACACAAGTATAAAGATGATTGTATGTCATTGTATTTGATTAACCACTTTACAAATTGAACATGGGTGCGCATGCGCGAACTATTCCTTATGTAATTGTCGTGTATGCGTGCATCCAAAATTCTATCTGCCTTTCTTACACTTAAAATTTGATGATACAGTATAAGAAATGAATGATTTTATAGTTGCAATGAAGTTTGAAAGATAGTTAAAACTCATATCTTGTAAATTTTACATAAATCTCTTATAGGTTGCGTTTTCTTAAACGATTGATTTTCTCAATATAGGATCGACGTAGGATAAAATTGAAAGCCTAAATACGAAGACATCCGTGTATGATTTTAAATCTTTGACGATACATGATATGTAAGTGCATACAGGCGGAGTTGCCTGGAAGAACTAAAAACGATTTCAAATTGAACAACATGTATTTTCTTACATTAATATTAACTGAATGTAATGACACCTCGCTCCCTTCTGTTAATGATTTTGTTAATGAAAATGGAATGCTTTGAACTATGGATGTTAAAAATGAAAAACATCATTTTTATTCGCTGTGTGATTAATTCAAAAATTAATTTTCTTTTTTTTTAAACAACAGCCGATCTTATAATCTTAATTAGACCGTCCTTTAAAAAAGAGTGGTTTGACAGTAAATTTTGTTGACATTACGTACTTGCACGTGTTGAAAACGAAAAGCTGGAATAAAGATAGAAACAAAAAAAATGTCAAAAAATCGCCAAACATGGTTTGATGGTCGCAGGATTTTTAAAGAGTCGGTCGCGTAACTGCAAACCAACATTTTTTAATGACGGCCATAATTGTGTATTCATAAACAGATGTACTTGTATTTATATACAGTATGGTGGAATTGGTAGTGTGCGAACATCACTTGAACAGTGAAAAAAAACACATGTATTGATTATCAGGCTGACTCCTGTAGAACAAAAATGTAGAAATAATTTGTATCATCTTCGTACTAGTATTTGATTGATGAGGTGTGAGTCAGATATTTGTTTACTTTTACAAATGAATAAAGAAAAGTAAACAATTCGTCTGCTCTCTATTATTGCCGACCATTTTGTCTCATTCTCGCGCATCTGTTCACCACTTCAGCGGAGAGGCTCCAAATTTTCTGGAAATATTTCCTTGTTGTGTAAAATATTCTGTAGTTCATAAAAAATATCTATCTATTCAGTATCATCATTGCCGCCATTTTTTTTCGGAGCGCCGTAAAACTTTGCAATATGTGAAATTTACTACATCCCTCCAGTGAACATTAGTTATGATATGAAGGCATGAATTATTGAAATGCTTTGGCGAGAAACTCTGATGATAATGGGGTTACGGCAACGTAGGGTGAATAATTAAACGCCCTGCAGACGAAGAAGTGTGATCACAGCCTAATTATGGGCAATACTGCCCTGGACGTCTCCATCAATAATTACCTGAGTCCAACACAAAGAAGTTTAATACAATATACATACGCTTGTACTTGTGCAATTCTAATGGAGAAAACTATGGGAAACAGTTTGTTTCATTGAATAAACAATGATCCCACATCAATCTATATTTTTTTATTTCCTTACTGATGGCTTACTTTGACGTGCAACAATTTTGATGACTGTTCGCTATACCATAATGAACAACAGTGAAAATGTATTTGAAACAATTTGCAAATAACTGAAATAGACATCCAATTTATGCTTTCAGAGCTCAAAATTAACATGTTTTATTATAAGATTAAGTAACACAATAATCACTATTTAACATTTTAAAACAACGATTTTACATGCGAGGGAAGCTGCCTACCTATCTTATGGATGATTGATGGTATATACATGTTTCTCTGTTGTAAATATTTTGAAAAAAATGCGTTAAATTCATGTTTTCTTTTAAACGTTTTTGTAGGCTCAACGCGGCCAGGGTTCGAACTTGAGATCGGTCTTTGAGCTCAAATCTCATATCTTGTCTTTTAAGGTTGAAAATTAATTATGATAAGACAATTATGATATTATTGATACCTGAATATATAGATGAATGATCTCTACCTTGTCTACCATAATACTTTGAAAGTGGAATTGAGATTTGAGCTCGGAGACAGTTTTCCGAGAAGTTTTATAACCTCGGGGTCAGGTGTGTTGTTAATATTTATCATGTACATTGTTGTAATAAGACACGTTACTATAATAACAAATTACATGCATCTATCTAGTGTCGATTTTCCTCCATATGTGGAGATGTTGTCGTCTCCTTGTGGAAGGGTAAGTTAGTACTGGTTAGAATACAGTCCAGGAAAACTGGTTAAGTGAACCAACCGCTGTATATGGCTGAAAATTGTTGAAAAACGACGTTAAACACCAGTGACAAACGAACGAACGAACGAACGAAAGAAAGAACGAACGAAAGAAAGAACGAACTTAAGTATCTATTCCGTACGTCTGTGATCTTCCCATACCGCTAAGGTTTGAAAGTGGCCAAATGACCCTTGCTGCGACGTTAAACCCCACTAAAAAAACTGTGAACAGGGTATAGTTATTAAGTATAATGCTTATCAGTGAATTGAAATGTACAGAACAGTGTTGTAAGAAGAGTTGAAAATCAATGCTAGAGACCGTATGTGAATAACATATCAACGCAATATTATCACAACAATGATTTTCACACCATATTTAGAATTTTACGTCTTATTGTATATTGACATAACTGAGCGAATATTTTCAGACACACCACAAGTAACTCCCTAATTACACGGAGCGTGGTGAGACAACTTCATATGTGACATTTTCCCCCCCGCAGTCTGAGGATATGACGTAGGTAGAGGGTTAGGTCGCTAATAAGTATGTAACAGGCAGCCATGACCGTGGTCCAGTGGTTAGTGCGCTGAAATTGCGACCCGATGAAAATTTGACAAAATGACGATTTTCCTCCATATATGGAGAAGTGGCCGGCTTCTTGTGGAAGGGTAAGTTAGTACTGGTTAGTATACAGTCCAGGAAAACTGGTTAGGTGAACCGGTCGCCGTATAGAACTTAAAAATTGTTGAAAAACGGCGTTATAGCCTGTGAAATACCACATATGGAGGAAAACCGATATTTTTGTCAAATTTTTAGGGTAGCGTATGAGCGGGATTTGAACCTGGATCGCCGGGTTACAAGTCCAGCACACTAACCACTGGACCACGGTCGCGGACTCTTTCATATTATAAAAGAAAGAAAAATGCAATGAACAATTCTATTACAAGCACAGTGACGATCAATGATTAATGTCCTCGATTTTTATTTTGTAAATATATAACATATATTATATAATTATAATATATAAGATTCAAATGTGATTGAAGTAAAATTATTCGATCGATGTTGCTTATTTTCTTGCACCATACAAGAACTACATTTCTGAAATCGAGTATATTCTAACGCAACTTAAATTGGCTTTTCTCAAACCGGAACTAATAATCCTCACGTAGATTGACGAACATATCCGAAACTATCCGACATTTATTTTTATGATGGCGCCACATAGATATCTTAATGTATAAAATAAATGTACATTTGCCTAGATATAGTTATTTTATAACTCACCAATGTCTGTTTGAATGTTTCCCTCTCAAAGAAGACTTTTATTTCTGTGATGTAGTGTTTATTTCTGCAGTGACGACATGAATTTTCCCCCGGTGCCGATCCAGCATTTATACGGACACAATAATGCTTTTTATCATTCACTCTATTAAGTTGATTGAGCAAAATTTATACGGTAAAGAGCGCAATAATTTTCTATTGAAACCCATCACTTAATTTCCCTAGGCGCCCGTCATACTACAGCGTCAGTCACGAACGTCGCTCATGCTGTCGTACGATTCTCAACATATCAGAGTTACCATCCAACAATTCAACTGTCATTGTTAACTCTGTATACTGTAGCGAGAGAGCTAGCGAAATATAAAGTTATAAGATGATTTTAATCAAAGACTTATAAGACGGAGAAAATAATCCATCACAGATATATAGGTGTAAAACATGACGTGTACAGATTATATTGTAGGCGCTGTAACGATAAGATAAAACAATGAACGAGATCCTTGATGATACCACAATTGTAAATAAAGAGTTTGATAAATAATGAAATAGTAGTTTTTAACGGGAAGATAATGGAAAGTTTAATATTTCAACTATTTCAATATTTCAATTATTGCGCAACTTTGAGTCAGTATATTACCTCCTGTACAATGTATACAATTAAAACATACTGCTTTTAAAACCAAATGAACAAACTTAAATATCCCATTACTTGTAATACTACAATATATAACATATAGAGAGGTTGTTCATACAGTACATCAACAACTTCATCCGGTAATCAATACTTCTTCCAGCCATGTATCGACTCGTGAAAGATATAATCCGGTTAATTAAATTAATCTGTCACACTGTTTCCAGCACAATTAATTTTCTAATCTTCATACAACCTCTAGAATTAATTCTACCAGTTTCAGCCTCTCTCTGTCTCTCTCTCTCTCTCGCACGCTCGCTCGCTCACACTCATACACACACATATTTTTCTCCCAGTCTGTCAAACGCTGGAAATATTTTATACGCGGTTTGTATGATTTATAAATATGACGTCACAGGAATGTAGAACGCAATCAAAATTTAATGGACGGCTGTAGATAAATAATCAGCGAGTATAATATCTGCTCATGTTCCAATCTGTCATGTCTTTGTGGCAATGTTACAAATGAAGTATTCTTTATTTATAAATTCATATTATGTTCAATTTCGCAAGTTTTGAAAGCGCACATGTTTTGTCAACCGAGAATATTGAAAGCGTACACACCTTGTTTCGTCAACTAAGAATATTTAAAACTAAACATCTTGTTTCGTCAACTAAGAATATTGAAAGTGTATACCTCTTGTTTTGTCAACCGAGAATATTGAAAGCGTATACCTCTTCTTTTGTCAACTAAGAATATTGAAACAGTACACATCTTGTTTTGTCAACCGAGAGTATTGAAAGCGTACACATCTTTTGTCAACTAAGAATGAAAGCGTATACCTCTTGTTTTTTGTCAACTAAGAATATAGAAAACTAACACATCTTGTTTCGTCAACTAAGAATATTGAAAGTGTATACCTCTTGTTTTGTCAACCGAGAATATTAAAAGCGTATATCTCTTGATTGGTCAATTAAGTATATTGAAAGCGTACTCTTTTTTTGTCAACATTTTAAATTAGGTTTTATTGTTTGTGATTTTCTTGATGAATGTACAACATATGTGAAAGACGCTATGTCGTTACTTTTGAATTAATCTCGTTAATGTTCACAATCTGTATGGACGTTAAACTCTTTCATACAGAGTACCTATTAAATTGAATATTGCCACGGTTAACACAGAAATTTTGTGTGAGTTATCACGGAAATATTACATCAATTATCATGGAAATACTTATTCGTTATCGCGGAAATATTGCATCGGTTATCAAAGAAATATCGTCTTAAATATCGCAGAAATATTGCTTGGTTATCATAGAAATAATATCTGAGTCATCACAGACATATTGCATCGATTTTCATTTAAATATTTATCGGTTATCGCAGAAATATCGTCCGCGTAATCACAGAAATATTGAATCGGTTATCACAGAAATACTGCCTTGGTTATCACGGAAATAGTGCATCGGTTATCACAGAAATACTGCCTCGGGTTATCACAGAAATACTGCCTCGGGTTATCACGGAAATATCGCTCGGGTTATCACAGAAATATCGCACATCGGTTATCGCGGAAATATCGCATCGGTTATCATGGAAATATCGCCCGGGTTATCACAGAAATATTGCCTCGGTTATAACGGAAATAATGTCCAGGTTATCACAGAAATATTTCTTCGATTATCACGGAAATATTGTCTTAGTATTCACTGCGGAAATGTATTCATGAAGACATTTAGTAACAATTATAGAAACAAAATAATAGTTCATATTATACGATTTACTGACTGATGCAAAAATATGGAATTTTAATCCAAAAGTCGTGTCCTGTGCTAAATTATCTAAATCTTTTATCAAAGAAAGGTTTTAATGAAACAAATATCATAAATTAGATCTACCTGCGTAATATACTTTCAACTTGACTTCGACATGAAATTAATAGATACGTTATTTGCTTTATGTTTTAAATTCATCGAGTCACGTGACAAGGACTTCTTTGACGACTGACACATTATATCGCTGTCGTCATAAAGGACTAATTACTTCCACAGTACGGCTATTTTATCAGGATCTATTGTTTTCAAATTAATGACGTTTCACTGCAATATCCTGAAGTTGATAAGTTGACACAAAAATATCTTAGTGAAACAGGAGTGTATCGGAGAGATACATGGTTTTTGCATGTGTTTTGTACTCATAGTCTCAATAGAATATAATGGGCTGATAAATGCTAGGACGAAAAGCGTATCTCCTTCATCTTCGTATAAAATACAGTACGGATCGATCGACGGCAAATTAAAAGCTGGGTTTCCTCAGGTAGAAATGAAACGGCATGAAATCTGCACGCAACATTTTAATTAGTTGTCTGGAGAACCAGTGTTTCTTTACTGCCGTTGTCATCGCGGAAACCAGTTTAATTTTCTGTCCCAGAGGCTATTTATGTTACGGATGGATGCTTGTATGGGGACGATGACGATAGTTTTCCCCAGGAAGGAAGTTACATGCTGTTATCGGAAACTATTCGTTGTTGAAATTAGACGTTACCGGATGTCGATGCTGTGAGATGTTGGATGATGTCAGTGAAACGTACGTGAACTATTAAATGGGTTCTGCGGTGAATGGTATCGAAGCGGTCGATGACAATTCTGATATTTATTCGATGTTTTCATGTTGTCTGTGTTACGTTGGTATTTCACTGAGACAAATGAAGCATTTCATCAACACTTTTTTGTTCGTACCCAGTCATGTTTGAGGTAACAACCTATCAATAGTCCATATGAAACTCAGTTTTTGCCCTCATAAGGTGTTAGCATATAGACAAAATTATCAGTTCGGTTTATTCACAAATTGGCAAAATTTTAACAGAGTGTACATACCCAAGGTGAAATTTACAAGCACACATATATGCATATACATATGCGCAGATACTTAGTGTCTCATGAATGAGCTCTTTTTAAAATACATCACAAGTGTACCAGTATTTTTTTAAGGATTTGAGCGCTGTTAAAAATCAGCTAGGCCCTGCGTTCAGTAAATAAATGCGCAATTCAATTAGTAGCCAATTCAAAGAATTTTTTTCTACAATGATTATTGCATATGGAAATCAAAACTATTTTTATTTGAAAATTATTTTACCGTCATTACATAATGATAGCCATTTTGATAACAGTATTGTGTTTTTTTTCTGACAGAACTAACTAACGCCATTGCGTATCATTTGAAGGGGTGGCTTTCATACATAAATATCCTCAAATCGTGAAGGAAATGCTTATTCAACAATAAAATTTGCAATCGAATTTTAGTCTATACCTAAAGAATCTATAATGATTGTTTTGAAGATATGATAATTTCACATACCGTAATATTATCTCGTGTTGAAAGTGTCTGAATCCTTTGATAAGATTTCAGTTCTTAGGCGTCGTTCAACTTTGAATACATGTACTTCTTGATTGAACAGGTGTATATAACAATAATGACTTGTCATATTTAGATATATTTTATTTATATTACATCATGATATCAAACCATACATGCCCAGACAATAAATACAAACATTTGGCAATAGTAACAATCGACATAAAGTGACAAAAATGACATAATTTTACTGTTCAACAATAATTTCAATCTCTTGATAAAATATCATAACGATTACCATAAACAAGAAATGACTACCCATTTAAAAATGCACACACATAGACCAAGTTTACGGTAAAATCTCCGAACTCATACAAATCATCTTCCGTTTGTAAATATACAACAATAGAGTCCACATCAGGAAATATACGAACAGATAATTTGACCCGGTGTAAAGCAAACTGATGAACTAAAAAATAATTACAATGTAACGGAATAAGTGATTTAGATGAATAAAATGGCGTTTTGTCGTTTTATAAAAAACATTTGACCCTGAAGATAATATATTGATGAATAAAATATTTTACCGATGCGGAACCATTTAATTCTACTGTGGCGTTTCTTTTTCAAATGAATTGTTAAATCATATTTTCAAATACACAAGTATGTAAAAAATTACGAATTCAACTCCCGTGGCAAACGTCACAGTGATGTCATCAAAAAATCTCCACTAAGTGTGTTTAGTCAGTATAATTATGTTTACATTAAAAACTTGGTCGTGGATTGATTACATGTTTTGTTTATATGTGATGTCACTGGGTTTAAACCCGTTTTTTCAACTATTTTTCAGTTATATACGGCGGCCGGTTCACCTAACAAGTTTTGCTGGACTGTATACTTATCAGTACTAAGTTACCCCTTCCACAAGGAGCCGGCAACTTCTCCACATATGGAGGAAAATCGACATTTTTGTCCAATTTTGGCAGGGTATAACCTGCCACGACCGGGATTTTGAACCCGGTTTGACAGGTTACAAGTCCAGCGCACTAACCACTACACCACGGTTGCCGCAGATTGATTAGAAATTAAAGCACTTAACATGTAAACATCATTAGATGATGAATTTATTCTGACTTACGTCGGTCACCTTTTTATCTTTTTCATGAATTGATGGGATACAGAAACGTGTAGTCAAACCTGTGTTAGCAACCATCTCCGAATAAAGGCCACCTCGAGCATAAAGGCCGTTCTTTGAAAAAAAAACCTTATTATTATTATTTAGAACAAACTGACCTCCGAATAACGGTCGCATGTCAATGAAGGCCACGTTTTGTCTTTCCAAAGGGTGGCCTTTGTTCTCAGGTTTGACTGTATAGTAATCTGCTAATGTGTAACTCTAGCAAGGTGGAAGAGCTTCATTGATCTCATACAGCCAAAAATGTAGCCGTGTGAGTTCACGAAATCCATCACTCGCGTCTAGTCAGTATATTTTTAAATCTGGGCCCGAGATTATAAAACTTGAGATTGGTCTCCGAGCTCAAATCTCATATCTTGTCTTTTAATGTGCACAGTTAATTATTATCAGGCAATAATGGTATTTTTGATACATTATTCTGACAGCATAATTGACCTGAATATGTATTTATATATTAATGATCTCTATCATTTCAGCCATAATACTAGTATTTGAGAACGGAATTGAGATATGAGCTCGGACAATGTTTTCAAGTTTATAACCACAGGGCCTGCTAATAAATAGGCTTCATGTTTGGGAGAACATCAAATTATGTACAAGTTTTAAAACATCTGTCACTCAATTACATACACACATAATTCTCAACAAGTGTTTTGAACTTTTATATAAATATATTAAAAATGAGAATAAAATATAATAATTTGAAAATAAACAATTGATATGTTAACGTCTGTATTGCACACGAACCCATTGTGAGTATATCAATAAAGTCCAATAGATATCCACACATTTAGGCCATCCTTAAAAAATGTTGGTTTGTGGTCCTTTTTTACCTGCGGTGAGTAGGTAGATAGGCATTTTTTGTTAACATTGAAAACAAAAAAGCTAGAATCATAAAGAAGAAAAAATATTCTCAAAATCGATAAATTTTTTTTTTTTGGTATCCGGGGATTTTTTGATGAGTCAATCGCGTAACAGCGAACCAACATTTATTTAAGGATGGCCTGATGTATACGAATTTTTTTATATATATAGTCTTATTAGATAAATGAATTAATAGATTAAATAATTTATCATTTAAGTATTAAATAATATACATTAAAAGGAATATTATGGTATTTTCATGCAGTACGTCTGAATATAATAATTCATTAATTGTAATTACATATTTTTTTCATAGGTTTACTTAAGTTAGATTTTTTTTTAAAAAAAAGACAAACTCTTTTTTGATATCATAATCAGGCGGTGTACTAGTATGACATTCTCACGAAAACAAAAAAAAAAAACATATTTGCCAATATGGAAAATACTCACAAGATTGCTCTCACTAATGATACTAAAAGGGTCACACCTCTAAATTACCTATGCACCCCGGGTGTGTGATCA
This sequence comes from Lutraria rhynchaena, assembly GCA_008271625.1. NCBI lineage: Eukaryota > Metazoa > Mollusca > Bivalvia > Venerida > Mactridae > Lutraria > Lutraria rhynchaena. The sequence continues at coordinate 267,345 of VIBL01000244.1, read as the reverse complement.
ACATTCCCCGGGGGTGTGATTTACATTCCCCAGGGGTTTGATACAAACTGATGATTAAAAGCTGCAATATCTCCTGTTCACATTAAGAATACAAGTCGCTTTGAATGTATGCAAAATAACCACAGCACGTTAGTAAAACAGGTGACAGTGTGTCACGTTACGCTACTCCTCAAAATACCATCTCATTGTAACAAGACATATACGCACACATATATATAATAATATGTTCAAATAAGGTCACCTATTTATATACATGTATATTTTAATTTATACCTACATAATAGCCTTCAACATGTGGTATGACGTGCATTTGTCCTAGAATTCGAGTAATCCTCCTTACACAAAGTGATTTGCGCACTATGTCTTAACAGAATACTGTAAGATTTCTACATTCTTGTGTTTTGTATCGTTCTACAAAAATTATCTAAAAACTTAAGAGACGTACATTTCAAAATTACCATTCAAATCTACGAACTATCAATCTTCAACCTTTCCTGATAATTTTTGTATACCTTTTTTTGTAGATACGAGACAATTATATGAAACACACTTTTCGAATACGTTCACAGTAGATCGGCTTCATTGAATTCTCATATAACTTTTTTAACAATTTCAATATCAACTTCTTTAATACACTTCCACGTGATTAGAGTTTTGGCCGTAATCCGGATAACCTCTGCCATTATCGTTCATGTCAGGAGGCATCATACGTGTTGACATCTGGTTACCTCCCATCATAGGGGGTAGACCATCCATAGGTAATAAATGTCCGTTCATGTTCGGAGATCGACGCTCCATAAAATTTGGATTTCCCATCATACCCCCGTAGGGCCCCCAATTATCCATGGGTGGGGTACCGGGTGGAAGGTGTGCACCGTGACTTCCCATTGTCTGTTCATGCTCCAGCGGGCTTGTAAAAATATCACTAGAAAGTCTCCCACTGTGTACCGATCCCGGATCCATCTCGTCAATATCCGCTGTAATAACATGCATGATTAATTAGTTGAATGTCGTAATGTGCCTGTTGTTATATAGATATATGTTACATTTACCCAGACAAAATCATCATTAACTGCTATTTCATTTTATGTTTCTCATTCAGTAACGACATGATGAGCTCGCTTTTATCTTAAATATCGAAAATCAATATTCTATATTTGGTGATATTCACTGGGCCGGAAAAAGTAATGATGTCTACGGTCACCCGACCAACCCTATTTTTTGGCACAGGCCGTAAATTTTCTAATAGCCGAATCCAAAGCACGAAAATATTTGGGGACGAATCGAAACTCAAATGTACGCAAGGTATGTTAAGAAAAGAGATGTAAATGAAAAGTTTTGCAATCTACGTACCCTCTTTTTTGGATAATGTGACCGTAAACATGACGTTTTATTCTGCCCTTAGATACTGGCCTTGTGCTTGTTTTGTTAGATAGAAACAGAACTATACTATACAGTAAATCCATCATCAGAATAATGTTGGTTTGTGGTTACGCGACCCAATTTTTTAACAATAGGTAGGTAGGTAGGCAGGTGGGTGGGTGGGTGGTTGGGTAGGTAGGTAGATAGGTAGGTAGGTGGGTGGTTGGGTAGGTAGGTAGGTAGGTAGGTAGATAGGTAGGTAGGTAGGTAGATAGGTAGGTAGGTAGATAGATAGGTAGGTAGGTGGGTGGTTGGGTAGGTAGGTAGGTAGGTAGGTAGGTAGATAGGTAGGTAGGTGGGTGGTTGGGTAGGTAGGTAGGTAGGCATTTTTTGTATTTTTGCTTGTTGACATTATACAGTATGCTCGTACTTAAAACGAAAGCTGGACTATTGAACTAACTATTGTCAAAATCGCTAAAAATATTAGGGCCAAGGGAATTTCGCATGGGTCTGGCCTCGATGTATTATTAACTGACGTTTTAGCATAAATTTTGAAGTCGTTTGACGACATGAAGCAACTAACTGCAGAGTTATTAATCGCACACACTTGACACTGCATCTGGTATATGTAACATTTTATATGCAATGATATTACCGAACAAAATGTTGAAGTTTTGTAAACTATATTGATCGCGTTGATCAAATTCTTTAATTTAATTAGATCGTCTATGAAAGCGTTTACATTCGGTGTAAATCTACCATATTGTGAAGAATGGGTAACACCAGTAGAGATATTTTCATTGAAAATTCAATAAAATGTATCCGACCGTATACACGGAACAGGAGGTGTTTAAAATTATGGCATCTTCATTTTCTAAAATTGACTTTCATGTGCCATCATTAAAATTGTTTGTTTGCTGTAACTCAACCGAACATTTTTTTAGTGGGTCGGTAGGCAGGGATAGTTTTCTGGAAAGCAGTTATTAATAACGAAAGGGTAAAATATTTTTATTATTCACTGGGAGTGTTAAAAAAATTGACTCGCGGCGATTTTTATGAGATTGTTGCGTTACAGCAAACACATTTTCTTTAAAGTATGGCCTTATTTCATATACAAGATTTCGTATACAGTGGAACCTGTGTTTGCGGCCACCTCCGAATAAAGACCACCTTGTGAATAAAGGCCATTCTTTGACAAACCGTCACTGAATCCATAGAACAAACTGACCTCCGAATAAACGCCATCAGTCAATAAAGGCTACATTTTGTCTTTCCCATGGGTGGCCTTTGTCCGCAGGTTTGACTGTATTTGGAGGAAGTTGTTTGTATATATGGTTTGTGAATTTATTTATTATATAATAGTACCATGATAGTCCGTCATACCATCTTCTGATCGGTCATCACTCAGGGAGCTATCCATATCCCCATTTTTCTTCAGCTGACGAAGGTAAGGACTCCATCTTTGTCGTCCAGCGTCTTTCTTCAGTCGCTTCTCTTTGGCTCGTCTGAATTAAAAGTGAAATACGTATATTTAGTAAAACCTCGATAGTGAGACTATCTTCAGGACTCGAAAAAATCGGTCGTAATAATGAGGTGGTCTCATTATCAAGTTGAGCTATAGGGAGTTATTGAAAGCCGGTCCGAAAGTAACAAAGACAAACATACAAAACATTGGGGAACAAAACGTAATCTCCCTGTTTGTTTCGGATTGGGTTTGGGTTGGGGAGGGAGAATTTTTGTATATGTGCTTTGTTCAGGAATCGTTTTCTTATCTATATTCATCTCCACGAACTATAACAGATAGATTCTTGTTACTGTATAATCATGTTGAGACACTGGATACAATTTAATTATGTTATATTAATCTCGCATCTGGTAAACTGTTATACAAGTATGATCTGAATAATTGTTGTTGCGTATGTTGACTATTTTTTTGTGATTCTTGTGTTTGTTATCAGCCCAAAAATTCGTCTTTTGACAACACGGACAACCGAACGAATCGGTTGTAAACCTGGACAAGAAAGGTTTGTCACTGTATAATAACCAATTTTGAAACCAGATTTATACGTGATCTACTTTGAAATCAAACTTATAGATGAATTTCATTCTATTAGTGATCTATGCCGCGACCGGGATTCGAACCCGGATATCCATGTTACAAGTCCAGCGCACTAACCACTGGACCACGACCGCGGCATATACTGCTATACTTTGAAATCAAACTTATACTGTAAGATGTACCAATTACCTGTTTTGAAACCAGACTTGTACAACTCTCATATCTAGACCAGTCTCGGCACTGAGCTGTTCACGAACGTGCCGTGCGGGCTTTGGGCTCTCATTATAAGCCCGTTTTAGGGCTTCTAGTTGTTTGGCTGTAATTGTTGTTCTTGGGCGCTTACTCGCATCGTCTAGGCCATAATCACCAAACCCTTCTGTAAATAAAAACAAAAACATCACATCACGTGACCGGTATATATAATTATGACGTAGAAACATGGCGGACAAAAGTTGCGAAAAAGCGGGAGGTCACTGAAAAAATGGAGTTTTAGTTATTGATTGGAAATATATCGCAAAAAGATCTTTTCTTTCTATATGTTTGACATATTCACCAATAATTAGTAAGTTCTATGTACTCTATATATTCATACTTCTATACATGTATGTATACATATTATTTAAGAAAAGTAACGCAAGATTTGAACGGTAGATTGCTAAAACTGACTCTCCTTAATTCATACTTCTATACATGTATGTATACATATTATTTAAGAATAGTAACGCAAGATTTGAACGGTAGATTGCTAAAACTGACTCTCCTTAATTTCCAGAGAAACATTCCCCAGTCTGAACGAAAAACTTTTTTACCTTCAGTCCTTCAGATTATATTTTGCAGAAAAAGTTATAGTCCGAACCATATTTTTATAGTCCGAATTTTTTAACAAAAAAAAAAACGACTCAATTTCCCGATTGAGTTTAATTTGCTTATCCCTCTAAGAAAACGAAACAGGAAATTTGTGTTGTCAAAATGTTATAGCCTGTCGGACTACAACTTTGCAATATTTTTCTAGCCCGAGTCATTTTTTATAGCCTTGGGCTTGGACTATTCGCATTTTAGCAGACTGATTTCTAGTGACGAAATCATTTTTTTTATTTTGTTTGACCTTAAGACAAAAATATTTCGAATAATTTTTAGTGTTCAGTTCAATGCCTTAAATAGACAACTTTTTTGAGAAACCGTGAAAATTGTGTTTTGAGATTTCGAGAAATGAAGTTCATAGTGTGAATGGTCTTTTGACCTTATTTAAACTACAAGCAAAAAGAAAAGAAAAAGTTTATAATACACAGATGTTAAGTTGGATTTATATATGTCTTATACATATATAAATCTTTTACACCTTCATAATTGGGTCTGTACAACAGGCATTAGTAACGGACCTGTGATGATAAAAATGCAATATATTCTTAATAAAACATCATAATTTAACCAAAAATTACCTTAAATGCAATGGACCCTAATGATTATTTCATTATATTTTTTTTGCTATATCCACAACAGTGAGGGGAGGGATAGGTAGGTAGGTACTTCACAGTATTCGATTCTTCGCTATATCCGAGTTTTCTATAACCGTGTTTTATTGTATATGCATAACTGAATTGATAAATTGACACACGGCTATATTGCACTATTATTAGCGATGATACGAAATATGACTCCACGTTATCTGATCAAAAAGTGCGAAGAATAATAGAAAAACATTCAGCTTCGATGCTATTTGGCAATTTTCACACACGCAGCTCACAACTAAAGACTCGCGGTATTATAAAATCAAGAAACAAGCGTCTAAATGATCGATGGTATTGATGCCTGTCACGTGACGTTACAACTTTGGTAATTATTTCTAATAAGATTAATTTCGACGTGTCGATCCCATGGTAACATAAGCAGCTTAGAACTTCCAAACATAACTTGGCGAAAAAAACGCTGTGGATGGAAGAATTTGTCTCTGGACTGTTTCCTAATATTTGTGAAATAAATATCGTATATCACATGGTCGGTTCAAGGAAGCGCCATCTGTGATATAATAAGTCTTGAATATTTGTAACTGTCTCCTTGAAATTTGTAAGTTAAAATGATTATTATTTTTTGAACCTGTTTTTATTGTGCATTCTGATAACCATGGATCATCATTTATTGTTTTGATTTAGTATTCATGTTTGTGAATGGCCAAAGATTAATTGCGGAATCGAAATAACAAAAGAATTTACCAGGAAATATCTAGACCTAAACTTCGGTAAGTTGTATAAAATGTAAATACAATCAAACCTGCGAACAAAGGCCACCCTTGAGGAAGACAAAATGCAGCCTTTATTGCCAGATGACCTTTATTCGGAGGGCCGGTTTGTTCTAAATAATCAATGACAGTTCTTCAAAGAATGGCCTTTATATATAAGGTGGTCTTTATTCGTAGGTGGCCTCAAACACAGGTTTGACTGTACTACATGTATATTCCCGCCATAGACGCTATAGACTACAAATTAGTACAATGATGACATGCACGTGTTAATATTGACTCACCCTCACCTCGTGCCTTGGCTGCTTCATAGTCAGTCTTACAAACAAGCTTCCGGTCTTCCATTAAGTAAAATTCATCTCCTGTATTAAGTTGTCGGCTGCACATAAGACAAGCGAAACATTCCAAGTGGTAGACATTGTCCTGCGCGCGCCTTACTACTTCCGTTGGCGGAATGCCTTTATCGCACCCAGCACATTTCGTACCAAAATGTCTAAAAAATAGAAAAAGAATACAGAATAAAAAAGGAATGAAAAGTAATTTAAGTATTATGTTAATGTCACTACAAATGGTTAGATTTGTTACATATACATCACACAGAATGATAAATTGTTTTGTAGTGGTAATATGGTACATGTTTCATAAACATAATTATACATGTATTAATTTTGTTTATTTGTGTATTATGTCGCATCGACAACTAATGGTCAAGTAGCGCCCATTGAAATAACGGAGGTAAGAAATAAGAATAAATTAGTATATTTGAATGTATAATACAATAAATACACTTTCCATAGTGCTTACTTTGATCGACTTTTCTACCATGAATTAGTCATATATCATTCTCCAGACACTTAAATCATGGTTTATAATGCACCAAAGTTAAATGAAAAACTTCTAAATTATTGTATTTTAATACAATACAATATTTTGCTGACACACGCGCTCATAGCGACGAATTTGTCCGCAAATTCAAAATCAGCGTCCTTCGTAAATATATTTTCAAATGTGATGACTATATTAGCTAACCATGCAATACCTTGCAGATTTTTCATAGCATATAAAATATTCATGCGAAGTCCCTTGAGTGTAATATTACGTACTATAGATTAAGTTAGGATGCCGACTAATTGCTAATATGGCAATGAATTAACGCGTGGCACTTTTATTGCTTTGGAAAAAAGATTTTTTTGTCAATCAATTTTAAATTTCATGAGATAAAAACACTGTATTTGATAACTCGTTTTAACTGAGTTCAATTAAGTTCAGTACAATAATTACACAAATTCACTGAAATTAATTAATGAATTTCAAAACAATACGCATGTAAACCAAATATTAATGTAAAACAAAATACCCTGACATAAAATACGTTATAGTGACTTGGATGTAGCGAAAATCTGTAGTATTTATTTTTCTCGAACATACCTTTTTTGGACTAAAATGGATGTAGTAAAATATGGATATTATACAGTAATTACAATGTATTCGGTCGTATGGGGGGTTCGCTATAACTGTATTCCACTGTACTGCGCGTGTATTTATTATGTTTTGGCACGTAATATGTTCATTACATTATATATTTTATTATTTAAATACATATTACAGATTACAGTCTGCACTTCAAATGTTGGATGAAAAGTTCAATTCATAGATTGATTTGTTGTAATTTTATTAATTTGGAAAATAAAAATACATGTACAATGTACAAGATAATTCCGTCATGCGATAGATGACGCTACGATCATTTTTACTTGATAAAAGAAAAAAAACGCAACATAAACATGATCGTAGGTTGTTGTTGTTGTCGCCATTGTTGTTGTTGTTTTATGTTGTTATTTTTGGTTTGGTGATCAGTCGTAAGCAATACAATAATCTAATGATAAAATGGACTAATAATTCATTGAGTCAATATGTTGTTGTTGTTGTTGTTGTTGCAGTAGTACTAGTTGTTGTTGTTGTTGTTTTTTGTTGTTAACGGAGACAATGATCTAATGATAAAATAGGGTACTAATTGGGTTAGTAGGTTGTTGATGTATACGTGAGAAAATATCATTGTAGAAGTATAAGTGAATTCGCAACCATTTTAATGGTTAATTATTTTTGTTTCAACCTTTATGTGTTCATACTGTCAAAATCAATACGACTCGTTCTACATAGAATCTGTTCTTAGTGTTAGACAATATTGAATATTTTAAACAATTCGCCAACATAGCTATGATATATGAGGTCACAGATGCAATTTATGTAGCATAAAAAATATTTATACGCGTTCAGTCGAGTTACAATTTTCCATATCAAACAAACGTTTTCAGGATGTGAATAAATCGCAGTCATCCGGTACTGATTTACGGTCTAGCTATCTCGTCATTTTGTTTATTCAGACAATATTAAGGAATTGCTTGGAAAACAAGATTTGTTCACCAGGGGAGAATCGAAGAAAACGAGGGCAAAATAAATATTTTCTTTTTGCAGGATTTCAATCACTTGTCATTGTGACGACAACGATACGGGTTCCCTTGGAGTCGTGTGTTAACAAACACAACCGCAAATAATGAGGCGGTCCCAAGATAATTTGAAAATTAATTTACATTTTATTTCTGTCTTTGAAATGTTACCATTGCATTGTGACGAGAAAATATACCGGACAAATAAATACAATATTTAAGAAATGCATTTCGTGTTTGATTTAGTTCGGGAGTAGTTCACGAATTATTTTCCCGTCACCGGAAGTTATAAGACATACATTAACATCACAAACATTTGGCGTGCAATTAACACATATTGCATGCTTTGCATGTTAACATTAATTAATATCAGTTCTTCATTTCCCGTGACCTTAATAATTATAAATAAGAAAGTGTTTTGTTTTAATTTCGTACTCCAAAATTAAAGGCGTAATGAGATATAAAAAATGTTCAATTTAATTAAAATTAGACTGTTAAGATAAAATATAAGTAATAAAATATTGAAATATTGTAGTCGTTCTCTTCAGGTAAACGAGACTTTGAGGAATTAATTTCATATAAATAATAAAATCAAGATCTTGTAATTGTTGCTTTGTTTGTTTGTTTGTTTTATGTGACTTATTTTCACTGGGGTTTATACGGCGACCGGTTTACCTAACCAGTTTTCCTGGATTGTTTATTGACCAGTACTAACCAACCCTTCCACAAGGAGCCGGCAACTTCTCCACCTATGGAGGAAAATCGTCAAATTTTGTCAAATTTTCACAGAAGGATATGACCTGTCGCGACCGGGATTCGAACTCGGATCTCCGGGTTACAAGTCCAGGGCACTAACCAATGGACCACGGTCGCGGCATGCAATTGTTGGACTTTGTATAATAACAAATCTTACCCCTTTTCCCATTAGTACTTGTTGTATTGGACACACAATATAAACGTTTTAATATAGTGGTTTTTTCATGGTTTTAGGTCGGGGATGCCGAGCAAACAAGACGGGGGGAAACACGTCAAAATATCAGGGCACTGAACTGAACTCCGCTCTACTTTTAGAAATAAAAAAATGGAACGACAATGATCAGATGGTTGACGCGGAGATATTCTTGTTTTGCTGGAATCTGGACAAACGCTCACAACAATGTACAATAAAAAGAAAACGTAAATATGACTGATGTTTGGTGCTCGTAAATAAAACAAATAACTTATAATAAACGTGTATACAAAAATATAATAGCTGTACAGAACAGAACAGAAGTGAACAGAAGTAAACGGCGAGCAAGAAAGAGGAGACATAGCATTTAAAATCAAACTTGGAAAGGGCCGTCCATCAAGTTTACTGTGCTGGGATTGAACGCAAATTAAACATTTCAGAGTATAGTCCTGGGTGAGAAACTTAAAATAATAAGTAATCCCAACAATTGACCTTTTTGGAACACTGCAAGAATTGGAAATCTGACTTTAGTGAATATTTTTCACGGGGGTTTCAATTCACGCACCAACAGCCAGGCTCATTTTCCAACTTTCCGCCTTTAACGACGGAGAAGATCCAAGACACACCTTGGGGGAACCACAGCTTCTTCATATGTGATTTTGTTCTCGTTCCGAGTGACTATTAGAATTAACTACAATTGGGGCTAGTGATTACTAGTCGGAGACCATAACTACTGGACTATTAATTTGAAGATAAATACATGATAGCAATTATAAAGCGAGTTCATTTCTCTTAATGTAACATTTGACTTATCCGGATGTCTAGGATTTAAAATTGTGAGACATTTCAGAACGTCTGGAATTTAATGATTTAAACTGAAACGAAAGGAAAATGAAATAATTTATGTGAAAACACTGTTTAAATGATAGTACAGACATGAAATATTACATGTTCTGTACACCTGGGTCCTCTGTCAACGTCTGTGTATGGTAACTGGTGTGGACTGTTAATTAGGGGCTATAAATCAGCCATGTTTTTTATTGAAACTATTTGATATTAGTAAGATCGTCACGTTCTGAGATATTTCTAAATAAGATAAAATGAATTTCTGTTGTTTGTCATTAGGTGACTAATTAGCATACCCGTAGTATAACATCAGTTCTTGTTCGGCTTGATGTTTGTTTAAAACGTTTAAATATAGTCATATATTCACCCTTAGTCTAAACAACGAATTTAACCGGGCGTTCTTTTTGAAAAGTCGACGATTTTTTTCAACTGGATGTAGTTGATTCATTATATATTAAAAAGTTAGTGTCTTTAATTGTCTGTCATTGTGTTAATGGACCCGAAGTTGTGTCAGAATTATGAGCAAGTCACCTGGGACAACGTGGTAATCACATGGAAATGACGGCATCGTCAAATATTTATAAGATGCGGAACAGTGTGGGGTTCATTTACACATTAAGAGGGCCTGGATATGCTGTACATATCCTATGACAAAATATTCGATTTTCGGATACGACAATACAGTGCAATCTCCCCAGAGCGGCCCAGGCTTGAGCAACAACGTTCCTTCAACAATAGCGCGAGTTTATTCCACTTAATTATTAATATAACCTCTCTAGAACAATAACTTCTCAACAACAACACAATTTTGCTTCTCCCTAAAGGTGTTGCTTTGGAGAGGTTACACTGTATGTGAATTGTCTACATAAAGTCAAGTATTTTTTTTAGTTCAAAGACTTAAAATTTTAACCCAGTAAAACTAACAAGCGTTTTGTCTATTGTCTTTAAGCATATCTTGAAGGTAAATGTCTGGTTAAGCTTGTTAGAGAGACAGAAGACAAGAACAATTAAATAATTGCTTAGTTAGGTTAGAACCCAGACTAAGTATAAAAGTAACAACATCAAACAAAAGTCTAGACTTATAATTAACAGTATACAATTGAGTAAGTAATACACGTGATCTTGTGCTAAGTACGTCGTTACTTTTCTTAGTTCTGTTGTTCATCTACTTAACAACTTGCTCACAAAATATGTTGTTAAGTTAAAATGAAAGTAAATTCGTTTCGTATCCTAGTACGTACAATGCAACCTCGTTAGAGCGGCCCTCTCTTGAGCAACAACCTTCCTTCAACAACGACATGATTTTCCCACTTTACGATTTAACTATTGATTTAATCTCTCTAGAGCAACAACCTCTCAACAACAACATAATTTGCTTCTCCCAAAGGGTGTTGCTTTGGAGAGGTTGCCTTGTATATACAAAATGTATATTATAAACGGTAATAAAATAGCACAGATGTTTGGTACACTTAAAAGAAAAAGCTTAGCCTATTCTAACAAAATGGTCTACGGGTACGTGACCCAAACTTTTAACAGTGGGTAGGTCGGTATTTTCGCTAATATAAAATGCCAGTACTGTAATGGAATACAGGAATGCAGAACGATTTTTTGTCAAAATCGCGAAAACATAGGTTTTCAATGAATCGGTCGCCTAACTGTTTCGTTAACAAGGGATACTGGCCCCGAGTTTATAAGACTTGACAAGCCTCCGAGCTAAAATCTCTATTCCATTCTCAAAGTTGAAAAGATAGAGCTGATTAAAGTTTAGACACATATTCAAGTTAATCATGCAGTCAGAATAACGTGTCAACAATATCGTTGTTGTCTAACCATAATTAACTTTGAAACATCCAAAGACAAGGTATGAGATATGAGCTCAGAGACCGAGTTCAAGTTTTATAACCTCAAACCCTGGTTACCTGCAGGTTACACCGCGCGTTTCAGACTTAAATATGTCCCTAAATATACTATTACATCAACACATAATATTATATTGCTGAAACTCGAAAAGATCGTAAAATTATTCATACTGGATAATGAATTATTCACTCTCCTCATTTATCTTATCCCTTAAAGCGATCTGTAGCACGTAACCTTTAGTGTAAAGGTCCCTTAAGCCTGCGATCATCAAGGATGGTGTAGATTTCAATTTTCAGAATCACATCCTATCCGGAAATAAATGTTTGCGTTCAAGATGATTAATCTATATCAAAACCAAGTGACCCTTTACAAACCCCCATTAATTGGCATTGAATATTTATTAATAAAGGAATTGGGAGTATAAATATTTTGCTATATAAACCATTAAAGTGCATTTATCGTAACATGACCGCGGCTCATTTTGACATTTAATAAATATTTTACACAAAGTCATTATAGTTTGTTAAATATTTATCTATAATGAGTAAGAAGAGATGACAAAACGATGTTCTATCAATCTTCATGTTGTCATCTACTTTGCTGAAAACATATAAATATTTATAAAATCATATCAGGACATTTAAAACCATTGAACGCGAAATAATTGCAAAATTACGATCACGGTTGTACAGCGCCGCTCGTACAAGCACTAACATTCATTATTTTAGGTCTGAAAAAATATTCATGTTTACGGTTACCTGGCCCTTTTTTTTGGCACCTTCCCTAAACATTCCAGCGACAAATCCAGGGCAAAAAATATTTGGAGATCTTGCGTTCTTTGTATTCTCACAACATGTATGTTTATATAAAAATAGAACAGAACAGTTGTTTGAGCCTACTTTCACTTTTTCTATCAAGAAACAATAAACATGACAATTTTTTTCTAGCTTGAACTAGTATGATACTGTAAATCATTTTGCATTTTTTTTAAGGATGAAAATTTTCTTAGTAGCATGCATAAAAACCTAAATCACTAAAATAATTCATTCACGTTAACATTTATTTCTGTAAGGACAGCATGTATGTAAATGATCACGTTTTCATATTTACATAAAAGGTTTAGATCAGTTAAAGTATTTAAAGTTTTATACACATAAAGTCCAAAATTATTATCTCCGAAATGGAGTGGACAGAGTTTGGGAACCTTTTATAATTTTTATAGGCTTCTTTGAGAGGAAATAATTTATCGTGAGATTTTTCAAAAACAACGTCAATTCTTGAGTTATTGTCTTTTAAAATTCACGTTGAAATCGTTGAGAGCTGCAAATTTTTCAACGTTTAAATCCATTTCGATGAAAACTTTCGTAAAATTGAGAAAAATACAGTATCGATCTAAGTTGATAAAGAAAAAATATAGGTCACCGTGGAATACCTACGAAAGGTAACATTTTCTATTTTCCAACGAGAACAACAACTTCTACAAAAGTTTCAAAGTGTTTTTTAAACAAATTAGTATCTAAGGTAACTATCAAAGAAATAACGAGAATTGAGATCTACTTTCATTATTATATTGAATTTTTTTTAGTAGCATTAAGCAGATATGTCAAAGAAAGTATAGTATTATTAATATATATATGTACATATTACCTTAAAGTCGAAAACTATTTTATATACACTTTAGGTTGAAACTAACCATGTATTCATTACATACATATAATTAAATGTACTGAAAGGTAAGGTTTGCAAATCAAGCTTGCAATGGGTATTAATTCATACTTGCTAGTTGAAACATTAATGAATCAAAAACAGAGGTACATGGCGAACACTTCACGTGATCAGATGATATTAATAGATGATAGCAAGACAAACTTGTGGGCTTTCACGCATGCGCTGAATTCTATATTTCCCATTTGGTTCATGTATAAATTAGCAGCATTCGATGTTTACTAGGGATACATAAATATCGTTGTGGGATTTCTGGTTTATAAATAATTGTTTTGATGGAAATATAACAACGTTATGTGAGTGAGGAAAACTGGGTTTTCAATCTGATGCTGTAAATCTGCATCACGAACTTAAAGCATAAAATATTGTTCTATAAACTTCAGACACGACATGAAGATCGAAACTTCTCTCGATTTATTGTCCCGTCTTTATATATGGTCGTACATTCGAGTTCTTTTTTAAAATTTATATGCACTGCTAAAACAAAAACATTTTATACTTCTTCGTTTTGCAAAACTTTAAACTCATTTTTTATCAAATCGCCATTTCCGCTTCCAACTTGATTTGTTGGGTGATAGTGTGTGTGAGTATTCTACTCGTATATTAAAACTCTGATGATGTTGATGATGTTGATGAAATTGATGATGTTGATGATGTTGATGATGTTGATGTAGGATATTGTTTATCATTTTGGTTGAAGCGATTGGAAAATGTGGTAGACATACTGTATACCAATAGTCATAACACAGCGCACACAATTGTTTCATTGGGTAAAGTTATACACAATATAATTCATGTTCCAAGAGTATTATCACCCACCTGAAGAAATCGTCTTTACAATACACATGGTCTCCTTTAGAGAAGCATTTGTCTGTTAGTTGAGCCTGGCAGTCGGCACATTTCAAACATCTAGCATGCCAACATCGGTCGAGTACTTTGAGTATAAATCGATCCAAGATGGGTTCACCACAGCCAGCACATTTTGGTATCGCCGCTGTAAAAAAATAAAGTTATGTAATGTGACGGTATGAGATCTCTATTATACTTCTAAGACATGTTCGCAATACTCAAATTAGGGAAGTGCTTCGTCAGCTTTGAAACTGAGAAAGTGTTTCTTAATTTTTTGACTTTCCATTAAATAAACTGTTCCGAATTGTCAACTTTTCATATTGAGGGAGCGTTTCAGAATGTATAATTTTGTAGATCGGGAGAGAGATTGATAATTATCAACTTTCTGCTAATGGAACTATTCCAAATTATCGACTTTTCAGATTGAAGGAGCGCCTAAAATTCCTAAATCTTAAAATTGTTGGAGTGGATGACAATACATAGCCTATAATTAGTTTTAAAAATTGAGGGACCGGCTCACAATACAATTGTACTCAGCTTGATTTAATGCTTTAAACAACCGTTTCACTGTACATTACGTGCTGACAAAAACTACTCTTCATCAAGATTATCAGGTAATATCGAATACAGTACAACCTTTCCAAAGCGACACCCTTTATGGGAAGCAAAACTGTGTTGTTGAGAGGTTGTTGCTCTAGAAAGGTTAAATTGTACAGTGGGAAAATCATGCTGTTGTTACTTAATGGAGGTTGTTGCTCTAGAGGGAGGGGGCACTCTGGAGAGGTTGTACTGTATTGAAATATTTCTAAGATATTAATTAAAGAAGCCGAAAAATGACTTTTTCGTGTACATATTTCAGTATGATGTTCCTGTCAGTTACCGGGACACCCTGTATGTAATCACACAACATCTTGAAAATCCGAGAAAACCTTTCAGAAAAACTAGACATGGAGAATTACTCTTCGTTCGCCCAATTCGCTTCTCGGCACATTTTCACACAACTTACAGAACGAAGAAATGATTTACTCAGAATTTAATTCAACTAAAACTTCCAAGTTTGTTCACTAACTGAATTAAGGGAGCCAGTAATTTCTGAAAGCACGAATAATGTTCCACTATGCAATTAAATTACGATGCCCGCTTATAGGCGTCTCAGTCTATACCGAAGAAACGCTACATTCTGAAAATACTAGCAATTGAGATAGAACGGCAAAAACTACGCTAGCAATAATCATTGAAGTCAGGATTGAAACTACTTTCTTCATGAGTATGTGAACAATTTAACATCTTAAATAGTTCTCGTTTTTTTTCAATGAAATGAGGCTGCTACCAATCGATCTTAAGTTAATTAATTAGTAAAATAACAGTGAAAGTTAACTCTCAAACAGGAAACATTAGAACAGAGAACTATACAGTAAGGCTTTTACCTCTTAGATAAACCTATGATTTGTTATCTCTAACCCTATACGATTTGCATTTTCATATTTGATAACATGGATATTTTTATCACTACTTCGCGTAATTATTTTCTTTTCTTCCATATGTGGAGAAGTTGCCGGCTTCTTGTGGAAGGGTATGTTAGTATACAGTCCTGGAAAACTGGTTACAAAACTTGTAACAAAACAATTCATTCCTTCGTTGAACTGATGTCTGAGGTCAATTGATTCTGGTCATATACAGATTTTAGACTCTCGGAAAAATTCATACAACAACGTGTGTGTATGTATTGAACTACTCAGGAAGTGTCATGTATAATTATATAATCTTTTTTGCGTGAAATACGGTTTCGGTTTTCAAATGCTGCCATACCGTCACGTCGTCAGATACTCGGCTCAAATTGCACGTGTTTTAATTCTCAGCGCACGCGGTAAGATTCGGGTAACCGTCATAGGTATCCTTTACAGGCGCTAAAATGGTCTGAAATCTAAGAACGTATAAATTCGATGTTAACAGATTTTTTACGTTTTGCGTCGTATTTTAGCATCCTCTGTATTGAAGATAATGATGGGTGTGATGTTGGTGATAATAGGACTAATTGAATTGAATTAACCTCAAACATATGCGCGTGTGTATTAACTTTATTCCCTCGAGTAAAGTTCAAGGTACAAATATGGTCTTGATAAATGCGAAGATGGTCATTATAAATACCGTATTATTATTATTTTAAATGGTTTGTCCGTAGATAAAAGATACATCGTTTGGAGTGATACGGGTAAAGTACATGTATATAATATTATGTGTTGTTAGTATTGACTTTTGACGCTTTCTAAAACAAAGGATGATTATATTTTCCTTCCGACGGTTTGATTGTTTTTTTTTCTCTCGGACGTCATTCAAGCTTTAACGGTAGAGGAAGACCCCAGGCCTGGATAGAACCACCGTACTTCTGTAAGCTAACTGGACAGCTGCATCACATGCGAATTTTGTCCGATACCGGTAGGGATTCGAACTTTGACACCCTCTTAGAGCAACCTCTGACAACCTTGTTATAACGACCACTTATTTTCGGACCGGCCCACAATAACTACCCTACAATTGAACTTGATCATGAGACCACCTCGTTATTACGACCAACGATGGTCTCATTATAGAGGTTTTACTGTATTTACCAAATCCCTACAACTGAATACTTAAAAAAATACAGCGGGGGATTTAATATTACAATTTATGCAATAAATGTTATGATAATATCTTTAAAAATATTTGTCTGTGAAATAACGTTTTAAAATCTCTTAAAACATTGAAAAATTTAACTAGGTGTTATTTTAACCTTTTTTAAAATTAAGATATCAACTCTGAATACCTTGTGTCGACGTGTGTAGAGTTAAAACAAAACTAAAATCAGTGTATGTTGACTCATTTCATGGTGGCGATAGTCCGTGCTCGCTTTGATATTATCGTTCATCTGAATAGACGTTGATTATTCATAAAAAATCAGATTCAAATTTTCTGTTTTTATTTGACGAGCATGATAAAATATATCGCCAGATGTTTTACTCAGAAGCCGTGACGATCGCGTGCAGTTTATGATTCTATCACAACTGTTTTATTCTTACGCTTCACCTGTTCTGCGATCTAATCACGTGACCTGATCGATACCTTCTGACTGAAAAAGTGTTCGATTTCTTTAGTCACGACATTTATTGACTTGTACACCCAGACCATTTTTAGTGGTTGAGTTAATTGTTGTCGAGTCTTAGGGAGACATTCTATGCGTGCATTCATGAAGCCGTCAACAGCCTTCTTTATAAAGACAAATGTTGTCCTGTTGAATAATGGCCGCTTCAACAAAACACAGGCATTAGAATTATCAAATAACAAAATTAATTCAATCCAAATCTAGCAATATATTGCTGGTTTTATTCCGCCCTGAGCTGGTAAATGCATGTATTAATTAATCAACGCATTCGACGATTTACTTCCTAAATTTTCGTATGAGAATAATTATTTTGCATTTCAATATGACGTCCGTTAATTTTTCAACATTATTAATGAGCATGTCAATCGCGTAAATATTCATAGAATGTTTAAATAACTTTTTTCTTTCTGATTTTCGCGATGGTTCAATAAATATGTAAATACGTTCATTAAAACATTTAAGCGTAAACAAGGACTTGTCGAGGTCCGTGTAATGGTGCGTATTTGTTGTTTGTGATTTATGATAGTTTTTATTATCGTAGAAGCACAAAATGTTCCCACACACACAATGAGATCTGCAGAGGTAACATGAAACTAAACAATTTGTCGAAATTCAGGGAAACATTTGAACATTTAGGTCTAAAAAAGGTTTGTTTCCGGTTACCCGACCGACCCATCTTTTACCTGCCGACTCATAAGTTTTTACGGCATCCAAATCTTAGGGCAATATTGTAATTTTCACAACAGTGTTGCCGATAGTTGTAAAAAACATACAATAAAAAATCCCTGCCTACCGACCATATTTTAGCATGTAACCGGAAACAAACATTTTTTGTATAGGCCTTTCCGGACATGACTGTTTCGGACAATTTTACAACAGATGTATGGATATTTCTTGCACGTGTATACCGGTGTTATGGTATTAACATGCTCTCAAACTTTGATACTTCCGCTACTCAAACAATCCCATATAACCAAGCGTCAAATCTTCACTTCCGTCGTAGCCGACGCCGGGCGCGTGCCGGTCACGTGACAATATGCCG
The DNA here is from genome assembly GCA_008271625.1 of Lutraria rhynchaena. Taxonomy (NCBI): domain Eukaryota; kingdom Metazoa; phylum Mollusca; class Bivalvia; order Venerida; family Mactridae; genus Lutraria; species Lutraria rhynchaena. The sequence continues at coordinate 248,831 of VIBL01000244.1, read as the reverse complement.
CCCTCTGGTGAGTTAATTGGTAATGATTAACCGAGAAAAATGAGAGTTAGAAATGTCAAGCCCTATTGACGGATGTCGTTTCCTCGAATATTTGCTGGGTTTTCAAAATACTGAAACCGATACTGAACGTTTCTGTATCCTTTTGGACCAACTTTAATGGAGAGTTGCACATAAATGCCGGTGAATCCGGTCACACGCGTTTCCTTTGGCAGGACTTATTTTGTATGCTTGCTTTAGATGACTTTTCAAACCAAAGTAGAGTCTCATTTTTTCTTTTGCATTGAACAGAAAATGTAATTCTTTTTTTGCGACAAAAAAACCCCATAAATTTCTTAAAACAAGGTCAAATTTTGCAAAGAATGCAAAATAAAAATAATGCCGTTAATAAGCATATAATATTTTTTTTTATAAAAATTTATATATAACTTTTAATAGAAACATAAGCGCTTTGCGACTTCAAGTGTACAAATTGCAAGATATAAATGACACACACCAGTATTATTTAGCTTGCACCCGTACAAAACTTTGGCAAAATGACTTCTTACGAAAACAAACAAACAAAAAAATAATAAATTTTAGGCGTATCGATTTTAGCACGATATAAAGTGAATGTTCGATTACAAGGACAGTACAAGTCAATTTATAAAGCTCTATTTTCTTCAACTTGCCACTAATACAATACACACTGTAGACACGTAGACGAATAATGCCTGCTAAAAACAGTAATTCAAAATGTCATCAGCGTTTAACTTTTGTGTCAATGTTGGTTAACTGTGTCTGACACAAGCAAGTAAATGTTGACATTGGGACCCGTTTATAAACAGTTAGTTACATTCCTAGCGGATATAGTCAGGAGACTGTGGAACATTTATCAGTATCTTTACGTTTGACAAATAACAAACTAGTTCCAAAAAATATCGATATATATTAACGTCGACGTGAGTGAGTAACACGATTTCCGGTGCACTGATTTGTGTGTTGCAAGAATTATTTCCACATTGATGGCAACTTAATTACTCCGCGGAGAAAATAGTTCCCCCAAATCAATGAAAGTCCGGATATAAAACTTGCCATTATATTTGTTTTCCTGAGCGAATCGGTGTCTTCAGAAACACTTTTATTTTCCTTACACGGGCCCCTGTGTCTGATAAAAGCCATCAATGATTTTATTGCATGCGAATATAACGAAAATGAATCTCCTTACATGAGCGTTTTACATTCATCGATGGAAATTTATGAATTCATATTATTGATTGAACGGACCTCGAAGTAAAGGGTTCTTGATTTAAAACGTACTTCACAATGGTGCTGACGCCTAGAACACCAGATTGCCAACATAACAACGGTAAAACAACAATACTCTTGTAATATTTTACGTCGGAATTAAATGTGTGATCGAAGCGTGCGTGAATTTTAGAAATAATATCGATCGGGTGACACGAATTTTTTTATCAGAAAAAGATAAAAAAATTCATTTGACAAACAGATTGAAAACGTCACATATGATCGGATAGGACTTTGAGATTGCAGTCATTTTTAATACCACAAATCATGACTTGTTTTTTAAAAAAAGCACTGATACACTATCACATTCAGAAACCATTGAGTCACGAACGCAGTTCAAGTCTCGTTGTAAGATACCATTATCGTTGTTACAAACGATACTTAATGGTTGAAGTTTCTATGATCCGGAGGCTAACCGGAAGTGGATGCACGAGTTTGGCTTCACGAGAAACCCTGAATTGATACTTGAATCTGTGTGTGCACGGGTTACACTGACAAGGTTTCGTGAGGGATAGACCAGGACAAACATTTACAAACACTTGTTTGGTTTCCGCAACATTCTATCAGAGAACCAAGAAAACGCTAGCTTTCCATCCTGACATTATGCTGGCTTCTAGCCCCATGCATTGTGTTTGTGCTATAGTTAAACAGATGGTTGAAATGTCAAGATGAAATTTTACTCTCGTCATTAAAACATCAAAGTTGGACTCAGAAGACTTCATGACAAATTAAACTAACGCTCGACCGCTAGATCGCATTTACCAGTAGATTTTAAGAAGTTTTTCAGCAGAATTCAGTGATACGATTTGCATAAATAAAATTTACAGTCAATAACTACGTAACGATATACAGTCAAACCTGTGAACAAAGGTCACCCTTGGGAAAGACTAAATGTGGCCTTTATTGACAGGTAGCCTTTATTCGGAGTTCAGTTTGTTCTGAACAATCAATGATGGCTTTTCAAAGAACGGCCTTTATTCATAGGATGGCCTTTACTAAGAGGTGGCATAAAAAAGGTTAGACTGTATCTTCGACAATCTCGCATCGTTTTAACATTCCCTCTGGTGCTCTGTGATTATAGATAATGAATTCATGGTTTAAATGATGTACTGGGCCCGAGGATATTAAATCCGAGAACGGCCTCCTTGTTCAAATCTCTATTCATTTCTCATTTTTTTTTCTAAAATCAAATTCAGATCAATCTGAACTTTGAAACATTTAGAGATAAAATTTGAGATTTGAACTTGGAGGATTATATTTAAAGTTTAATAACCTCGGAACTAATCATTGCGTATTCGTATCATTATGTGTGTAAATGAGCTATGTTCGAACGAACTAATACCAGTATGTACCTATTTCTCGCATTATGGATATAGATATGTCGTAAATTATGCAACCAACGTTGCTTCAAACAAGCTGAAATTCGTGGTAAGACATGAATGTGAATGATGTAAACATGAAATCAGTTTTAATTAAAGCGATAAAATTTGTGCAGTGCAAAACTTTGTCTTCACTCATGCTTTCATCAACAGACAGAAAAATTAAAATTTAAAACCTATCAGCTCTGTTGAACTGCATAATCCACTAAACGAATTTTCCACAGATTCGAGAGTTACTTGACAATTCTGTATACATATGTGTAGAATTAATGTTGGAAGTTCTCAAAATTGCGCCAATATGTAAAATTTACTACATTTTTTGTATTTGATTTTCTAGGCTCAAGGAGATTGCAAAAAAAACTAGAACGGCGAGAAAATACAGTGGAAACCCTCTAAACTGGTTCCTCTATAAACCGGTTTCCTCTCTCAATCGGCTAAATATTCTGGACCCGACTTCATTACTATATAATTCAGAAATGCCCTCTAAACTGGCATCCCCTCTAAACCGACCAAATGACCTGGTCCCTGGCTCAAAGGGTTTAAAGGGGTTCCACTGTACCCATAATACAATTAACAATTAATTAACAATTAACGTCAGCAACAACCGCGTCAAAAAACGGACTAAATGAATTTTTCATTGAAGGTGATACTTTTCCTGTCTTCATTAGATTAAATATAAAAGTTCTAAATTGAACTCATGCTCCAACTGAAAAGTAACACGCGCACCGGAAGTCGGTACGGCTGTCGTCTTAAAAAAGGATTGGGTGAGTAGATTGACAAAAAAATAATCTCACTGTAAGCATAAAAAGTATCATAAAATCAAACAACATAATAAACATTTGATATTTTTCGCGGACTGTAGTTTTCAAAATATATATGCTTTTATAACGACGTTCCACGGTCGAGTAAAATATTCAACGGTTAAACGATAAATTTCAAATTACCTCAGAGTCATAAAAACAAATTCGAATTTGTTATGAATCAACTTTTAAACTGAGCCATTTAAAGTCAGTTTGAGTTACAGAGCCCGATATTTTCGAGCGCTAACTTAAAACGGAGCAAGTTTGAAACATAGCGAATCGCAAAAAAAATGTAAATTATGTGTTTTGCATTCATGCAAAAAAATATCACGTGGATGTTCAGAATTTCAGTGTCAAGATTTATTTGTCCATCAAATCATTTATCATCAGATTCAGCATTTTTCCCGTAACAGTGAGTACCGTTATAGGCATTATTGTTATTAAGCAGGTGTTCGCATGAGGCGGTCTCTTTGATCTCTTTATGAAGACTACCTGTTATAGGTCACGCATCGGTGATTTATTATTGTTGCAACGTTCACCTGGCTGTAGGGCCTTGAATCAGTCCAGGTACACAGAGAGACAGAGTGAGGGAGATGTCAGTTAGGATAGGATTTTAAGCCGGGCTAAAGTCGGCTTCATAAGCGGATTCTGTGTGGTTGCTAATGACAACAAGATGGAAGCCGGAGATAAGGATAAAACCCGTACCGTGCACGGAACGTATCTGGCGGAGATCTCGCGTGATAACAGGCACCAGGAAAGATAGAACGAAAAAATATAATAACTCGTCACGATGTAGAAATATAAATGACATTTGTTTCGTTTATAGATGCATGATAATATTTATAACGTACTATCTTCATGAAACATTCAACATTTTCTATGTAATTGTTTTGATATATTGGGATTAGAAATCAACAAAAAAATAAGAAAATAGCAAAATGTTGTTAAAAACATTTTCATAAAGAAATAATCATTTCATGTACAGCTTCATGTTTTTTCTTTCTTCTAAATAATTTTTTGAGATGTTTCTTAAAATATTTGTTAAATTATATGTGCGTTGTAAATAATTGTGTTTTATATACATTTTTACATATATATGTTTTGATTTGGTAAATAATCTGTCTACATAATAATACTGATCCCGTTGCCCCATGTTTTCCTTTGTTTTAATGAATATGTACTCTTATACTGCCTTTTTTCAAAAGTCACGTGATTCGTTTGAAATTGTTTCCGTAAATGGTATTCCAGTCATGCCCTCTTTTATGAACCTTCTGTACTTATCAGAATAACCTAAAACCTAAACTGATTGCTGCGTAATAAATTTATTTTAGATAAGAGAACGTAGCTTATCACAAGCAATACTGAATTATTTTCAGTATTATATATTTACTAATTGTTAAAAATATTGAAAATGGTCATCTTATATCCACACATGAATTACATGATTATGTCGTCAAAGTTTATTTCATTATTAAATTTTAAGAGTAAGAGAGCGGTCAATTTCCAGATTACAAGTGTTTGTATTCTTATGTTTATTACATAGAAAGAAAAACATTGTAAACACAATAATTTCAAATATTACACGAGTCTAATATTACAATCTATATTGTATTTTTTCTGTCCAGATGGAGATGGCGACCATTAGTTAAATACAAAATATCCGATTGGAAACCGTGTCTCTTTAATTCATGCATTTTGTTTAAATGTGAATATTATATGGATGTTACAATAGTACGTTTATTATCTGGTCAACAGAACAGAACAGAACAGAACAGAACTTTATTTAAGACGTACACATGGTACAAAGTCATACATGTTGTATACTTAATGTGATATAAATAGCATAAATTATAAGCATGTAGACACCATTATATTTCTATGCGCTCCGTATCAGTTGTATTTATTTCAATATGAAGTTAATCATTTTAAACGAGTAGTCTACAGTGAACTTTATCAGAGTAAATAACGGACAATTATATTCTTAATTTTTATTAATCCATTTTACTTTTCGTTAAATACTGTTTAATATTTTTTCAAAATCTAGCAATAAGTGTAAATGTCTTTCCATTCCGTAAAATGTAGTATTTTGATTTTCAGTCCTGGTAAAATGGTATTTTCAAACAAAATCAAAATGCGGAAAAGTATACAAGTAAATATTAGACATTTCTCTCTTATCTGACAATGGTCATTGTTTTACCAGTTACATTATATCGTATATTTATATCGCTCAGGGACCGTATATGTCAGTGATCTCAATAATTTATCAACCAATAATAGACATTTTACCTGACAAAAAAATCTGGTATTGAATGTAGTATAACTCACACATGATGATGAAACATGCATTACATAGCTCGTCTTCTTTGATTACAGTAAACATGGATGTATATACATGTATGAGTGAACTTTACTCAATATTTTTTTTGGGGGGGATCGGGGATTTATTTTAATGATTCTCAAACTGACATTTTTTAAGGAAGTTCTCGACTTATATACTCGTATAAAGAAACAGTTTTAATAAAACAGCGTGGTTTCATTATAACATCCGGATGCAAGCATGTGTGTTTGTGCTTCATTTTTACCAACTAGGGATGCAATGGTTCAGGCACATACATATATGTACATACACCGTGACTTAACTTAAGGACTTGTATCTTTAAAAAAAACACCACGCTTACATAGATCACATTCCATTCTACTGTACATACCATTATTGGACATATTAATTGCATGTATATGAGTGTAAAATGTCTCACAAAAAGGGGCATTTGAAAGAAAAAAAACCGCTTCTATTCCATATGGCGTTTTAGATACTAAATAATTAAGTTAAGTTTTCGTGTGCCGCAAAATTCTATAAAGGTCATGGTTAGTACACGCGCGGTCAGCTCTGATTTTTTTAATAAAACTTCGCAAGTTTGGTACAGTACGCGCAATAATTCCATTTTAACAAATGTGATAATTATGGGAGAAAACGCACGAATCTTCCACTTACGTAAAAGAGGTAAGAACAAAAATAATTTTCCAACACTCCTGAATGACACGAAAGAATACAATTCGTGCTTACATTAGTAAATTACAAGTTGGGTAGGGTTGAACTTTTCCATCACGATATTTTAATAAAAGGAGTAGCAACGTCGCTGGACAGAAAGGTAAAAACTGGTAAAACTAGTTAGATAAGTATCAAGATTCTCTCTGCACATAAATATTTAAATACTGTAACAAAACAGCGACCCAGTGTTAACTTCTCGGGAAGATTAAGATGTTCAGTATGAATAAAATACCACCCGATAATGTCTTAAGAAATAAAATAAACTGAAAATATTTTGAAAACAAAAAAATGTAATTCCAAAAAAATGACCATACTTCCAAGCTATATGCTTTGTTGAGTAACTTCTAATTAACGTCATCTCCATTCTTCTTTTGAACTAAATTATTGCATATTTGTTTATAGATAACAAAGACTCAGTTCATAACGATTCGTAGACAAAATATCAAAGAACCGAAAGTAGGAATATTTAACAAAAAGTTACTGATTTCACGAAAACTATCTTACCACTACATTTTTGCAATCCTACATTATCAAATCACATCAAGCTTGATTCGTTGTCGGAAAGATTACATTAGTAAAACGTCAACTTTGCACACCCGCATGTTATACGCAATAAATCGTCGGGTCAAGTGATATCCGACGGTGAACGTCGGAACACTTTGTTTGATGTTCTTATGGATGAAAGGATTTGATAATATGTCTGGTGAGTAGGATTTCGCGAGGTAATTTATTTTCACCACCCAATACTTACCTGATGCCATCTTATGAACCTAGCATCCAAAATCCCCTGCCCGAGTACCGGGCTGTGTTAAGTAATGGATAACAATTTTAACAATAAAAGTAACACGTACATTCACAATATAAATTGTAAATTGTAACTATACAAGCTTTCAGAGTAATCTCTGGATACTCAGCGATAAATAAGTTCATTTTAAATTACTTATGGTTAAATGTTGTTTTTTTTTCCAATGTATAACTTAAATACATTCCGACATCCATTCTATTATCTCTGATCCTACATTTTATAATTGCCTTTAGATAGTGGAAGTAACGACACTTATTATTTGTATCATTTATAATAAACATTTTATATACATTCTATTTAGGCGGATATATATTCCTTATTTACTGCATATAATCATGGTTAGATATATATTAATCTTGCATCGAAGAATGCTGTGTCTACCCTATGGTCAAATGTGTCCCGGATTTTATAATTTCATTGAAATTAATTGATAGAATTATGCAATTAATTTCCATAGAATGTTTCACCGATTTATTTGATAACAATTTTATTTGACAATAGGCCACGAATTATAAAGCTGACTAACTTACGGAAATAATTTTACACTTCATGACTGTTTCAAAACTTATTTGCATACGGACCATATATAGGAACAGATTATAAAATAACTATTACTTCTGAAAAAAAAACTTCAAATCCATACAGCAAAATACGTCCATACAGTATGACTTTTAAACCCAAACTAAATTTCTAACCTATTTAATTAGAATTTAATTTCCCTTACCACGAGCTGGGTTTATACACAAAGCATCTCAATTTCACCCTAAATACTTGGGGCGCTTGTGGTTAAGTTACGCCGCCCGTCATCAGTCTTAATCAACCTGCCCTCTATAAAATTGTCACATTGCTTTATACGTCAATTGACAACATGAAGTTTTTAACTAAATGGTCTAATTTTGACAAAATTCGGTGTTATTCAAGGAGGAATGTTATACTTACTATGGGTATCGCCTGAATTTATTCTATTCTAAACTACAGTGTATTTTATTTCAAATTGAAGCGTCGTATTCTTTATCATTCTATCTGGTAATATCTCAATAAATTAATTACTGAACAGAATTGAAAAGCTTGATCATTAAATGGCATTAAAGTTGTATGTTATTATGTTTTTGATGTCAAAATAATATATTTATATGATTGAAGAGCATTAGTGAAAAATATTTATAAAAAAACATCAGTTAGCAACGAAGCAAGTAAAAGAACACGATTACAAACTTTCAATTAATAGTTTGCAGTTAATACTGCGAGTTTATGTGCCACTCAGAGTTGCTCATAACATAACATAACATTATACGACATACCTTCGAGCATTTTGTTCCGACTGATCATGTCGGCGAGAGATGCCGGCGGGCTTCCTGGACTACCCGTCGGTGGTGGTAAATATCCGCTGTGAGGGGATTCCAGCCCGACGCTCATTTCAAACGAGTCCCGAAAATCTCAATCGTTTTCTTTGATTATATATCTAGGCCACGAGTTCGCCCTAATAAAATCCAATCTGCGTAACTCGAATTCCCAATATACAAATTTCTAATTTTCTCTTATCACACGAGTCCTAAATTGGACTGATCTGGGGTTAGATTTTGTTGTTCCTCTAAACTTTTCAATTCTTAATAAATAGTGACAATGGATATTGGTTCTACGTCTCGCATAGCACTTGCAGACGACAAGTAGAAGAACCACGTGACAAACTCATGAATATTGATGAGTACGACATCGATTATTTGGTAGTGTACGAGAAAATGGGCGTTCCAAAGAGAATGCTGCTCTTTTCTGATTTTACCGCTATTATTAGGCGGGCAGAATCGATCGACTGAGTATGGAATTATATCCAAGCTGACAGCGAACCACAAGCAAGGTCTCTGCAGTGATACATTATGGAGTGTGGACCTAATATAATATGCCGGTCCCACCTCAACGTATGTACTCCCCTGGTTATGAGCGTGACTGAACTGAATGAATATATGAATGTTTCTAATCTATCAAATTCTTCTAATCTTGCAAAGTGGACATCAAGGTAAATGAACGAGAACAATGGAAACTTTACAACAGAAATTGATATGAACTTCACTTGTGAGAAGACAGAAATTTCACCGTAGAAACATACTAAAGTTACACCGTCCTTGTGAAACATTTCAGAAGTGTAAGAAAAAAATCATTGTACAAGTACAGCGCAACATCTACGAAGCAACACCCTTTGGGAGAAGCAAAATTATAATGTTGTTGAGTGATTGTTGCCATAGAAGGGTTTAGTTAATACTGAAAATGCACAATAGGAAAAATCAAGCTGTTGCTGAAGGGAGGTTGTTGCTCAAGAGAGGGTCCCTCTGGAGAGGATGCACTGTTGAAGTTTTTAATGATAATTATAACAGAGAATTAAGGCATTGTTTTGGTATAAAAATACAGTAGGATCATCCAAGAGAAGACTCCAGAGTACAGTGGAACCCCTCGGAACTGGTTCTTCTATAAACTGGTTCCCCTCTAAATTAGTCAAATGTTCTGGTCCCGACTTCATTACTATATAATTCAAAAATCCCCTCTAATCTGGCATTCCCTCTAAACCGACCAAATGAACTTGTCCCGGGCTCGGCCGGTTTAGACGGGTTCCACTGAACTGACTTGAATGCACACACTGCACAATTGAAGGCGTGAGTGCAAGAAGGGCCAATCTCCATTTTAACAAAGAAGAAAGTACCGTCTAACACTGACCTCTTCAATTGTAAGCTCCGTTCCTTTGTACCTATATCGGTGTCATTGAACCTTTTGTAAGGATCGTGAAAATGAATTCCGAGAAAAGAAATATTTACTAAGAATTAGCGTCACTGACTGAGGCATCTGTGAATTACTGTACATGTCTGGGATGGTGTTTAGGATTCAGCGGTAATTTATATGCTTCAAACATTAAACTTAACCTATTTGTTTAAAAAAATATGTACAAATATATAAACATTTGATTCACTTATTATTTGTGCATGCATGTATACGTGAGTATATTTATGTTTCCACGCATCAACCACTTTACTAATTGATATTGCGCATAAAAACGAGAATAATATTTTTTTATACCAGGATATATTTATATTATTTATTTTTTAATGAAGATATTACGTATATATATGCATATACATACATGTACGTTTATATAATACGTAAAGTTATACAATCAGGACTTTTAAACGTTTGTATATACGTGTTAGCACTTGTTTTTTCCTAGAAAGAACTTCGTTTTCCCGTCTGGCATTTTTCACGAGTTTGTTTTTGCTATTGTTGTTATTATTATAATTATAGTTGATGTCATTATTGTTGTTTTTTATAATTGTAGTTGATGCTATTATTATTATTATTATTATTATTATTTTGCTGTTATTATTATAATTATTGTTAATGTTGTTATTATTATTATAATTATTGGTGACGGTGTTGTTGTTGTTGTTTTTGCTGCTGCTGCTGCTGCCGCTGCTGCTGCTATCGTTAATGTTGCACGCGACGTCATTGATTGTGTGATTTACATGAACTTTATGGCGTACTTTATTTGTTATGTTTAAACAATAATGCTTCGTTCGTTCGTTCGTTCGTTCGTTCGTTCGTTCGTTCGTTCGTTCGTTCGTTCGTTCGTTCGTTCGTTCGTTCGTTCGTTCGTTCGTTCGTTCGTTCGTTCGTTCGTTCGTTCGTTCGTTCGTTCGTTCGTTCGTTCGTTCGTTCGTTCGTTCGTTCGTTCGTTCGTTCGTTCTATCAATCAATCATTCATTCATTCATTTTATTGAAAGATATACCCGTGCGCTGTAGATTTACCAGTAGCCCTGCATGTTAAAGTAATTATTTCTACCGTACAAACAACAAGCATAAAGTACATGTATATATTTATACTTAGCTGTTAATATACCTAACGCCAAAATGTTCTTATGTGACAACATTCTCAGTGTGAAACTATGCATTTACTTTAATTAACGACAGCACGTGTCCCTACGTACTGCATCGTTCAATCAGTCTCATTATAGGCTACTGAGATCAGAGAGAAAATTGTAGGCCGCCATGACACTTGAATACGTAATATCTTTGTGTACACGTATACACACCGTAGGATTTGTCACCTAAAGACCATAATGTCTAAAAACTCGCGCGAACTCTTGGTATGGCGTGTGACCTCACAGCGTTCACTAATACCTTAACTATACTTCTATGAATTCTTAACAGAGATAAAACGAAACAAGAACACTAGTAGCCGTAAATTACGTTTAATAGTTTACACAAATAAAAAAATGTGTTTGTTATATAATGATGTCTTGTTTTGTTTTTATGTGACTTATTGTCACTGGGGTTTAACGCAGTTTTTCAACATTTTTTTCAGTTATATACGGCGACACCTAACCAGATTTCCTGGACTGTATACTAATCAGTACTAACTTACCTTTCCACAAGGAGCCGGCAACTTCTCTTCATATGGAGGAAAATCGACGTTTTGTCAGATTTTCACAGAAAGGTATGACCTGCCGCGGCTGGGATTCGAACCCATATCTCCGGGTTACAAGTCCAGCGCACTAACCACTGGACCACGGCCGGACCCTGTTATATAATGAGAAAGACAGATACGACAAACTCCAATGTCCGCGTCTATACCGTGTTTCGCCCCACCCAGACATGAAAACACACGCTGTTAAATTCTACATTATTAGCAACAATCGGTTTACAGACAATTTCCCCAGGATTTAACGTCGCACCGACAACCATGGTCATTTGGCTTTATTGCTGCGGGAGAACCCCAGGCGTACTCCCGGGTAGAACAACCGACTACGTAAAATATTATTTAAGTGTTTTCATAATCTAATTAGGCGAAATTGAATCATAAGTCTATCCTTAAAAAATGTTATTTTGAAGTTCCGCGACTCAATCTTTTGACAGTGGGCAGGCAGTCCGGCATTAGTGTTTATGTTATATTATATATTGTACCTCTGTACGGTATAAAAGCTGAAATTAAGACCAAAACAAATGTCAAAATCGCTAAAACAAGTCGAGTCGCTGGATTTTTTAAAAGAGTCGGTTATATGGCATTTGAAAACAATGTCCGAAGCAGCTTTTATAAAATGTCAGCTGCTTTCGTGGGCAAAAATGTGGATTTAATTCTCTGAAGATGATGTTGGTGACTTCATGAAATAAAGGTTTCGTTGAAGAAACAGTGTTTTTACCATATATGGTAAAGTTTATGTTGCAGGTCTCTCTATTTGCACATTCATGAATGAAATATTAACTCGAATGGACATATATATATATATATCATGAACTATGCTATTTGAAGCGAACAGTGTTCCCTGGAACTTATTTTCAAACGACCCCAGCATTGTCGATATTTTCAGGGAAAACACGATTCTTTCGTACAACTTACCTTAGCTCGTCCCCGTTCATAAAATCATCAGCAAAAGTAGAAAAAGAAGTACATTGTACATGAATAAAAGAAGTTAGATATTAATGTCCAGACCTGCACAAACCGTATGTACAGCATTGAGTCGCCGTGTAACGGTATAGCATGGACGACCTGGAATAAGATCTTTTTGGAGAGGGGGTTGGCTTCATAGTTCGTTTTGTTATACCATCATAAATACCGCTTCAGAATAATGCCACAATATACCCGTATTTCTATTAGGTTTAACAGTGTATTGTTTTGGTCTTTACAGTAATCCTGCTCGGAATAGTTCTTTCCTTGTCGTTTAAAATTGAACGTAAATCAGTTTACTCTAGGCCAAAGAACTTTACGCGTACTTTCAACTCAGAGATAATACTTTTTAAATTTACTTTATCCACAGAGGAAAAATAACGCGAGCTACAATTTATCTTAAACACCATCTCTAGATTTCTGTTGCGTTTATTTCGATGTCGTAATTTCAGAAACTCATTTCTGCGTTAGAGGATTAGACCTTCTCTCGTGTTCATTTGTTAAGACGAAAAGTTTAACAGATTGCGTTCATTCCAAGGATCCCGTTATGTTGACTTTAATGATCTAAGTTACACCTGTTCGGAAATTCTAAAAGTGATTTTATGAACATCATCAATTCGCTAGTCAAAGAAAAATCGATGCAAACGCATTGTGTGAATACGTTTTCAAGTGGTTCATAGCGTTCTATTGCGACATTCAATTGCGGCAACCGGCTTACGGCAGTGCGATCACTTTACGGTAAATTACAGAACACTACAGAATAGCTTTTGAACAATTTCCGCGAGAGTCTCGCCGTGCAGTTGCCCGTCTGTTGGCTTTCGGAGACAAAACAAATGTATTAGCTTTGAATAACCACAGAATGGCTACCAATAAAGAAAGACGATGCTTTCATAACAACTCACGTATAAGCAGAGTATCGGAGTCTGTGCTTTGATACCCGGCCTGGGGGAGTAAAGATGAGGCAAAAACACCAAGTTCACTGGAAATATTAATGGTTCTCCTGGGAGGAAGTGATAATGCGATTTTATGGAAATCTGATGGCAAATAGACATATTGAAAATCTGATAAACACCGGAAGCGATTTGAAAGCAGTTTTTAGTGTCAATACAAAAATTAACAACCACACACAGCTCAATTTGTAATAATATTTCTATGAGTTTATTGTTCGTATTGTATAATTTGTAACATAACTACTGGATATGTGAATCATTTTATTAAAATCAAAGATATGAAGCTTGGTTTCTATTTTAAGATAGAAACTTGGTATCAAAGTTCCGTAGCCAGCAACTTCTCCACATATGGAGGAAAATCGACATTTTTTTTCCAAATTTTCATACAAGGGTATGACGCGACTGGGATTTGAACCCGGACAAAGTCCGGTCCACTAACCACGGCCGCGGTCCTTATACAAAAGGTTGTAACGCTGGGTTTGTGAAACAGAAACAATTAATTCTACAATAATAAAACTACATAAACTGTATGTCTATTGTACGTGTATATATTAAGTAATTGCCATTAAAGTGTAATATCTGTCGTCTAGACACAGATCTGAACCAATGATTCTGAATTTGTAATTGTTTAGAATTATCAGCATCAACAGGCTAGTTCTAGAAAAATAATTCCACCAAAATATGTTCCTTTGATTTTTTTTTAAAAAAAAACTTGATTTAACGTTCCTTTTATTTTTTTTTAAAAAAAAACTTGATTTAACGTTCCTTTTATTTTTTTTAAAAAAAAACTTGATTTAACGTTCCTTTTATTTTTTTAAAAAAAAAAACTTGATTTAACGTTCCTTTGATTTTTTTTTTTTAAAAAAAACTTGATTTAACGTTCCTTTTATTTTTTTTTAAAAAAAAAACTTGATTTAACGTTCCTTTTATTTTTCGTTTGTCTAATGTTGCAGGTATTTCTTTTGCAGTACTTAGTACCCGTATTCATGGTCAATATTGGATCAACTCTGCTTTACAATTTTCCTTAAATAACTTAAAAAACGTTGAAAATAATTCTTATTGTTCAGGGTTACCAGACCGACCCAGTTTTAAATTTTCCATCAACGAAATCAAAAGTATTTAGGGACGAATCGTACGAAAGGCGTATTTTAAAAAAAGTAGGAAAAAAGGAGTTACCTATCCTGTATTTTGGGCCAAGTGACCTATAAATATAACAATTATTCCAGCCTGATCACACATGACCAGGCCTACAATTTATTTCATAAGAATATGTTTCTATGCATATCTTTTCCACTGGAGTTTAACGTCGCGCTAACCGCTAGGGTCATTTTGGCGTCGGAAGACTCCAGACGTACACCTGAGTTGTACCATCGACCTTCCGTGAGCTAGCTGTACAGCTTCCTAACATGTGAGATGATAGTTATTACAAGTACAATCACCAACATCTAGAAGACGTAAAATCTTCCCCTTCCACTGACCCCATTGACCATATTTCTTCCTGTTGTTCAGATCTTTTTCGGTTACGGCTATTTTTCTTTCTTGCCGATATTTTCATTTTCATATGAACTTTGTCTCAAAACTAAAAAGTTAGCATTAAAATAAAAAGTTCTGCCATCTTACGACCCTGTATTTTTTGTTTGGAGGGGGGTAGCTGTTTTGTTTAGGTAATTATTTTTTGCCTAACAATGAAATTTTCGTTCGCGATATTTTACGTTTTAATCTGCCTTAAATTCGGGAGTGTCTATCATTTTACAGTGGACAATAAGTTACAATATTTTATCCTCTAAAATTGTGTTAATTCATTATGCGTATCTGCAACATCATTTGGATTAATCATGTACAAAACTGTTATTCATTCATTGTGTTTTTTATTAATTAAGGGACCCAAAATGAGTACGAAGATGAACTTGTAAATTTCATCAAACTTGGACCGATAAATTTGAATTGATGCATCATTAATCTAAAGTGCGATTTATTAGCTAAAAGATACAATATTAAGTATTTATCGCATAAATTAAAATTTCACCGATATTTTATAGCAGAAACTGGCAATTAATGACTCCTGTAGGAGTGCGACCTCAAAACTCTTTGATAGTTACAATCAACCGGACTTCAAACAAACACAGCAGTACTCTCAACTCATTTTGAGAAACCATTGGTCAATCCTCGTACCATTTGGTCAATGGAGCAATCGGTCAATACAATGACAGATGATAAAAGGCCCTGGGTCAAGAATAAGGTCCGGAGTTCAATGGAAGAATGACAACATTTCACTTAACCTTTCCTGCCTCTTTTCTCGGGTGGGCATATTGCACAGAATAGAAAATTGCTTCATCAATGTAATTTTAAGCTTTTGTTCACTGAGCGATCGTGGAGCCGCATAAATAATTCAGGATTTTCAGACGACTGGATATTAAAGGGAAACACAGAGTAAATGAAGAATACTTCATACTTTGACCATACTTTTGTTTTAGTCACAGACGTATTGGTAAATGATATTCATCTTCATATTCTCTTGTTACACATTTCCATGTATAATACAGAGATAAATGATGTTTTAATTGTTGCTTTATTTTCCTAATCTTGGGTTCGATGTTTGTACATGTATATACAATTCTTTATAGATAATGTACTGCATGTGTGTACAAGTCTTTGATAAAGATATGTTCTGTTCTGTTCTGTCCTGTTCTGTTCCGAACCGTTCCGTTCCGTTCCGCTCCGTTCCGTTCCGTTCCGTTCAGTTCTGTTCTGTTCTGTTCTGTTCTGTTCTGTTCTATTCTATTCCATTCTATTCTATTCCGTTCGCGAAATATCGGTACATATCAACACATTCTTGTAATAATGAATAAGTTGAGGCAATGATATTTCAGCCATTTTTTAACTTTCACCGCGTTAAAAAAGTATCGAACTTAAAAAAAAACGTTGTCAACATTCTATTCATGCGCACACACGGACGAACACCAGAAAGCGATATTGAATCACCGCACCTGTTCTCACTTCAGACTTTTCGGGTATGTCCGCTAAACAATGGAATTTTTATTAAAAAAAACAACATGTCAGATGTTGCTAAGCATGACGTCAGAGTTACCATCCTTTTCATAAACATTCAGCCGCAAGATAACCGGTGTTATGCGTTCACATACTCTGACTGAAAAGGTCGTTAAACGGTATATCTAGAGGATTGAGCGTTTCATTAGAACCTTTAATGCTGGGGAGAAACATTGCATTTTAAAGCAGAAATCTTCGTCAGGTGATATTCAGAGAGCATGGTAAATTTAACTACAGTGAAGCGATGATATGAAGACCGCTTTCGGGACTAAAGCAGGGTTTTCACTAAACATCAAAAGTTGAGGGTCAAAAATGACCCGTAGCTGATGAAAATGTGAAGATCAACAAAATTTCCTTCCAATCTTATTATAAATTTGACACTTTGGTACAATTCACAAGAGTCAGAAGCTTTATTTTACTGATTTCAAGAGTCAAAATTTTGTTTTATAAGTCAAATGAATGCCCTGTAAAGACATGTATTTACAGCCAAATGATATTATTATGATGTTGAAATATAGAGGAAAACCTGACCCGAAAGTAAAGAGGTCGTTATAATGAGGTGGTCTTAATATTGGGAAGGTCAGAAAAAGAGGCTTCATTGTACTTGAATTGAAGAGAGAGGTCGAACTTTTTTTATCTGAGGGCTCAAAATATGTATCACTGTATCTATGATGTACTAAACAGAAGGGTGACTTTACGCGACTTCTCAGCACCTCTCACACCTTGAAACCATAAACACGGGAGAGAGCACGACTCTTCTTTGTGTCTGGGGTAAATGATTTGCCCGAGGGTCGCGAAAATGTGCGAAGAAGCGTAGAATTAAGCGTTTAGGATTACACACTATTAGAGCGAGAAATTGCGATATTTGACGAGACTCGACAGCTTTCTTTGCGTCCCTGTGAAATATGTCCCTATGCTGTTAAACCGCTCGATACCGTTAGGGCACTTTTCACACTTTTCTATATCCGGGGTGAAGTTCTATCCGGGTTGTATGACACGCGCGAGAAACATCACATACCGCCCCAGTAATTTAAAATTCCATAGGGAGTTAAAAGTCAGGTTAACAAAGATTTTTACTTCAATAAATAAAGTTTAATTTTGGTTTATTGTCTGAAATTCAATACAGCGTCTCTTAATTCTGTCAAACTAATATAAAGACAGTCAAAATGAGTGTTTAAGGATGGCTTCCGAGGTTTTAACCAAATATCTGGGACAGCTTGTATTGTCACTTCTGACAATATTCATCTCAGAAATGTATGAAGTTCAAAGGTCATTTTGAAGTATTCTTTTGATGGTTTGTGATTTCACCTTATACTATTTTAAATACTTAAAACCTCCATTACCGACCATCTCAATATTACGTACATTTTCATACGACTTCCTATGTTCGGATAAGTTCTCAATGTATAGTTTCTACTTCAACTTGTTATTAAAACCACCTCAGGATTAAGACTGGTTAATTTGGTCCAGAGTGTGGTCTTTATATCGAGGTTTTACGGCAGTTTCCGGTTCACTGAATTCTAGTACAGTGCAACCTCTCCAGAGCGACTCTCTCTCTCTCTCTCTTGAGCAAAACCTCCCTTCAACCACAGCATGATTTTTC
This sequence comes from Lutraria rhynchaena, assembly GCA_008271625.1. Lineage (NCBI taxonomy): Eukaryota > Metazoa > Mollusca > Bivalvia > Venerida > Mactridae > Lutraria > Lutraria rhynchaena. Next base: position 230,488 of record VIBL01000244.1, on the reverse strand, counting down.
CCACTGTACGATTAACTATCAATTTAACCTCTCCAGAGCAACAACTTCTCAACAACAACATAACATTTTGCTTCTCCCAAAGGGTGTTGCTCCGGAGAGGTTGTATTGTACGTGGTCATATAATGAATAATTTAAAATCTGTCATTGACTGAGTTTTCCAAAAATTAACGAAGCTTCATTTATGATTTTCTTAAAGTACTCCATTCAACAGTACCACCAGTTTTTGCCATTATTATATACCGAAATAAACATAAAATATAACAGTTGTCAACCGTGTAGTATACAATCGCTATAAATACACAAGTTCCTAGAATTAACAGATAGGTTCAACAAAAAATACGTCAATGATTTTTCGCTCGAAATAACTGTTTTGTAATACGCGAGGAGCGATTTCAATTCTTATGCAAAAGAAAATTCCGACCTCCCCCCCCCCCAATATATTATATATATACGTTATGATATTTTTAATGTATATTTAGGTAGGGGATAAAGTTTATTTAAAAATGAACATATCTGTTACAGAAAGAATTGAGGAATGACGAGAAAAGTATCGACTCGGTCGAAAAATTGGGCCGGCCAGGTAAGCGGAAGCGGGGACTTTTCAATTCTTTAATTCAATTCAAAATAAATCACTCGTCTATGAAATTTGTGTAGTTATTACGGTTTTATGACAATAATATCCAAAATTATTTTCTCAAAATGGAGTGGGCAGATGTTTGGAAACTTAAACATTTTTACGGGTTTTTATGATATAGAAGATTTATTGTGAGATTTTTTTAAAAACTTATGACAATCCTTTTATTTGTTGTCTTATAACATTTCATTTAAGTTTATGGGAGTTACTAATTTTTCGAATAATACAGAAAAAATAACCATTTAGATAAAAAAATCGCAGTAAAAAAATGAAAAACACAGTATCAAGAAAATTTTAAGTCACCGTGCAGTATGTGCAAAAATGTTTTTTTTATTTTTCAACAAGGGCAACAACTCACACAATATTTTCAAACTGTGTCGTAAAATCAATTAAAGTATCTTGGTTAACTATAAAAATAACAAATGGGCTTATTTTTATGAAATAAACATTTTTAAATGGCGTATTGTGTGGATAGGTCAAAAGAATACAATATGATGAAATATAATACAAAAATGTAATTTGATATTAATACATTTTAGTATTAAATTGTTCTGAGCATAATTACACATATTGGACCTTAAACAGTAAATTTTCTTTTCATTGAAATATTACTAAATATTGAATTAATATTAACCATTCCTCACATATTGTTATTTGTTGAAGTTTGACGACAAAAATCACTATGGTAACATGTACGATAGTCACGGACTGAAGTGAGTATTAAATCTATTTTATGTATAATACGTATATAAATTTCTATGTAAGGTTACTCAAGCAATCAACTAACTGTACAGGAGATCAGTTTAGGTTTTGTTTATATTTTATACATAACTGCCGTCTTACAACGCCTTTTTATATCACCATGGCAACCAGAGCCGCTCGTTCGTTTGTTTCTTAAACTACAACTATAGATCTTAGTGGATCTTTCAAGCGAAACATACTAAACATCTCTTAACGTAAAGATAGAGTTACCATATTTATTTGACTGAGCGATACATGGACAAATCTTGGTAAATAAAATATACAAGATTATAAGAAACACGCGGACATCACAATCATCTTTACCTCATTATCTTGTTAGCTAGAAAATAATTATCCGAAGAAGTATTTCCACAGCTGAACGCGCATGATATAATTCCAAACACTACCGTTTTAAGAATTTTACTTTAAGTCTTAAACGGACCATTTCTCTAACAGTATGAACCAAGAATACATAGACCATGCGTAAATCATACACATTTCGACTGTATTCACTATGAACTTACAATTAATCAGAGTTTAATTAATTAGGGGAGGCAATTCTTTTGTATCGTACTGAATAGAGGCAATAAGCTAGGTTTGCATTTATCTAATTTCAAATCTATTTCTTCTACTATGCATTTGACCCACGAGTATCTAATTGAATTGGTTTTATTTAATATTCCCCTCCCAATTCGACCCATGATTAAGAAAAATTAGATATTAAGTCGTCAGCGTTTAGTCGTCATATTTGTTACGATTTCACTCGAAGCCGTTCATCTCCATTCCTGTACTACAATAAATGAAAATTGGGCAAACTACAGCTCAGTTCCACGATGTGTTCGATTTTTTAAAAAGTTTTTTTGCGCAGTTAATGTAACAGAAGAAATTCTCACACACAAGAATGCGCTAAGATACCTGGTTTTTGTGGCTCATTCACAGTTTGTGAAATCGCACAACAATAAGATACGATTGAAAAAATAAATACATGGAATAAAAGCATTTGTATACGGTTACGTAAACCATAAAATTATTTATTAGATTATTAACAAGAATGGAAATGTTTGTGTGTTTGTTGAATTATTGTTTTTGTTTTTATGATTTATTCTTTATTTAAAGCCAAATAATATCATTTATATTATGCAGTTGGCAATTAAATGCAGATAACTTTTAATTACAGTTTTCATTGACAAATAATTATAGCTAGTAAGGCCATCCTTAAAAAATGGTGGTTTGCAGATTCACGACCGACTCATTTAAAAGTCCGCCGACCTAAATTATTTTAGCGATTTGGACAAAACTAACATCTGTAAGTATGGCTTAACCTTAGAGCAACCCTGAAAAGAAAATACATACCGTTTACCAAAAGCCTACACTAAACAAACGCATTGATTCGACTCAGAGAATGTAAGCAATCCAGTTTGTAATTGCATAACAGACATAATTATCAACTTTTGTAAAACAACTTTATTCATAGCAATGGGTTCACAATCGTCACAGTCTGTGTGAAAGATTGAAAAGTCCAATAAGAAAGAATCAACACTGCAACCACATTTTTTGTCTATTATAATGATATTCTACATTTTACAATGAAAACTTTATGTTTTAAATAACCGAATTAAAAGTTTTTGGACCAAATACGCTAAAGTATTTTAAATTTTCCGACCAGCTTTAGTGTTCCTGCATCTATTGCCGAGAATACGTCGAATTAATCGGATGTAGCTAGTAAAGTCATTTTTTTTCAATAAATTAGAACACTTGAAAGAGAGCCGCTGTAGCGGGGAAATTGTGATGATATTAAAAGGGCGAACGATTTTAATCTGCAGCGATATGATATTCGTTCTGTCATAATACAGCAGCCGTGTTTGACAAGTGGTCCTAGGGGAGTTAGCTTTAATTCATCAAAAACATCTCTCGGAGACTCTGGATAGTGTATAGTCGCGGCCATGACAATACACACCATGATTAATTCATGCCAAATTACTTTCGATTTTTATTTCGTCTCTGTTTTGGAAACTTCCCCATGATCTTTGGCTATAGAACCTCAAGCAGTTAATGTACCACATTGCGAGATCTAGCACAATTCTATGCTATTCATTCTTTTAAGTTCGCAGTTTTCTACGAACCTCGCAATATCTGGATATATGAATGTTAGCTTTCAATTTATAAAAGCGAGATTTCGATATAAATGCTAAACCCACTGAGTATGGCGGTACAATGTCTGGTGAATGAATACATCCCGCTCATCGAGTTTTAAACATGAAATATGAGTTGAATGCCGAACAAGATGACCTCATATATTATACATGTACAATGTACTTGACAACTGACACCTTTTATGTTTTACGATCAACATCTAATAATGCAGAGTACATGAAACATTAAGGTTTATCATCATCATCATCATCATCATCATAAACATCAACATCACCATTATATTACAGAAAAAAAACATGATCATAGTGAATTCTGGTATACCGAATAATCGGTTATAATCAAGTTACTAGTGTTCCCCGGTTAATCAAGCCCTTTTTCCATTTCGATGTAATAGATATAAGAATAATGAACTAAAATTCAGGTCCCAAGGAATTCATTACAGCCGTGTTCCACTGTATCATTATCATTTTGATGAATGATAATTATTATTATTGTATTTGAATACTACCGCAAGTAGATAAAAAAACATTTTGCAGTCTGGGTATTCATAATGCATGTATGTAAAACATAATACTGTCAAACCTCACATAGCGACCATCTCAATATTACGACCACCTTATTATTACGACCACTAATTTTCGGACCGGCTTTCAATAACTCCTCTACAATTCAACTTGATAGCGAGGCCACCTCATCATTACGATCGTTTTTTCGAGTCTCAAAAGTGGTCTCAATATCACCTCGACCTCAAGACCACCTTCTGAAATACAGTAAAACCTCACATTGTTAATACCTCAATAATACGAATTTTCGGGTCTCATAGGTGTTCTCATTACCGAGGTTTTACTGTATAATGACGTATCTGGATCTTGTACTGCGTAATAAGCTTAATACTATTGCTTTCTTGTTCAATGCCACAAAAGTGTAAGACGAGATATGATACCAAAATCAGTCATATCAACTTATAATTAGACTAACTACACACAAAATTATCCGTGAATTAGAACAGTCAAAGGGGCTGGTCGGCAAAGGGATTACAAATGACATTTTAGTGGTTTCCATTCACTACATACGAGTGTCCAAACCAACCACCTCTTCAGCCACAGGATCCAGTTTACATGTTACACGGATCTAAGTGTATCATTTGGGTATTCATTAGTCGCGAACTTTTATGATAAACATTTTTAGACATGAAATATACATACTTACATTGCGTATGTACCAGAAACCGATTATAATGCCTTTTTTCAATTCAATTACATTTCGTTAAAACTATTGAGTAAACCATTGATATGTATCTATGGAATAATAACAAGCATGAATAATATCACGTATAGTTTAATATTACGGAATAGACGACTATCCTATCTGGTCAATTAGAGACAATGACGCTACATTGTATCACGTTACATGAAGAATCACTCTAGAGACAATCTGTTTTACTTTCCATTAACTTGCCGTATCTGGATTTTATCATTGGCTAATTTTACGTTTTCTGCGCATAAATGCATTGAATATTTAATGATAACAGTCGGTGGTGTCATATTCATCTTCAAGGCATTTAAAAAGTCTCTTGCTTTGATAAATACATTGCACGATGCGAAAAATATTGTCAGTTAAACGCATCTTTAATAATATAGTATCTATTCATTTATTCACTGGGTTTAACCTTGTTTTTTAAACATTTTTTCAGTTGTACACGGCGGCTGGTTCACTTAACCAGTTTCCCTTGACTGTATACTAACCAGTATTTACTTACCCGTCTACAAGGAGCCGGCAACTTCACCATATATGGAGGAAAATCGACATTTTTGTCAAATTTCCATAGAAGGGTATGACCTGCCGCGACCGGGATTTGAACCCCTGGACCACTGTTGCAGCATCTATTTAATAATGTATGGTGTAGGTGAACCTTAGTAATACTGTACGTCGTAGATATATCTCAGTAATACTGTATAGTGTATGTGTACCTCAGTAATACTGTTTACTACAGGTGTACCTCAGGAGTACTGTTTAGCGCAGGTGTACCACAGTAATACTGTTTACTACAGGTGTACCCCAGTAATACTGTTTAGTGCAGGTGGACCTCAGTAATACTGTTTACTACAGGTGTACCTCAGTAATGTTGTTTACTGCAGGTGTACCTCAGTAATACTCTTTACTACAGGTGTACCTCAGTAATACTGTTTACTAAAGGTGTAACTCAGTAGTACTGTTTAGTGCAGGTGTACCTCAGTAATACTGTTTACTGCAGGTATACCTCAGTAATACTCTTTACTACAGGTGTACCTCAGTAATACTGTTTACTACAGGTGTACCTCAGTAATACTGTTTAGTGCAGGTGGACCTCAGTATTAATGCTTACTACAGGTGTACCTCAGTAATACTGTTTACTACAGGTGTACCTCAGGAGTACTGTTTAGCGCAGGTGTACCACAGTAATACTCTTTTCTACAGGTTTACCTCAGTAATACTGTTTAGTGCAGGTGCACCTCAGTAATACTGTTTAATGCAGGTGTACCACAGTAATACTGTTTACTGCAGGTGTACCACAGTAATACTGTTTACTACAGGTGGACCACAGTAATACTCTTTACTACAGGTGTACCTCAGTAATACTCTTTACTACAGGTGTACCTCAGTAATACTGTTTACTACAGGTGTACCTCAGTAATACTGTTCAGTGCAGGTGGACCTCAGTATTAATGCTTACTACAGGTGTACCTCAGTAATACTGTTTACTACAGGTGTACCTCAGGAGTACTGTTTAGCGCAGGTGTACCACAGTAATACTCTTTTCTACAGGTTTACCTCAGTAATACTGTTTAGTGCAGGTGCACCTCAGTAATACTGTTTAATGCAGGTGTACCACAGTAATACTGTTTACTGCAGGTGTACCACAGTAATACTGTTTACTACAGGTGGACCACAGTAATACTCTTTACTGCAGGTGTACCTCAGTAATACTCTTTACTACAGGTGTACCTCAGTAATACTGTTTAGTGCAGGTGGACCTCAGTATTAATGCTTACTACAGGTGTACCACAGTAATACTCTTTACTACAGGTTTACCTCAGTAATACTGTTTAGTGCAGGTGCACCTCAGTAATACTGTTTAATGCAGGTGTACCACAGTAATACTCTTTACTGCAGGTGTACCACAGTAATACTGTTTACTACAGGTGGACCACAGTAATACTGTTTACTGCAGGTGTACCACAGTAATACTGTTTAGTGTATGTGTAGGACATAAATTGGTACAAATGTGCAAATGAAAACTTGACCAACCTTTGTCATGTTGTCATGACAACCACTTTTGCTCTTATAAACTTAATATCATCTTAGACCAGTAATTCTTAGAACAAACAACAACATTAATCAATATACCTTTGTTTTATCGTTACAGTCTATTTTATAATACATCGTATACATGTATGTATACAGATATACATCCAGGTACAGTAAAAACTGACTTCCTGAAGATCGGATATCTCTGAAAATTGGATGATTTTTTAAAGTCCCAGATTTTCTTTCCTACAAACATTATTTTCTTTGAAAACCAGAATTCTAAGAAAACCGTACTTTTGGCCCAGTTCAGATGAGGTTTTCAGGGATATTCTGTATATGCATGACAGTTGCAAATACAAGTACCTATCCCATGCTAATTACAGTTTAGTAATACATGTATTTATTTTGAGATTAGGTATATAGAGTGCATCATTTAAATAACGTGTTACGTTTGATCAACCTAGCCAAATTTATTTCTGATAAAATACTCTAGAATTGTTCTAGTTTTACCGTCCACGCCTCATCAAGCTTCCAGTGATGTCGTCAATCAAAAAGCAATAAAATTGTTTTTTAGAATCGACCAATAAATCAAGTAGAAACAGCCCGTCAAAAAATCCTTCTTTATGGTGATTTATTGAAATGAAGTACCATTGTGAGTCCCTTAATGACCCCTAATGGAAATATACCATCATGCTTTATTTAATCTCAAGAATAGGACCCTAGATGGGAGCTGAAATTTGGTAGAAACTCGTCTTACACTCCATAAGGTTTGGTTTGGATAAGAAACAGCTTAATAAAATGTGTGTACATGACAGGCTAACAATAAGGATACTTGCGATAAACATACATGTACTTATAGATCCCGAAGTAAGACAATTTGTGATTGATTTCATTATTTAAAAATTTCCAGATCACACCTATGTTCCACTTGAATCTCACGTATACTAAAATGTTTTGAAACTATGTTATATTCCTAGTTTCTGACTAGTTCAACGAGGAATGCGTGTATATTTTATTTCCATATAAGATAATGAATATAATTGTAAAAGACAATCAGGGTTTGATAAAACTATATATATATATATGTATATATATATAGTGCATTCCAAATTTTCCTTTATATATAGTGTCTTATGTCAGGATCTATAAATATGTATTATACTTTACATAAAGACGTAAAATACTTTGACTACTTAATTATTTTTATTTTTCATTCAATGATTAGTAAAATTAAGTAATAAAAAAACAAGAGTGGCATTACCAGTAAAGATAATCATAGAGAGATCCACTTTAATATAGATAAACATTCAGTGCATTCATTAGTATAAGTAAACATAGATTGGCCACATTGGTATTAATAAATAAGAAAATGATTCGCATTGATGTAGATAAACAAAGAGTGTATTTATTAATATAGATAATCATAGTACTGATGACAGGTTGGTCATATTGTAGTACTGATGACAGGTTGGTCATATTGTAGTACTGATGTGAGGTTGGACGTATTGTTGTGCTCATGACAGGTTGGACATATTGTAGTACTGATGTGAGGTTGGACGTATTGGTGTGCTAATGACGTGTTGGACATGTTGTAGTACTGATGACAGGTTGGTCATATTGTAGTACTGATGACAGGTTGGACATACTGTAGTACTGATGTGAGGTTGGACGTATTGTTGTGCTGATGACAGGTTGGACATATTGTAGTACTGATGTGAGGTTGGACGTATTGGTGTGCTAATAACGTGTTGGACATGTTGTAGTACTGATGTCAGGTTGGTCATATTGTAGTACTGATGACAGGTTGGACATATTGTAGTACTTATGACAGGTTGGTCATATTGCAGTACTGATGACAGGTTGGACATATTGTAGTACTGATAACAGGTTGGTCATATTGTAGTACTGGTGACAGGTTGGACATATTGTAGTACTGATGACAGGTTGGACATATTGTAGTACTGATGACAGGTTGGACGTATTGCAGTATTGATGACAGGTTGGACATGTTGTAGTACTGATGACAGGTTGGACATGTTGTAGTACTGATGACAGGTTGGACATATTGTAGTACTGATGACAGGTTGGACATATTGTAGTACTGATATTTGGTGACAATTTATTCACCATGTAATTACCAAACATGTAGTTTACAATTTACACCTTTTCGAAGGAAGCAATAATTTTCTGAGTAAGTATTTGAGCTTTTTACGCATGCTTTCTGTATTGAACTTGTTAAAAATAAATCAATGCCAATAGTTCAAATATACTCCGAACAAGTGATATACATGTATTATTCCTTCATTTAATCAATATTGACTTACAACTAGAACAAAGTAACTTTCCCATATAAATGCATAAACAACAGACTTGAAAGTCATTGATTTCTGTATGGCTTACGGTGTTGCACGCGATGTTCCGTGCATTAATACCTTACGATGTAATTCCTTAAAACAGACAAACATATTCACATTAATTATTTATATGATTAACGTTTGTGGGAGGGCTACTCAAGTAGTATGTGCGTCAATCAATATCAGTGCCTTCTTCGTGTTATAAAGGAACACACGCGGTACATGTATTCATTTTTTTATTTGATCTACACACTTACTTACCTATAGGGCAAAAAATAGTCCTTGTTTACGGTTACCCGATTTACTGTATCTTTAGCACCGACCATAAAGTTTCTACCGGCAAAAACCAAAGTACGAAAATATTTGGGGACGAATCATACCCAACATTCTCACAAAGATACTCGTTTAGGGAAAAATATCAAAATTTATAAAAAAAAATATTTTTTTGGTAAATCGCGCTAAACATTATTTTTTCAGGTCTCGGGAGGTGTTTGTTTATATACACAATAACCTGGTACTCACAAAATTACGAAAATAGTACATCATGTACACCAAATGGTCACTACATGGTCAACAAAAATGTGTGCAGTATATAATCTTTTCTCTTTTTTTTCTTTTTTCTTGATGAAATAGTTTCCCTTAAATCAAATATACTCCTCACGTGTATGCCATTATTACATGCATATATTTGTAACAAGATACCTCGTGTATACGTTACTAAATAAATTCTGTTCTGTTCTGTATGTTAAATGATAGTGTGTAATGATATATTTTAGATGTAAATGGTAGTCAGATGTTATGTGTTAGCAAAGGACAACTTCAGCACCTGTCCAATCATTCCGTGATTTTGCACATGATTTTATACAAGGAATTGTTCGAGGACAGTTCAATAAAGCCGCGAAAATGTCATGTTTTAAAATACCCGACCGCTCCTATTTACGCACCGACCTTAATGTTTCTAACGGCGAAATCCTAAGTACGAAATAATTATGGATGAATCGTGCCTCACAACTTGCGTTTGAAAAAAAAAACAGGCAGTAATCTCCGAACTACGTATCCTTTGGGGTTGTTTTGGTCAAATATTTTTTCAGGCCTGACTAACGCATGGTACAGCAAACGAAACCGAGGGTTAGGATGTCTCACGACGGGGCTCGAACGAAGAACTTCTGCTGCTTCCTAGACTGTAAGTCGGAAGCTAACAAAAGCAGCATGCAGTATGCAATGTCCTTACAGTATCATTATGATTCTATTCAATATTTAGTCATATTTTCTAAAGTAACTGCCGTGGATTTATGCGTTAATAGTGAATACGCGTACATTTGTATCTGGATTCCACAATCAAATGAAACTTATTCAATTGATAAAGAAATGTAAAAAGCAGACGTTTGTTCCAGGATGCAAACTGATACATTTGATTTTTCCTTGTCTCTAAACACACGCCGGTTTAAAAAAGTAGATCTGATTTTAGAATCACCAACATACAGTTACATCAGATCACTCCGCGTTGAAAATAAAAAGATCCATTACATAAATGATGTTCAAACATCGAATAACAGCGAGATATCCAACCAATGTAAAGTATGCTGGAGTGACGTTAATTTTTCTCAGGCAGATATTGCGTTTTAATTACTCCGAACGAGTGTTATTAACATGAAATAGTCCCGGCGTCACAGCACAGCGTAGTGATCAAAGTACGGATACCAATCACTGGGTTACATAAATGCGTCTCGGATCATTACCTGCGCAAATAAAACTTGGCATATCTTTCCTTAGATACACTCAAAACAATTTCCAAATTTGCATTTTATACCCTAAGGTGGAGCATAGCTCTAAAATAACTCGACAATGCCGTTATAATGGCATATCACAGTCATTAATTTCATTTACGCCGTACCTGGAGGCGGCCATATTGACACGTCATTGTTGGCGCACGTGCAATCCTTCTTTGATATGGCTTATGCGTTCGATATCTGAGAATCTCTTAGGTCCATATAATCATTATGTTTTGTCATATACCACCTCAACGTGCATTAACGTATGCTAGGATTATGTATATCCCCCACTAAAAGAATATAAAATGTTTAAATTATTTGATATATTTCCGACGCTCGCTATTTTTTCTAATTATTGGCTATTAAAGAATTAATTAGTTAGGCTGAGCGCGTGACTTTCTATGTCGCCGTGTTAAAACAATCAATACAATTAGCCATTTCTTAATGTTTTAGAACTGACGACAAAATGGACTTACTAATTGATTAGATAACTGCGTACAACTACTTCTACCAACGACATGCACAACCCCACGAACGCACACACGCACACACACTCTCCCTCGCAAGCACGCACGCACGCCAGCACGCACGTACATGAGACGACAAACTTACGTGAAGTCTTGCACAGCGTGATTTATAGATAAACTTATCATCACAACGCTTAAGCTGAAGATATATTAACAAGTTCAATCTTTTACATAAAATATCGGTTACTTAAATCGAATCAAAGAGGTATATTTTATGACACTACCTAACCTTTCTCAATTGTTAGTTCAAAACAGAGCTGTTATAAATCGTTTATCATTGGTTATACATGTATAAATTATTTTTAAGAATGTGTGCATGAATTGAATTAAATTGAAGATAATTTAAATGCATAAAAGGTGACATTCGAAGTTAAATACGCATTCTGTAATAAGAACAAACATGTTCACGTTGGTAACATGATATTGTAATTATATGTTACAAGTTGAGGAAACGGCCACATAACACGGTGTATGCGTAATATATAGATGCATGTATAAAATACAAATCTCCCTTAATACATGAATACAAAATGAGATATAAAATAGACAATTAATAAAATTAACAAAATTGAAATTAACAAAATTGTGCGCTTTTAATTCGAAAGACTTACAAAGGGGCAGAAAAAGTCTTAATTAAATTTACCCGACCGACTCTAAATTTTTTACGACAAAATCCGAAGTACATAAAGTTTTTTTTTCACTAGGGTATATAGTTATTTGGCGACAGTTTTAGATTTGATGCTGGAGGAAAACTGCAGGCATACACCTGGATAGTACCGCCAAGCTTCCGCAAGCTTCCTTACATGTGATTTTTTCTCTGTTCCGTTAGGGATTCGAACTCACAACGGTGAGAGGTCAGTGATTACTAGTCAGAGACCATGGAGATGAGTCGTACTGCGTATTCTCACAAAAGATATTTTTTAAACAAAATCTAGAAAAATATTCCGACCTACCTACATTAATTGTTTTGGTCAAGTAACAATAAACATGATTTTTTATCTAGCCTTTTTAGTAAATACGTATCAGTTACTGACATTATGGATACTAAATTTACAAATCAACAAAAAAGGCTGGAATAAATATTTAATCTTATGTAGATACAAATTGTGCACTGTTCCCTGGTCCCGTTTCATAAATATATTTTAGCTAATATAGCATTTTATAACCTTAAAACATACTAATGGTATACACTATACACGTCAGATATTTACCATTTAACAACTGACAATAACCCCCCCCCCCCAAAAAAAAATCAACAGGATAAAATATTTTTTATATACAAGCAAGAAAGATTTTTAACTTTATAAAACAGCTGAGTTAGCTAAGATTAAGCCAATGAAACGGGCCCCATTATCTATAAGATAATCTAAGTTAACATATATGAATAATATAAGAAATGTATGTTAAAATTTGTTTTCATTTCTATGAAAATTCTGCTGGAATTCTAGACTCGAGTCCCGTCAGTTCGTAACAATAAAATCAATTATTCATATACATTGATTAATTAATTAAAAACTGTGTCGCATCATATAAGAAAAAACGAACTAGTATACGGGACACAAACTTACAAACTTGAGATATTAATTGAAATATAAAACTCTTTGCATAAAACAAACAAAATATATGAAATGTACGTACAAACTTCAAGTAGGACAATGAAATACAATATATTACTGATATGAAGTTAAAAGTGACATAAAATAAACATCAAAGATTTAAAAGAAAGAAACTCAATTCCGATATACAGTGCAACCTCCCTAGAGCAACACCCTTTGAGAGAAGCAAGATTTTGTTGCTGCTGAGAGGTTGTTGCTCTAGAGAGGTTAAATAAATACTTAATTAATATTTTCATAGTAAATTGAAAAAGTATAGTGGGAAAAAATCATGCTGATGTTGAAGGGAGGTTGTCGCACAAGAGAGAGCCGCTCTGGGGAGGTTATACTGTGCTTGTCTAAGTACGTATGAAATTTAACTACAGTAAAATGTCAATATTAAGACCACCATTCGGACCCGAGCGGTCTTAGTACTGAGGTGGTCTGATTATCAAGTTTAAAAATAAAAAATATAGAAGACTGGTCCAAACTTGTGAGGTCGTTATAATGAGGCGGTCGTTATATTAAGGTGGTCGTAAATAGCGGTTTTACTGTAGTTCGTAATACATTTTTGGGACTTTAGGCTTGTATTCAACATTATTTCAGTAATATACCAGTAGGAAGTTATACCAGTAGGAAGTTATTCTAACCAGTTTTCCTGGATTCTTTACCGGCATTAACTTGGTCCTCTGTAACCGTCTTCCTTCAAACATGAATAGCAGGGGTTGTGGTTGAACAGTCTCAAACACAGAAAAACGTGCCGCGCCCAAAGTTCGAACTCACGAACTCAAAGCCCATAAACCTACTGTTTACCAATTGAGCTAAGATGACAGACTTATAAACGTTTATATACAGTAAAACCCGTGAAAACGGACACTCCTTCCGAAATGGACAAAAAAGTCCGGTTTTCTGAGAAATCCGGTTTTAAAAGAACTATTGATTATAGAAGAGTAAAAAATGAGACTTGATAAGTTGTTCGATTTTCAGAGAATTCCAGTTTTCAGGGAGTCCAGTTTCAAGGGGTTTTACTGTACAATGTGCTGTACTCCTGCATTCAGTCCAGTGTAATTTAGTCAAAACTTTACAAGGACTTACACGCAACTTTGTAGTACATGTATTTCTCAGAATTACAAACATACTAAAGATTTATGTTTGTGCTGCAATACATTATCAAACAAACAAAAATAAATATATAAATTTCCGGTTAGTTTACATGAATCTATGGCAGTCGCAGTCATTCACAATTTTATCCAAATATAATTATTTACATATACCAGGCCAAAAAATAAAAATCTGGTTTCCGCTAACATTTAAAAAAGAATATAGGGGCAGTAGGTCGGCAGAAATGGTTGTCTTTCTTTCAAATAATTATATATTTTTGGTTCGGAGATATAGTTCAAATGAAAATTATCGACCAGAAAAAAATACCGAGGCGAAAAAAGTGCAGGACCGGCAGAAAAATAGGTTCAGTTCAATTAACCAGGAACATTTTACATAATATGTTTTTAAATCACTGATACTAGAAGGATCTTCCTTCATGTCATTTGATATAATGGTAAATTTCCTGATTTTAACGGCAGACATACAAGGATATTTTTTGGTTTAAGACATCACAAATATTTTACACATTAAATGTAGAGCGACAATACATGGTAGATTTTTGTTCAATTCACAAAATGTTACATAATCACTATTCACCAACACACTGGTGTGTAAGTATCCTACATACATCATCAGTGACTGTTGGGTAGAGAACATACTACAATCTTACTCCACAATGTTGTACAGCAAACACCAGAATACAATAGTCAAATGTAATACAATGCAACCTTTCTTAAGTAACATCATTTGGGAGAAGCAAAATTGTGTTGTTATTGAGAGGTTGCTGCTCTGGAGAGGTTACATTAATTGTTAAATCGCACAATTGGAAAAATTATTCTGTTGTTAAAGGGAGATTGTTGCTGAAGAGAGGGCCGCGCTTAAGAGGTTACACTGTATGTACATTTGTCAACATCGACAGAATAAGTAATCCAGATAAACACGTATATGTAAACGAGGTAACATACAGTCATATGTACATTTTATTTTAGTTTCAATTCAAGCGTATTTTACGTATGACTCTTGATTCGTTGCTAGATGTAGAACTTTTCGACATATACAGACAATTGTTATGTAACGCCATATGAACCGGATGTGAAGGTACATCGGTTTGTATATCGCGCACGTGCTCTCCGCTGAGGCTGCTCAACACTACAATTTTACCTCTACCCGCCACTAGCAGACAATCATCAGATATAACAACGGATCTCGGTTTAGCGACTCTACTCTCCCACTCTTTCCGGTATTTGAATGTTTTATCCACAGACATACACGTGACACGGTTCACATTGTGTTCACTCACGTAGAGCAGAATCTTGCTGCGTATTTCCATGGCAACGTATCTTGCATCACTGAAGTAGGGTTTGGATCGTGTCCTGCTTGTCATCATTAATGGTTTTATCTCACAGTAAGGTTGCAGATCATCCGTAAGAAGTGTGACCTGGTCGCGGCAACAGACAGCGAAAAACCCATCTGCGTATCCCACACCGAATACATCCGTCACCAAGCCAACCTTCTTTTCTTTAAGTAAAGTCATAGTTGTTTCCGAGAGCTCAAATGTCGACAAAGTTTTCCTATTTTTTGAAGTCACAGCAACTCTCTCATCACTGATTGTACAACATGAGAACGGTTCTAGGATGGTACAGTCGCTAACTAACACCCCAGATGAATTAAAATGTTGTATCGAATGATTTTCGAAGTCACAAACAAAAAGGTGTCCAGCTGGCGTGATGGCGATACCTGTGAGAGTACAATGGTGGTGGTGGTGGTGTCCGGAAGTGTCCTTCAAATCTGGAAGTTTAAAGTTTTTACAATGGTCTGACTTCTTTTCCTTGACAACAAATGGTTTAATGCTATTTAATGTGGATATGGAACCTGGTGAGAATTCCAGGCCTACATGTTGCATAGACGTAGAACGTTTATAAATCATCTTTTTTAACGTGTCAGTATTTCTTGAAGTTTCTATGGAGTTTGCATCATTGACATCTTCATATAACTGATCAGAACTGCATGTACTTCCATTCTGTGAGGATGCCAGACTCTTCTCATCTTCTACTTCGTCTTTTTCTGCACCAAAGCTATCCCAATTGACAGATTTATCCGAGGAGGTTCTGTACATCTTTTTCTGACAATGGAAATCTGGTAAGTTTGGTATATCAGAATGCGAGAGTGATTTCATGGGTTCCTCGGCGTCTTTAATGTAATCCACTCTTGTTTTAGAAAAACGTCTGGGATTCATCACAATGTTTTCTGCTCCGGTGTTCACAGCATTATCTGACTCAGGGAATGCACTACTATGACATAAGTCAGTGTTGCTAACATGAATACCGGAATCTCTGACGGATTTGCTCTGAGAGCTGCTACCGGCAGACCACATGAAAGTGTGACTTTTTGGTGGCTTCAATTTGGTAAAGTCAGAAGAGTCCTGTGTTTGAGAGTTAATTGAGGACATACTCTCTGCCTGCCACATAACAGTTGGGCTGTCACTGTTCTCGGATTTATTCGCTTGATCGGAACTAGTGGCTCCACCACTTTCCTGACTAAATACAGAGTCGTCCAGTGAAGTTGTGGAAATTTGTGAAACATAGTCGACATCTTCAAAATGTTCACAAATTTTCGCGAAAGATTCGGATGACTGTGACTCTGAACCAATTGACTGACGGAGTTGTGTAGTGCTGTGGTTATTTTCATCAGATATTTCTGATGAAACGCTTCTCTGATGTTTCTGGTTGGAATGTCGTCTCTTTGGCAAAGGGGGCATCGACAGCTTTGGTCGTTCAATTCCGTCCAGTGTTAAATCAACTGTAGCCGGTCGTCCGCTATCGGCCTTTTGTTCAAACGAAAGTTGTTTTGATAAAGATTGCACTCGTGGGCTTTCGTGCCGGTCTTTATGTTTATCCGAGATTAAACTTGGTGGTTGAGATGTTGGTAACGCTGGTGGTAAGTAATCATAATCGCGGGTATCAATTCCTACATATCCGTGTAATAATGTAACGTCATGGAATGGTTCCTTGGGCGTCACAAATGTCAAATCATCTGTCTTGTTTTCCGAGTCATCATGTTCTTCTTGTTGGCTGTTGTACTTAGATTCTGATTCAAAAACCGAACTCCTTTGTTCCTTCGGGTCTTTAACGCACAATTCACCCAAAGATAATAGATGAGTTCTCACGAATTCAACTTCTTCAGATACCTTGAAAGACAATTTCACTTTCTTGTCACACTGGTCGTTAGCATTTAGTTTCTTTTCAAGCACAGCGAACTTATCCATCACTGATTTCACCACACCAATAGATACACTTTTACCATCGTTCAAGTGATCTACAAACTCTTTTATTTTGGCTAACTCTTCCATGAAACCTTCAATGATGTCTCCATCACGTTCTATCAAACGTCTCTGATCATTTACAACTGATTTCACCATGTCAAGAGAGTCAGTAGACAATTGTTTAATTTGTTCTATCAAATTTGTTTTTAACGTTTCTATTCCAGCATTCATTGCTTCTTCTGATTTTTCTAGTGTGTCAATACGTTCAGCAATTTTCTCTTTTTGGTCATTTAAAATGACAGCCATACGGTCAGTAGAACTGATCATATTTGGTATCATCTTCTCACTGTCTGCAATCGTTGCTCTTACATCCTCAACGAACTGGTCAGCAACACATTTAGCGTGTTGCTGTAATACACATTTCATACACAATGGTGTACAGTGTTTGGTACAGAAAGCAGTCACTTTTTCATTTCCATGTGTTATACACGTCGATGAAACGATCTTAAATCTGGACATAGTTCAATTATTCCAAATTATCCACATACTACATCCAACTTCATTAAATTTCATTTATAATAGTAATACATATTAAATACGCGCATAAAATATGAAAGCAGTTTGTGAGTTATACATGTAGTTATTTAGCTGTTAAATCCATATAAACGTGTGTAATCATATCTAGTCAAAGTGTTTATTTTCTTACATCGACAGCGACTTGTTTATAAATATGGGTTGTAGTTTTAAACTTCCTCAATATCAATCGTCTTTCAAATAATTACAAAAAAAAAAACATTCATTACAAATTGTTCGTTTCGAAGGGTGAAAACAAAGGGGCCTAGATGTAAGTAGAAAAAGAAGCTGATAGACCTTTGTAGCCTTAGTTTTAGCCTTTAGGTTTAGTTCAGTCTCGCGTGCTTTTTTTGCATTTTATTTTTCTCTCACCAATAATTTCCTTCTACTGTAATTCAATACTTAACTAGTAGTTCAAAAGTCTTACATACAAAGGTAGTCTTCTTGGAACTGAAACCACGGATATCTTTTTGTATCTCTAAACGATTAAAAATCTACATTTTGTTCATTTTATTTTTTGTAGGTAATGCTTTCGTTACTGAGACTAGTTTGTCATTCAATCATTCAACAATTACTCAATTCAATTCACAATAAATGCAATCTGAAATGCTAGTACACATTATACAAATACACAAATACAAACGGTAATGGTCTAATTCAGTGAGGTTACACTGAACTCGGACTGAGAGAAAAATCGGATAAGGTGAGGTAATTATTTCACCTCGTCGATGCCTTTCTTTATTTCATATAATGTAGTGAAACATGGATACACTGAAGTTATTATTCGGGTCCCAGGAATTAAATATAGCCATGTTGTATTGTATATTAGATGACTAAAACAGTCAATTTGCGTGCCATCAGGTGCACGATTAGTGTAATTGAATCTTCCACTTCCTTACTCTGGTAATGGCTTGTTTGTACTCGTGAATATTAACAAACTAGTATGTGAATACACAATAATCATATTACAATACAAGACCTGAACGGATAGATACATTCATATGTGCATGAATATTTAAAACAAACTACATGTATACGTTAATGTGGTTCGTATTGCGCTTTCTTTTAGCCTAATTACAGTTAATTTTCATTGATTATTTTTGCGCGCGTTAATCCTTTGTCTTCTATTTAATGATAGTATTGTACAGCGACTTAATCTTCTATACGTACATTCGAATAATTGGGGTTTAACTGTATAAATATGAGAATATAACATTGTACTTGGAATAATTTTAAAATTTTAGCAATGTTTATGTTTGTTTTTGTTTGTTTTCGGGTATTTTGTGATGGTGTTATTTTCCGCTTCTTCATTTCCTCTTCCAATTCCTCTAATACATGTACATGAAATTCTTAAAATATATTGAATAGATTTGCCAAAAGTGAGTTTTTCTATTTTCGCTCAGGTAATCGGAGAGACTAACCTAACATACCATAAACAGATAAGCTTGATAAACAGCCATCACCAGGAAGAAGTAGAGGCGAGATAGAGTCATACATCTATAATAAACCGTTTTATGTAGATAATACGAAAATTGTTTCATAAAATATGATAAAACATGCATGTAAAACTATCAAGTTTCGGGATTTAAAAGATTTAAACATGTTTGCTATTAGATAACAGCTTTTATTGGGCTTTATTTCATTTTATTTCATTGCTCACGTCATCATAAATGTACTGTGATCTCCGGGTTATTTAATATAGATCTGAATGTTGATCGTACATGTAATGTCAGTCATTGGAAATGAGAAATCCAACGCTTGTTGAACCGTTTTAACAATACAGTACAACCTCTCTAGAGCGACCCTCTCTTGAGCAACAACCTCCCTTCAACAACATGATTTTTCCCACTGCACGATTCAACTATTAATTCAACCTCTCTAGAGCAACAACCTCTCAACAACAACATAATTTTGCTTCTCCTAAAGGGGTTTGCTTTGGAGAGGTTGCACTGTATTGCAAAGAAGCAGAATATCTTGACATTTTCGTTGACCTCATTTATTAATGTAAATAGTATTTTCTCTTGAATCAACAGTCGCTCCTGATTTACACTGTCTTAGGTGTCATTTGTACAATTGAAGGAAGGGAAACAACTCTATTCTCTAATATTGTTAAAGCTGGAAGAGTTTGTTCCCTTGTTACATACGTACGGTGAGCGCTTTTTAAGATAATTTTAAAATAATTCATAAAGAATAAAATAATTCTAGTTAATATAAAAATCATTAATTACATTGCTGAACTATTAAACGAAGTTTAATATACCCATTATGAATGCAAGACCATCATTTTTATTGGGCGGGAAAAATGTCTTGTTTCGCAAAACTGGCTGACCCTTATGTTTTCTGCCGACCTTAGACTTTTTTTGGTCGCGATCAATTTTATTTTTCTGATGTTTTCATTTTCGCATCATGACCGATATCTCCGAACTAAGAAAAAGAACTCCTGACCCTTTAATTTTTATGTTGGTGTTAACGGAATCAAGGAATATTTTTGGCCAGAGATAGCGGTGAAAACCAAACAGTCACCTC
The DNA here is from genome assembly GCA_008271625.1 of Lutraria rhynchaena. Classification (NCBI taxonomy): domain Eukaryota; kingdom Metazoa; phylum Mollusca; class Bivalvia; order Venerida; family Mactridae; genus Lutraria; species Lutraria rhynchaena. The sequence continues at coordinate 209,964 of VIBL01000244.1, read as the reverse complement.
ATGTAATTACATGTATGTACAAATAGAATATTATATCATCGTCGTACTGTGCGTGCGTGTGTGCGTGTGTGTGCTTAAAACAGATACATTGAGTTTATGCTATACTCGTGATATTTGCTTTCATTAAATCATGTGACACTATTCAATTGACTGAAATCATAGCCGGTAGTATCCGGACGGTTCACCGGACGATTTTACCGATCTTATACGAAGTGGAATCGTGTTCTTCCGTCCACCGAAGAAGTTTGCTTCGGACATTATCGTAAATGATATTGATTCTCCTGGAAGTTAGAATGAATTAAAACAATTTTACCAACTTTGCATTTGGTGTAATCTGAGATATTCAGTCTTAATTCTGATTTAAAATCGTAGAATATTTTAGTGAAATGTTATGTATATATCAAACCATTCTCTCTGTGCTGTATTCGCCAGTTAAATCTTATCTATCGTCTGAAATTAATTATCATGATGTATTCACATTATGGACTCATAAAATGCGCGAAACGAAATCAGGCTTTATTGTTCTGAACTGAACATCATGGGCTCACTGGATGCTTCTCCCTTGTTTATTTTAAATTATAGTATGTTATAAATTTATCAGAGAGAATGTAAATAAAAGTTCATATGTCCAAAATAAGACATGTTTACAATAGTACGAATATTTGATATCAGTATGGGCGAAATCACGATTATCATGAAGATTTGCTTATCAAAACATTCAGTAATTTTGAATCCACATAGCCAGCCATTGCGGCTTACATCATTGCATCATGAACATTATACAGGAGTGGCTCTGGTATTACAAACATGGATTTTGTTTATCTACACGCGGACAAATTTATGCCGAATTTACCTTACCTCAAAGAAAATTTTCCTTTCAACTAAAAGGAAGATTTGCTTAGAGAACTGCTGGTTAACATAAAATGACGACTAAAAAGCCGCAAAGTTTTAAAGTGAAAAGGTCAATTAAATTGTACGCTGAGTATTCATAAAATATGCTTCGGAGTTTCATAACTGGTGATGAGACTTGTATTTATTACATGTATTTAACTAATTTCAACAGACACATTTATTGCTGTTATAATATGGTTCAGAGTGTGTGTGCGTGTGCGTATATATTACACTTATAATTATGATACCTTACTTCCTGTTTAATATTGTGTCAACTGATATTGTTTAAACATTGCTTTATTAAATATAATATCATAATGTTAAAATGTTGAGGGCCTTGAAAATATACTGTAAACAGTATAAGACTAAAAGGGATTTTCATAGTGTCTCAAGATTTGCACACGGACGTATATCTGTATAATTATGATGTTGCTATATAAATATCGCGCTTAGGCACACATTGCTTGCAAAAATTGTCTATAAGGCTTGCACGTATATAGTAGACATTAAGAATTGTTCTTGGTCTCCCTTAACCCGACCGACCATATTTTCATCTGCTCACCCTAGACATTACATTGGCCTCCGTAATTTTTCTTGCTGGTATTTTTATTTTTTATATGAACTATATTTCCGAACCAAAAACTATATTTGAAGAAAATTCCAACGATTCTATATTTTTGCTATTATTAGGGATATTAGTGGAAGGCGAGTATTTATTTTCTAGCTTTCACATCCAAGTATTATTCTATTCTAATATTTTTACATATATTTTGACTGAACGGCTGCTTACACACGTAAATCCTACTCTCTGTTCCCCATTCAAGGAATTCCACAGTTGCAACTGAATATTTACAAGCTTCAAGTATTTCTCGTGATTTCAGTGATTTCAAATTCTCCAAACCCAAACATTTGATCATGCTATATAACTCTAGCAATGAACACCATTTTCCAGACCTATTTTTACCTCTTTGTTCAGTAACTTAATGTGTCCAAATAGATTACTAAATTTAAATAATATTGTGTTCTGTATTTTTTTTGTATTTCTCTCCTAATATTACTTTTCAATATTCTAGTAACTATATCTACACTAAAACATCGTATTCAAAAAGTCGGTCTGCTTATCAAACAACTACAGGTCAATGTTTGGTAAATTGTCATAGAATTAGCTACAAGATAAACTGGTCCCCGTTCCATGTTAAAGTGCACTACAGTCAACGGGTACCAATTTATCTAGACGATAAACTGGTACCCGTTGACTCTGGTGTAGACCTTTGGTACACTGCAACCATGGAACGGGGACCAAGTTTATCTACAAGACTGCTTTTGTTATCTCCCTTATATAAGTCATTTGCTGTCACATTCTGCATGTAAGAACTACGCATTTTGCATTGGCTATTTCCACTAGATGAAGATCTTTCAAGATCTTTTCGAATCACATATGAACGGGTGCTGCAGTTAATGTTAAAGTACTCAGCAACTGATAAGATGAAAAGATTCGTATAAATGATGCATCTACATATTTCTCCGAGGTGATACTGCATGCACTATGATGTAGGAAGGCCGTCCGAAAGTTCGTGGACTCTAGCTTTAATACGCCCATTTGAAATAAAACCCATAAATGTTAATTATATCACGCCATGTATTTCTAAAATACCTGAAAATCTAGATTGCCGATTGTAAATTTTGAGCTGTGTGTAATATTTTGCATAACGTTAGAATCAATTTATCAAATTTATTTCAGAGTTGTACGTAGTCAAGTGGATTAATGTACTAAAGGAGTTCGTAAAAGAATGGAAGTCGAAATCGACAGTCATTACAAATGGTAAAGAGTGTAACGGTTAACGCTCGTCTTAACATGCGTGGTCATGACCCAATATTCTTGTCCGAGTGAAAGACCTTTGCAACATAGTTTTGTAGGCCTAGGATCTGGGACCAATATACACATTGGGCCCAGCAAGTATATAGTTTAAACACAAAGTTCATATCATTCGAGTTGGATACAAGTTGGAGTGTGAACACATATAAACAAACCAGGGTCTTTCTATTTGAGCGACCCTGGCCAAATTTACACATTGCGTTTTGCATTTTAGTTCTTAAAAATACATGTACCACTAATGCTCCTGTTCAAATGCGTGCTTAATGTAACAAAAAAAACGGTTTTTGTTGAAACAATCTGAGACAAACTCTGTATAGTGACCCGAAGTATAATGAACTTTTCTCTTCAAATCACACGATATATATATATAAGACAGCACTATCCGAAATATAGCTGGTTACGTCGCAAATCACTGATTTCGGATCTCATATGGTGCGAACAGATATAAAGGGAAATCACTCGCGGTATGGTTTTGTATGCGCATGCGTAATAGAATCAAAACAGGATAACAGGTAAGAAAATATTCTATTGCAGTTGTTTTCGTCCGACTTCCATCTCGGCAGATAAATATTAACATGAAACTACACAAAATTCTCAAGTCATTGCCAATAATTATTATCTGTGCAGACTATATACAGTTTAATATTGTAAAATTAGTGCGAGTTCCGCCCTTAACGTGGAAGTAGGTGGGGTACAATTTATTTAACTGATTTAATTATACGCCAGTTTAATTTCATGTTGTGCACTATGCCTATAAATTTCTGTCAGTTTAAGCTAGTACAATGAATTGAACTGTTATGGCGACTCTTACAAAGTTGATACTTAAACAGTGTTCCCACTCACTTCTGAAATTGGGGATAAGCTTACCCCCTAAGTATGAAATCTGAGGGTAAGAGAATTATTTTGAGGGGTATGCACAATTTTAAAAAAAGGCAAAGGGTTATTTGAATGTTTTTTGTTGTTTCCTTCAGATATAGCATACAGATCAGTCATATTTAAGGGGTCTTTTGATGCTACTTGATATACACCAGCACGATGGATGTTGCTTGGTAAGTTTCGTGATCGTGTGTAGGGGAGTGGGTTATTTTTTTACAGACTTCACTATACAGAAATTCATTTGTCTGAAAATGTATCATTTTATGTCATTTACAGGATTTCTGCTGCCATTCGCCAGTTTTTGAAATGGCGAAAAAAATCTGCAAGTGGCGGAAAAAAATCAAACTAAGCATACTTTTTTGTAGGCGTAGACACTCCCCTCCATACATGTGGCGGAAAAAAATAATGTCCAGTGGAAACCCTGCATTTAGGAAACTTCATTAAATACAGAACATCTTTATTTAGCATATTAAGTTTCTCTGGGATAAAATGATTAACTGTGTAAGTTTTATAATGGTGCGTAGGGGAGTAGGTTATTTTTTACGCACTTTATGTTGCAGAAATGGGATTCATTCAATTGTCTGAAATTTTATCATAATGAGTTCAATAACCCATTTAAGAAACTTCACAAAATATATATCATCTCCTTTATATAGTGTGTTAAGTTTTTCTGAGATAAAATGACTTGCTGTGTGTGTTTGTGTGTGTGTCCGTGCTAGACATGTGTATGAGACGGTTAATGGCATACATGTATTATAGGTAGACAAGTCTCCTAGTTGTAAGGACCTGGAATATGATGTCATTTATGTCTAGGAAAAAACGTTACAAGTTCCAAGTACATTTTTTCCTTGAAGAGCTTTCATCTGTGCCATATGTGAGTGGAATTATTTTCGCAAAGATTCGACTGCTGGAAGGTGGAAGTTTCACTGAGTTATCTGATAGGTAATATACTTATACTTAAAGTTTTATCGATATTATCACAGTTTCGCATTATACATGTACATGTCCTGGCTTTATGACTTAGTGTCCGACTTGTAAAATTTGACTATTTTTTGTGTAGAAAATCTTAAATATTGAGTTTTACTTGCATTTGAAGGTAGTAAAAGCATACATTTTCGGTTAGTGTGTGGACATATCTTCATGTTACACTTGCTAAAAGCATACATTTTCGGTTAGTGTGTGGACATATCTTCATGTTGAACTTGCAAAATGCTTTGAACTGCCCTGCAATAACAAGGACTATAATAACATATGTTGGAAAAATACAATTGTCGAAGTTGTTTCCCTTCTATTATATATGGATGATAATACTGATATTTGATATATGGGACAAACCCCTTTGGTTTTCACTGGTTAAATGTTTTGTATATACCTAATATCAGGATTGCATGTACAATATGTGACATAAAACCAATATATATCTGTGTTACATTCAATATTTATTTTATATTGAGATGTTACAAAATTTCTTCAACAAAAAATCTTAAAGCATTAAATAGGACTGGTGCTTGGTATTGGATTGTTAACATTGCTGTTTGTCCACATTTGCAGGAAGGAAGTTTACAATCACTGTGTACAATGGAACCGTAAGTTTTCCTTTGAGAGTAAGATGACTGGGAGTGCTAGTTCAGGAATTTTGGATCCCTGTATGTGCAGGGTGTCTGTTAGAATGGTATGTATGGAGTCAACATTTTAACTACTTTATCAGAGCTTGACAATTTTTTTTCAAGCTTTTCTTGTTGGGGCTCACTTTTATTTCAGTATGGATTATTTAAAAACTGGAATATCATTTGAAGTATGAGTTAAATTGACGCATTTTCGTGCTGTGTTTTCATTGCTGATGTACAACCTATGATTAATTTTACCTACTATGGTTATGCATTTGTTTGTTTGTTATAGATCTACAGTGCCTTTTTAACGAAATCATGCCTAATTCTCTCCTTTTGTTTTATGAGTGCACTTTTTGTTTCAGGAAAAAAATGGAGGTAAATCATACCAGAAGCTAGGTTTTGTTGATATTAATTTATCGGAGTATGCCGGATCAGGTTCTCAGCAGAGAAAGTTTCTCTTGGAAGGTTACGATTCTAAATTACGACAAGATAATTCAACATTGAAAGTAACGATGAATATCTCACTGTTATCTGGAGATCCAGTGTTTAAAGTGTAAGTAAATCAACAAGGTCTAAAAATTGGTGTCTACTTGAGTCTGTCTGTGACATCTAGCTTACAAAATTCAGGACTAAATGTTTGTATTTGTTCTGTTGTTCTTAGAAGTTGCTTTTTTCTATAAATTTGGATGCAATGTCCCAACAAATTTTACTTTGCATACTATGATTCTTGTATTTTCATTTAGTGTGTACAGCTCTTCATTTCAATACCACCTTTCGAATTTGATAGAAATATCAAAGCAGTGGCTGATATTGTGTGCTTTTCTAATATGTAAACTGGTTTGAAGTAAAGAGATACAGTAAGGATTTGATGATGCATTTTATACTGATTTGATGTATGATTATTTCTGTGCATTATTTAATTATACCCGAAAGGGAAAGTTATGATTGTAGGGAAAAACATTCGTCTCAGACTGGAGAAAGGGGTTGTAAGTCGGCCCCAAATGGGTCCCCCCAAAAGTCGCCGTGTATACTGTATCAGTTAACAGTTGCAGGGTTTTTAGAGGAGCGGATGGTGTATAACTGTTTTAGCATAAACATTATTGTCTTAAGTTCTGGGTACCGATACTTACTGAAATCTTACCCTTATTTCATGACAGTATGACACAGTCATCTTTTCTGGTTCCCGGCGAAGATGAGGAAAATTGTGAAGGGTTAATGACATCACCTGAAGTAAGCAGCCTAGCATCAAATAGTAGCGGATTTGGAAGTTTGCCAAGAAAAGAAAAATCTTGTGTGATATCTAGAGGTAAGAGTTATGTTCACATTAAATCTCAATGGGTCAATGTGGTGTTGTCCCATTGGATGTATATGCGATCATTTCATACAAATGATATTCTTATAAGCACATTTAGACAGTTTGTGTTATATGCTGATCTTTGATCAGCTTCTGTGAAAGTTCTCCACTTGTTTAGGTTTGTTTAGAAAAAAAAAATGAAAATTTTTTCCACCCACCATCTCTATCTTATTTGGAGAGGCAATGGTACACTCAACTGCTTTTTTTTGCTTGTCTGTTTCGAAGAAAAAGTCAAGGGGCATTATTCTAAAAGCTGTATTTTTTGAGTTATGCGTCTTTTTAACCTAGAATTTTGGTCAAAATTATACCTTATCATGTTCAGACATGAAAACTCAAATGTGTCCCGCATTGCCAACATGTAAAACTGACAAACGTTGATGCTGCTCTGCGAAACTCTAGTTTCTAGTCTTATGTTGATACAGTAAGAGTTAAATATGTTTTTACTTTTTGCAGAGGGATCTGAGAAAGATTTTGAGAAAAGTCATTCACGAAATAATAGTTACACGAGTCAGCATTCACGTAATGGTTCAACATATGGATCTATGACACACAGTCGACAGAACAGTAGTGGTACAAGTACCCAGGATGGGCATCCAACTCATACCAGGTACGAGTCTCTCTTTGTACAGTAAAACCCCTGAAAACCAGACCCCTTCTAGACTTTGCTAAAATTCTGGTTTTCTGATAATTCCAGTTTTCAGAGAACTATTGATTAATGGAAGTAAAAAAATGGGACTTGAAAAAATCGTCCAAATTTCATAGAATTCCGGTTTTCGGGGAGTCTGGTTTTCAAGGGTTATACTGTACTAACAGAGTTTAATGTATCACATCCCTTATGTTCAAATGTACCGTAAGATTTTTAAAAAAAACAATGACAATCCTTTAAGTTATTGTCAAGTAAAATTTTCAACTGAATGGATAAAATATTAACTTGCAAGTTTTACTCAGTTTATTCGAGGATAGTCGATCAGTAACTTGAGTAGAATTTCAGAATACATTTCTCACCCCTTTCTGAATTCTGAATCAATAAATTGTTTTTTAAACAAAGTAATATGACTGATGTCCATTTCTTTATCACAAATTTGTGATTTAATGTGATAAAGGAGCATAAAAAATTGTTGTCTGCATTGGTGAAAAAATTCCAGATCTCAGACAAAACTGTGCTATTTTTCCTAATCGAGTTGGTACTGGTACCTCTCCCACAATGAGGGAAAAATATTGATTGTATAACACTGTTTTACTTTCAGAAGTCCTAGTGCTGGCTCATCTTTAACAGAATTTGCTAAGGCAGAAAGAAGGAGGGTAAGTTGTCTGGCTTTTTTTTGTACTGAATTCCTTGTTGTAGATATTGATACTCAAGGCCATCATTTTAAAAATGTTGGTTTGCAGTTACACACAGTGATGATGAATACATGTGTATATGACAGCGTGATGATGATTATATGAGTATATGACAGTGTGATGATGACTATATGTATGTATGACAGTGTGATGATGAATATATGTATATATGACAGTGTGATGATGAATATATGTATATATGACAGTGTGATGATGAATATATGTGTATATGTCATAGTGATGATGAATATATGTATATATGACAGTGTGATGATGAATATATGTGTATATGACAGTGTGATGATGATTATATATATATATAACATTGTGATGATGATTATATGTGTATATATAACAGTGTGATGATGGTAATATGTGTATATAACAGTGTGATGATGAATATATGTGTGTATGACAGTGTGATGATGATTATATGTATATGTGACAGTGTGATGATGATAATATTCGTTTATATTTGTTGCAGAAATTTGAAGAATCATCTTTTAAGGAACGTCGTGTTGATCAAACTCGTGTAGATGCTGAAGGCCTTGTTGAGGAATTACTAGCATCGACTGATCTCAAACCACTTGAACGTGATGAATGTATGAACATCTCTTGATTTTCGAAACTGTTATTTGACAGTGGCTGTAAAGAAATTTCATTGTCTGAAGTTTTTGAATCTCTGCATGTATAGACACTTGTGATGTTTGTGGGACTGTTTTTTTTATTTTCTTGAAGATAAAGATAAATCTCAATTAACTTCATGCGAAACAAAATTTCTGTTTGAACTTCCAATTTAAACCTATTTTTATGAAATATTTGTTTTCACGAAGTCCAAAATCTCTTTAATCAAATCCTAAACTTTGCTTTTTATATTTTTGTTTGTTTTTACAGCTACTGGTCTACAACTTCTTGTTGATAAAGATGGCACCACGGCACTAAGATGAGGATTGCTGTGTTCACAAAGTGCTGTGAATGTTACATTTTTGAAGTTTATGAATACGCTACCTTCACTTGGGTGAAACTTCAGCTTGAATCGCAGTAACCCGTTCACAGTTTTGATGTATGCAAGAATTTATGAACAAATTTAACAGTATTGTATTTGTATATTATCGGTTATAGATCCCTGTGTTTTTTGTGTGGCCATTTAGGTTTTGTCTAGGCTTGTTTTTTATTTAGTGTGATTTTAGAATTTTGATCTTTGAGTAGTGACAGTGCGAAAACCATTTCTCAAATTGCCTGGTATCTTTGTAAATTTGAAATTACTTGAGATAATTGTCATTTTTCAAAATTGTCAGCGTTTGTTACTTGAATTGTGGGCATTTGTTATGCATCTGAAGCAATCATACTATTAACTTTGTAAATTATCAACAATTAAGATTAACTGATGACTGATGTTCATTTCTTTTTAGAAATCTTCAACAGAAAGAGCATGGTCATCTGTAAATAATTTTTCTTCTCAAAATCATGCAAGTTTAAAATGCAAATATTAAGTAAGTTTTTACAAAAAAAAACACTTTTATATGAAGTCCTTTTTCTGAAGCAAATGGCAAAGTTTCAACTGTTGTGTATTTTTTTATTCCCAGTTACATTTCTGGGTATTACATTGTATAATGTAATATGATTTACTTTTATCATTTTTCTTTTTGAAACCAAAGTTTTACTTACATTCGTAGAGACTGGTCTTGTTTTTGTGTATGAAGATCTTAACCTGCTGTTGTATGCAAATGAAAACCAGTCTATAAACTATAGTGCTACTGTTGTTGTTGTTGTTTTTTGTTACATTAATTGTACACATTTTGTAAATGATTTATATTACATACCGTATAATACTCTGCAACCATACATTGATAAGTTCTCAAACTATGCTGTAATCAATGTACTTATGTTTAATTCTATATAACTCTTTGTCTTTAGGTTTTTATCAGTTCACAAACTTGTGAATACGACAGTTAAATGTGGTATGCTACGATGTATGTGCTAAAATATATTTATACATGTATATATATATATATATAAGGTTGTAAATTCTGATTATTAATTTTGTCTCATTATTGTCTCAGAGCACTTTATTGTTGCCATCTCATAATTATGTCAGAAGTACCTGTTCTATAATCTTGTTCATGTTTTCTGTTTTGCAGATGCTTGTAGATTTATACATATGTTGTGAGAGTTAGTGAGAGTTACCTCCCTTGAACCAGTTAGTTTGTTTTCATGTACAGAAATATATATGTATAATTATGTATAATACATGAACATAATTATGTTAGTCGTTAGAATGGGCCTACACTGTAAGTGGACATAAATGTTTATAATTTTGTGTAAATTAATGCTGTAATTAGTTGTAAATATGTATATTTCTTACCCTTATTGTTCATGTAGGACATTTTTTAGGATTTTATAAAGGCATGTTAGATGACAGATTAATGTTTGTATAAAGTGCCCCTCCCTAGTGATAGATTATTTTTTCACAGTGTAATTTAGAGCAGTTAGGAGCAAATGTATGTATGATAAGCAGCCATATTTTTTAATTTTAAGTTATACCTCCATTGATTAGCCAAAATTTGTACGATTACTGATCCCCATAGTTAACGTGGCTGTTGATGTTCTTTAGTTTGAACTCGTATGATTGGCATATGAAATCATCTGACTTACTGCCATTTAGCCTTAAAACTGTAAAGCACATTGTGGCAATTAACCATTTTCTGCTTACTGCCTCGTTACTGTCTTGTTTGTTTAAAAGTATGTCAACACTGACATAAGGGAATACAGATTGTATGAAGCACTTGAAAACAGAGGAGAATTAGGCTGTATTGACTAGTCTGTTTACTTCAATGGGGATTTTGTGTTGCCTTTGCTCGGCCTAATTTCATATGAAGTGTTCAGTTAAATCAGAAATTGTTGTATGTTTTGTTCATCACTCATATTATGTTTTTTTTTTGCATTTGATGTCCGTGTCCTATTCGCGCTTATTTCATATTTTGTTGACTTGTTAACTTCTTTATTTTATTATTTCCCTTTTTTTGTGATACTTCCATTTTGTGGATTTCTTCTGTTGATAATATTTTGTCTTGTATGTCAAGTTTATCGTCAAAAAATCCAACACCAACTTGGTGTCTTGTGTAAATTGATAAAAGTGTTTTAATTGTGTAATATGACTAATATTCATCAGCATTGTGAAGAATGAAATTTATTTCCTTATGTCGTAAAGTGGTGTGAATTAGTTTTTGATACTGTTTGTTTGATAAAATTGAATCTTTTTCATGAGTAAGACAGTACTGATCTTCTGGCTACAATAATTGACTATGTTCACAGGGGTGCAAGTTTTCTATTGATACTGGATTTCTGTTTTCTTAATGGCTCTGAGGATTGTTTTTTCCAAATTTCTTAAATCCGTTGAGAAATTGGGGATTGATTCCTGCGGCACGTAAATGGTAAAGTGTTGAGGAGTTATCTATCATTTTAAGAGTGAAAGAGAAATTACTCTTATTTTGCGACATACTGCTAAGCATTCACTCCTGAAGGGCCCCAGAAATTTTATACTTGCATCCATGTGTTCATTTGCTTATTTTTTGAATATCAATTGAGTATATACATGATTTATAATAGCGTGCTTGTTGAGAATTAGGTATTAATTTTTTGTTCATGTTATAAATAGTTGAATGCTAACATTGCTTTTTTTGCCTCAGTATTTATTGTGTCTTGCCAGTTAACTTTATCTGATTGTTACAAGCTCTTTATTTACACTATATATAAATACACCTACAATATCTATATACTTACATGGATGAAAGTTTCCAAACAAGTGCCTGAATTTCCGGCTTTTTTCAGTTCCATTTCATTCCTTGATTCGCAGGACTGGAATTTATTCTGTTCTTTATTCCGCAGCAATGAGCTCAAGTTTTCTGATTTTCAAAATTTTAACTTTCACATACATATAATCTATTCATTTAAGATAGTCATAGTTAATTTAAAACACATTCTGGGACAATATAGCTTGCATTAAGAATGGTATAAGACACCTGTAATCCCCTGCCTCATAATACTGCATTTCCATGGACGATTTTGAAATTATTTTGCCTAAAAAGCCATTGCTTGTTATGAGTGATGGTTTCTTTCAACAAAATGTTGTCCACTCTGTCAGAGAGATGTAACCCAATTTTTAAAATAAATTTGATGTTTTGTGTATTGTCTTTAAAGAGTCTAAAATATGTTTACGAGGCAAAGGGTTATAAGGAATATCATTCTTTCTACAGGTTGTAATACTTTTATATTATGTTACCAGTAACTGATCAATTTAACATGGAATATGTGGGAACTGTGCAATCTATTAATTATAACATTGTTTATAAATATATCAATGTACCTTGTATGTCTGTATAGCTCACTGATTATTTTATTAAATAATAATTGATAGTTTTGTATAATCACAATGACAGTAAATTGATAGATGATCAGTCCAATTAGACTAGAAAAAAGTGTTTACAATTACTTAAGAGAAAGTGTAGGGTAGATGGATTATAACTCTAATTTTCTTTCTAAACATACTTTTCATATTTTGATAGTTCAATTCATCCCGAAATATTTTTCAGTGTTTTGGATTTTACTGCTAGAAACTTTAGGGCTGGTGCCCAAAAATAGGGTCAGTCAAGTACCCATGAACATAATTATTTTTTCTGGTTTTACAATAACTACAATAAAACTCTGATATTGAGACCACTTTTAGGACTTGAAAAATTGGTCATATTAATGAGATGGTCTCATTATCAAGCTGACTCGTAGGGGAGTTGTTAGAAGCTGGTCCGAAAATAAATGGTCATTATAGCAAGGTGGTCGTAACATTGTGCTGGTTGCTACTTGATGTTTAACTGTATGTAGTGCTTTGTTCACAATGTCCAGTTTTTTAATAGTATTGTAAACATAGCAAAGATATTGTTCTATTTTCTATGAACAGTTTAGTGTTCCTGATATCAGTTAATTGTTCTCTTCCTCCTATTGTATTATATTGTATTGATGCATGTAGCCAATTAGTGCACTGTTATAATGCTGTATTGTTGTAATGTGATATACTTGCTTTCTGCTGCCTAAAACTGTGATGTTTATATCCAAACATCTTCCATCATACTCTCCTTCTTACAGCTTTAGGAGAGAACGTCATTTTACATTTAATTAGATCATGACACTATCTTTGGCTATGAAACCTCATGGGACAAAATCTGTCATTGATTTGCTCAATATATGTACATGTACATATGTATATATATCCCTCCAGATACCAACCCAAAAATGTAAAACCTTTTCCGTCATTCAACTTTCTTTAATGTCCTTAATGATAGCTTGCAAGAAAATGGATTGCAGAATGCTTGACTCTACCCCCATGTCAAAATAGAATCAATGTTTCTTTGACATAATTTGGTTCAGAACATTTCTGTTTATTAATAAATTAGACCGTTCTCTGTGATATTAATAATCTCATCTCCTTTGAAATTATTTTTTGACATGATCAGGAATATGTTTAGTTTGTCCCAAGAACAAGCATTTGATCATTCAACAAGTTGATTACCGATGTTTTTGATGATTCTTACTGCTATCAAATACAGTTTGTCTTATCAATTTGACTTTAATTGTGTAAATATTGTTTCACCTTTTTTGCTCTTGGCATTTCTCATAAATGTAATTCAAGTTTAAAAGCCAAAATATAGGGTCATTTAATTGCTATATGATCATTTGTGTAATGTTTACATCATGGCATTAAATGTGAAGGTAAGGGACTGGAATATGATTCAATGAATGAGCTTGTTTTATAGCCTTGCCATGGTATATCAGTCATCATCATATCATACCCCTGACTCATGTTTGTTACTTTATGTCTAAGGCCTAAACAAAAAAAGGTTTGTTTCCAGTCACATGCCCAAAAAAATATGGGTCAGTAGGTAGGGATTTTTTTCTTTTTTTTTTTTACATATAGTGGCAACACTGTTGTGAAAATTACCATGTAGGACTAAGATTTGGATGCCGTAAAAACTATGAGGTAAAAGATGGGTCGGTCAGGTAACCAGAAACAAACTTTTTAGGCCTAATGTTCTACGTCTATACTGTAATAAACTGAGGATATAGTGATATTTTATACACTCGGACATGAAGTAACAATGGTCACGATTTCTAGTGATATTGTGAATATATTTCTTATTCCTATAGTCATACAGTCAAGCATAGGATAAAGGTCACCTGTTAATAAAGGTCACCTTTGAATAACCGTCCCACTTGTAGCACAATTTTATTGATATGATGGACCATATGAACCCCAGAACAACTGAGCTTAAAGGCCGTATTTCTTCTCCCCCTTTTTGTGACCTTTGTTTGTGACCTTTGTTTGTGACCTTTGTTTGTGACCTTTGTTTGTGACCTTTGTTTTCTGGATTGTCTGTACAATTTCTTTGCTTTGTGTTTGTAAATTTTGTATTTCCTGAAAAAGTTTGTAAAACTTTATGTTTTTGTCCCTGGAATATTTTAACACTTAAGAAAATTTGAAGATCTTTTGCAATTTTATTTCTATCATTTTGAATTAAGAGTCCAAGCTGTGGTATACGTTCTGTGTGACTTTCAGGGGTGTAGAAATGTACCGGAAGCTGGAAAAATCAACCAGCTATTTGAGTGTTCTCACCGACTACGTTTCCCCACAGAGGGCATCGACTCCTTGCCCCCCCCCCCCATATAGTGGAACCCTCAGACCCCCTTCTACTTACCAACTGCATGAAAAAGTTTCTACACCCCTAGACTTTACTTGATGAAATTATTTTTGAAGCTAAATGTTGTCCTCTTCAGATCATTGATAGAGTAGCTATCAGTAACTTGCGGAGAACAAGGTTAGTACTTGTAGTGAATCCAAGAAAACTGTTTATGTCAATGTCCACCAGTATATAACTGAAATACTGTTGAATTCTGTGTTTCTTGTATATGTTGATATTAATGTAGTTTGTGTTATTTTAATATTGTGGCTTCTATACCTTTTTTTTCATTCATTGTATGATCTCAGTATTAATGGTATAAGATTTGCTGATATGTATTAAATAAACCATGTATGTTTGAACAAAATCTTATCATTGTCAGCAAAATGTTTATATTTAAATAATTGGACAAACATTATGTTTATTGATCATGAATTGTGTTGATGTTTCCTTGTCTAAATACGAGAATCATGTGTTTTAAAGTCATGTAAAAAAAATTCGGGTCAGTTGGGTAACCATTAACACCACTTTCTTCTTGCCTTAACTTGAGGCCAAAGTATCTACTTCTTAATGCCATGTTACTTTTTATGTCCATTTATTATACTGAAGTGTTACCATCTTGGTGAGAAGAATGTGGAATTTGAAATCAGTTCAACTAAGTTAAAATCTCATTTTTGTTCTTAGCCTATTTCCGAATAATGTGTATATTTGCACTATGTGTGTGAGTAAATATTATCAGGGGGCCTCAGTGGTCAAGTGGTCTCTGACTAGTAATAACTAGCCCCTCACCACTGTTTGATCGAATCCCAACTGGGGCCTGGAAAAAAATCTCATTTGAGGAAGCTTTCTAATAGAAGGTCGGTGGTTCTACACAAGTGTGCACTTTGGGTATTCATTAGTTGTTAAAGCTGGAAAAGTGACATTAAAGCCCAGAGAAAAAATCTATGGTGACAGGTTAACATGTTATATTAAACTGACTGTTCTTAATGAATAGAAATTAGAAGTTGAGGCCTCCATGGTTGAGTGGTTATGATCTCTATTTGGTAAGCACTTGCCAATCACTGCTGAGAGTTTGAATCCCACTGAAGACCATACTAATTACAAATGTATGGAATCTGTCCAGTTAGCTTACTGAAGGTCCATTGTTCTACCAAGGTGTACCCCTGAGGTCTTTTTCCACCATTAAAGCTGGTGTAGTCACCAAGTAACCCTGGCTGTTGGTGTAATGTTCACCCCCCCCCCAGCTTCCAAATAGGAAATCACCAATTATTAACAGATTTATAAAATGAGCAGAAATTCAGACACATTTTTCTCAGATTATTCTATTATTGTTTGCTTTTTATAATTTACTGTAGTTTATATTTTTTTAATGTAGGGGTGTTAAATAAGGCCAAAAAATAAATACCTGGTTTCTGCTAACATGTCCAAAAAATGGTTTTCAGAACTTTTAGGATGGGTCAGGTTAGCGGAAACCAAGAACTTTTTACTACATTACATGTCCCGTAGTTGCTTACAATTTTATGATCATGTCTTCAATGTTGCTGTAATTTTATTGTTGATTTTTATTTTTGTTTTCTACCACAGATCAGTATAAAGCCAGCATCCCTTACTGTCATATATTGTAAATACATGTTGTTGTATTAATTCTGTATGTTACCAATTACTGTGTTATCTTGGTTTAAACATTAATCCACTGGTGCCTTGTTATCTCATACTTGCCATACTATCGTCATGGAGTTCACAAAATATACATCATTGATTTAAGATCTCTTAATTTGTCGACATGTTTCCGTTTAAACTGTCACTTTCATATGATCATCAACTCTGCCTCTGATACGTTTCTCAAGGTTTCTTTTATTTGACCATGAGCACTGACTGATTTCGTTCTCAACAAAGTGTTTTATGTAAACAATGGTTTAAATTATACTGCAGTAAAACCTCAATATCAAAACAACTGTTGGGACCTGAAAAAAATGCTCCGAACCAAGTTGAAATACTGAAGAAATTATGACCAGTCCAAAAATTAACTGTCATTATAACGGGGTAATTGTAATGTTGAGATGGCCACTATTTGAGGTTTTACTGTAATGCAGTCATACTACTTTTTTTCTCAGATTTTAGTTTGGCAAGATTGCAAAAGGTACTTAAATAAGGTGAGATATGAACATGAACTTAGCTGCCTAAGCTTAGTTTATTATCAATTGTTTTTGCAATTAAGTGTGATCAATAGATCATAAAAATTCATGTACACAATGGGCATTCTATTTATTATTTTATTGAGAGAGGTAAAAAAATGCAAAAACTCAAACTTACACTGTTCTGTTTTTAGCGGTTGGAATAGAGAAAAAATAAAACAAAATTGATCGATTACAGAAATTATGAGAGAATTTTAAATTTAAGCTATTGAGAATACATAGATTTTTATCTATTAAAATTTATGACAGGTGATGGCAGGAATGTGTATCTTGTTTTTTTTGTGTTTAGTTCTATGTAACTGATAGGTTTATATCGTTTGTTTTAATAAATCTTTTATATTGGTGCTTAGCGTTTTCTTCTTTCCTGCATGTTTGTATTTAGGTCCAAGTAGAATTCCAATGTCAAAAGTTCAATTTACTCATTCAGTGTGTAAAGCATCATGTTCAGTCATACATGAATCATCCGTATTTCTCATTTTATTTTTGGATGTTATTTCTGGATTTCGATGTATTATTATTATTATCATTAATATTCAATAATGTAATTTGTATTGAATGCATTAGATATTTCACAAAATATAATAAATGAAACATAGAAATGCGTTTTTTTGTTTGTAAAGATTTACATAAGCTGTGTTATGTAGAATTACATGTAGCTGCAACCGTGGTCAAGTGGATAGTGCGCTGGACTTGTAAGCCGGTGATCTGTGTTCAAATCCCAGTCACAGCAGGTCATACCCTTCCATAAAAATTTCACTAAAATGTCAACTGGAGGAAAACTGACATTTTTGACAAATTTTCATAGAAGGGTATGACCTGCTGCACACAAGATTTGAACCCAGATCTCCAGGTTACAAGTCCAGCGCACTAAGCATAGGACCATGTTCACGGCCTCATATAACAGTAGTCCGACAGATTGTCATACACAATGATAAACTGAAAGTTATATCAGACTGGTTCTGATTTATTATTGAAAAGTCATTCAATCACAAATACAACAATTTTATTGACATTGATAAAATATTGCAAAGAGGTCAGAAAAAAGTGAATCATAAATTAAACATACAACAACAACAAAAAAATCGGTGAAAAAAATCAGTTTTTAACCCTTTTCCAAAAAGAGGGCCATGTAGGGACCTGAGTGTCATTACAGTACACAGGGAGAAAAGGGAAACTATTATTTCCGAAATAAGAAATGTGTACATAGGACATTAATGCCCCCACTTCAGTTTCATGTCACAGTAGCATACTAATATACCTCTACACATTTCATAAAGGCCAAGTCTTATATTAGTGAGAAAACAAACCAAGGCTGATTCCCTCTCAAGATCAGACAAGGATTTTACACTGTCTAAGTCGAGGGATAATAAACAAGGGTCATGTGCTATTACAACGCTCAAAATATTCTGATTCACAATAATGCGTGGAACAATATACTACATCTTTTCCAAACATGGCTTCCAGAGGGCCTCCCTGGCTGAGTGGTTATTGTCTCTGACAAGTAATCACAAACTCAGGACCAAATTACACACATGAGGAAGCTTTCCAGATAATTTACTGAAGGTCATTGGTTCAGAGACTGTAACCACTTGACCACTGAGGTCCAGAAGGAGCAAGTATCTCTATACTTTCATATTTGATTACAGAGGAAATATGGCGGGATGGAAATATGAACATGAGAGAAGACCACACTGTACAATAAAACCTTGGTATCAAGAACACCAGCACCCAACTGTATAAAAGTTGGTTAACTTTAACCTTATAGTAAAATTAACCCAGGGTTAAATCTAACCATTCTGGTTTACTAACCGAAATGGTTATTCACTGGTACATGTATAAGCTATTTCAACCAAAAGTTAACTAACGAAATTGGTTAAATTTAACAGAAGTTATATACAAGCACTTTACCAAATTTCAACCTAACTGCAAATTTAACCCAGTGGTTAAAGTTAACCAACGTTTATAAAATTGGGTGCTGAGGGACAAAAAAGCAGTCAAACAAAACGTTGAAGTGGTCACATTATTAGGCTTAAATTTGGAGAAAAAAAGTGGATATTTTACTAAGGATGACACCATACAAAGATATCTGCTAAGTTAGGTTTTACTGTAAATCCAAATACATGTTTGTGTAATAGTACATTGTTATATATGTACACGTACTTCAATGTAAATTACAGTTCATATCAGAGATTTAGGTAATAAAATATGAGATACATTGGTCTAAATGTGGAACTATAATTATCAGTGTTTAAATTTCAAGTACAGTCAACTCTCGTTATGTTGCATTTTTTGGGACCAAAATATACCTCATCTTAAGAATAATTTGACATAAACATTGGGAAAATATTGTATAAACATTTTGGCCATCGTTAGAATCACTTATTTATGATGATTGGTGTGTGTTGTAAGAATTACTTGTTTGTCCGCTATCAAGTTACATATACTGACATGTTTGCATTTAAGTGCAAACAATAACAATCTCTATACGGTAATTGATTAAAAATTGAATCCAACAAGTTGTATGGTCATCAAGCTGCCAAAAACATTTGTGACAAACGCATATTGTCTGACCTCGTAATGAACTACACAAATCAGGTGCAAAGTCGTTCACTCGGACTTCAAAATTAGTTCGACATAACAAAAAAATTGAGAGCAATTTGTCTTAACCGACAGAAATTAATATGAACTACACAAATCAGGTGCGAAGTAGTTTTAAGACAGAAAAAATCGGGACCTTAAAAAATACTTTTACAAAATGGAAAATTCATCATAACTGACTTCACAATATCGGGAGTTGACTGTAATTAAGTGCACTTAAAGCCTCGTATATATAAAGAATGTCTGGATAATGTGGTCCCAGCTGTACAAGCCTTACTGATACACAATGTACTATGTAACACTGTATATACATAAGATGTGATTACACAAACGTAGTACATAAATAAGGTAGGGAGAAGATAGGGAGGGAGAGAGGGGTGGAAAGAGAGGGAGGGCAGAGGGGGAGAGAGGGCAGAGGGAAGAAAAGGAGATAGGGGCAAGAGAGAGAGAGAGAGGGAAGGAAATAGGAACAGGCGAGGGGAAACTAGGGAGGAGAGGGGGGGAGAAAGGGGGATGACTAGATAGGGGAAAGTGAGAAGGGGGAAAGGGAAAGAGAGGGGGAGAGAGGCAGCACTGACCAAATGAACAGAAATTATCAGCTGTAAACTGGAGATTGGGGATAACATTGTATCATGCATAAGATAACCTAATGAAAAATGGAGATTTTTTGTCACAGTATAAAAAAATCACATACCCAGTAAACAACAAAAAAAGTCAAACACAAACATTCCCAAAAACTGCTGTACATAAATAATAGATCAATAATTCATATTTATAATCTGATTATATGAAATATTGCAAACACTGTCAATTACAAAATGTACCCTGTCAACATTCTTTCATGATTTCTATACATAAATATAATTTCCATTACCATATACCTCCCTCATCTTTCAGCATGGGGATAAAAATAAGTTAATTGATTAAAAAGTTGTAAGGATATGTACTTAAACAAAATCATTCATTGAAACTAGACTCAAGGTCAATCATTTAAAATTTAAGTGTCGATTGTAATATTAATAATCAAGTGATGAACAAAGTATCATATTGCAGAATAACTACAGTTGTTGTAACATCAATACATGCAGCAGCTATATACCATCCTGATGTGGTCAACTTAGAATTTATACATATCAGAAATATAATACAATGCATATATATATAGTACAATTTAATGAACACAAGTCATGTGGAAACAAAAATGGGTGTAAATTCTAACAACAGAATAAATGAACACAGTCGCTATGGCTACATATTGTATTGCTTTACAGAATGTACCCAACCAGTCCATCTTGTTAAGGCTATCCTAAAAATAAATGTTAGATTGCGGTTACATGTTCAACAGGGGGTAAGTAAATAGGCAACATAACATGCTAGTACAAAATAAAGAAAGAAAAACATTTTTGTCAAATCGCTAAATTTTGGGGTCGCAGAATTTTTTAATGAGTCGCGTCACTACAAACCAACAATTTTTTAAGGATGACATAACCCTTGTCAAATTTCAACCATTTAATGCCAAACTGTTTATTTAATTTCATACACCGATCAGATTTGCAATGAATACAGTGCTGTATAAAATACAGGACAAATGGAGCAATCACCTGTAACCAAAACGAGAGTATGTGTAAATGTGTTCAACAAATTTACAGAGAAATATAACAATATGAAGTATAATATGTATACATACATATACAGGTATATAAAGACAGGAATGTTTCATAGATGGAAATCAGAGTAATAAAATATAAACATGCCATGATAATATGTAGTAAACTGACTGTGACAGAGAAAATAAGTATGCATATTATGATGTCAAACGCAGCAATAAACGCACATTCTTTGTGATAATTACATTAACTTCCTCAATCAACCTGCAATACATACAACCCACATTATGGTGAACTTGTTACACCAGTAAGTCAGACACCCAATCAAGTAGCAACTATTACATATTACTTTTGAGTATGAATGAAAACAGGCTTCATTTGTTTGATATTCAACAGATTCATTTCTAAGCTACTTCTTCCTGAAATGAGTTCAATCAGTTTTAGGTACAAACAATTTTTGCAACTTAAATATGGCTGAAACATGGAACCAGAAACAACCCAAAAAGATATCTCCCCACTGACATTAATATTAAAATATTGATATGATGAACTATTTTCCCAGGACCTCCAAAATTCATCATTACAAGAATTGACTGTAATTGAAAACAGCCTCTTCAAGGACACATTCACCAGATATCACAAATATAACCTGTGTATTTAATACCAAAAAAATAACTGTGTATTTCATATTTGTATAGCAATTAAGAAATATTTGGGAGTTTAACCAATGTCCCACCCCAATTCACCAAGCTCCAAAAAGTTCAAATAACATAAATCTGAAAATTGATTGCATGAGATACCAGGACTATTCCATGCAAATGTATTTGAAAAAATTACAAGATCGATTAAGAATCGACACTTAGAGAGTTTATATGCCCTCCCCTCCAGGATAATCCCATATGGTCGAGCATTCACTAAATTAACAATAAACTGTGTTAATAATGGCTACTTCAATGAATGACTTCAAAAGACCTTTTATGCCAAGTTTATGTTATCACTTAAAATTGCTTCGAAAAACTAGATGTTTCAGTAAACAAGACATCTTTACAAATCGCAAGTTTAAAACTACCAAATTGAAATTTCTCAGCCTACACGAGTGAAGCACATCACGTCCTGCTATTAAACTTGTCAATCAGAATATCTTGAAGTGCATATAAGATCAACAATTCTGAATAACACTAATAATATCCTGGATTACATACTACATGTAGCTAAGTGATGATAATGTTTTATCAACCAATGCCAAAAATTAAATGTTTCTCTTATAAATAAAATGGCAAAAATAGAAAACACTTTCATCACACAAGTTCATCATATTAATAGGAATTCCTTTGATTTTTTATATGTGTCACACACACAAGTGTGACTTTTATGCAATAGATCACAGTAAATGTCTATGGAACAAGCACCAGATAAAAAAAAAATCATGGAATATATCATAGTCATTTATATGATCTGGATAAAGACAAATTACCAGCAACAATCAGAAAATGGTGTATGTACAGCATACATCAGAAAAGCAATCTCAATCTACCTATTTTATCACTTTTTACAAGAATACATACTGATCACAGATCTATGCACCAGGCAAAACAAACAGAAGCAAGTGAAGAAGTATCAGGGCTCGAGAAAATTTTCTTCAGGGCTACTAATCCTGCAGGACAACTAGCTGAGAAATTTAACTAGTTCTACAATAATTTCAACTCATCCCAAGTTAATTTCTTCTGGTAACTGCGAGTGGACAAGTGGATTTGTCAAGCCCTGAGTATGAAGCCTATGTACATCGACAGCTTCATTATTTAAGGTACATCAAATGTATTATCAGAACATTGATATTAAGACTACCTTCAAGTCCATGTGAAACAAGCTTTTTCATCAAGGTGGTCTCATTATCAAGATGAAAAAAAGAAAGAAATTTTGAAAACAGCACCAAAAACAAGTGGATGCTTTAGTGAGTATCTGTACTATTAAGGTAATTGCTATGTAAGGTCTTACAAATAATAAAGATATGACTACCCTGATATAAATTATAAATAGTACCACATGACTAAAAAATTCCAACTTATTCACAAGAGAATGGACAAAAGTTTGCTTAAACATTCAATGTTCAACAAATATCAAACAAAAATCCACTTCAGTTATTCATTTTTTTCTCTGAAGTTTGACATCTCACCAAACAGCCAGAGACGGTTGACAACTCTTCCATCTTAAACAGTTGAGGAAGACCCTAGCCATAGAACTCCCAACCTTCCCTAAGCCAAGTGCAAAGCTTCCTCATATGTGAAATTTGGTCCTGGGCGTGATTTGAACTCACAGTGGTGAGGGGCTAGTGACTACTAGTCAGAGACTATAATCACTCGACCACAGAAGCCCCTCTCCTGTAATTCACATTAAAGAGGACAAAGTATGCATTTGCAGAATTAGCAACGTTCACATGACAGTAATTGGCTTCTTAGTTGGTCGGGTTAAAAATTTATTCTCGGCATATTTAAGTTCATTCCAAAGAATTTCATTCAAGCGATCGTGGATTATGTTCTGATCTACAGCAATCGTCTCCTTACTTTTAGAAGCAATTTTATTACCAACACGAATACAGTCAGCTACTATATGACTTAACATATATTTCACTTTGACTGGCATATCATACAATAAATAATCCTGCAACATGTGACACACTTTAACGAGGTCAGGTACGTACGTATCATCTATACCATTACATCTACGAATATCTTTATTACACGTTGAATGGCATATTTCACCATGCGTACAGTCTTCATCTTCAGTACAAAATTTGTGGATAAAAGTGTGGTTTAAAAAAGATTCAGAAATAATCCCAGCTACATTCGTTACCTTCATCTCATAAAACTGCGTATAACCAAAATTTTTTGGGCTAAAATCACACATATAAAATTTTGAATTATCCGTTTCCATGGCAGCGTAAATGTACTCTAACAATCCCAGAGCAATATGTGCACGTTTTGGAAACTCTGGAAGACTCCACTGGTACCTGAAATACAACCAAATTATAAACTAGTTATTCTTTAACTGGTATTTAACATCGCATCAACAGCCAGGGCCACATGGCAACTTTACTGCTTTACTGAATTCATGCCTTGTAAAATTACCAATCTCACATAGAATACAGAAAAATGAGAATCATTCATACCTTCAGTTACAGAGTTCAAACTAATTTTCTGAAAGCACTTTTCCAAACTATAAGTAAGCTACTGAAAATAAACAATTTACCACAAGCCTGAATACAGTACAATCTCTCCAGAGCAGCCCTCTCTTGAGTGACAACCTCCCTTCAACAACAGCATGCTTATCCCCCACAATACGTTTTGACTATTTATTTAACCTCTCTAGAGTGACAACCTCTCAACAATGGCATAATTTTGCATCTCCCAAAGGGTGTTGCTTTGGAGAGGTTACACTGTATACAATTTTGAGATAGTTCACTAGAATGAATAGAAATTTTCTAGCTCTGGGCTAATGGAACAAGGCAAACACCACTGTTATAGTGAGATACTGATTAATGGTAAGAATATGATAAAAAAGGTTACCTGTTAGGAAATATTGAATCAAAATACGAAGTCTGATTCTTATCATACAATATTTGATGATAAGTTGATTCGTAAGCATACAATGACCCACATGTGGAATTCAACCTGGGAAATACGGAACTGTCTTGGAATATAAATAAAACTTGGAATTCTTTGATCTGTAGTAACTCCCACATGGAGTGAGCTTCAGCATAGGACAGCTGGATAAAATTAAAAATATCAATTCTGAGTGTTATACTGACTTATTGACAGTAAATGATAAAATCTATGGTTCACTAGAGCATGAGGCTAGACAAAAATAGTGTTAAGTTTTTTAAGTTAACTGACCAAAATAATAGAGAAAGTTAGTCGCAAATTTTTCTTTCATATTTTTTTTTCTAAACATATCTTATGTACTTATACCAAAATATTTTCTTACATTGGATTTTTTCTGTTAGTCAGTACCTAAAATTAGGGTTGGTTGGAAAACCATAAACATAACATATATTTTCTGGCCTGATCAACAATTGTAGTATCAAACATATTGTGTAAGAGACACCAAAACGAGTATATTTCATAACCTTTACTTAAATCTTAACTAAAGCTACGCAAGAGTAAAGGAAAAAAAATATTACTAGTATTTTTGGGAATGATAAGTTAGATAATTATGTCTACATAGCATGGAGGTAGGAAAGTAACTTCTGTACACATAACATAATTCAATTGTTAAATAGTGTATACATATGGGATCAATGCCATCGCCACGTTTTGTATGATATGTATGTATGTTATCTATGTTCACATGGGCCTTTTGGCATATTGATACTGAAATAAACTATCTATCTATCATAATGTTGTACACCATGATCATCCCAGTGGAGGAGGATTAAACTCTCATCAACAACAAGAAACTGATTTGTTTCCATTAACAACATGTTTGGCAATATATTAAAGACATGAAAAGAAGTATTCTTTTGCCTCATAAGCATATTTTGGACTCTTCCAAATTCAAAGCTAATACACAAAACATCAATTTATTTAATAAAATTGGGATATTCTCACTGACAGAGTGAAAAATATTGTGGCAAAAGAAACAATTACTCATTGCATGCACTGGCTCCTTTTGCCACAATATTTTCAAAAGTTGTCTACTTCAGATGTGGGGCAATGCGTTATTATGAGGCAAAAGGTTAAGCAACACAATGTAAACACTAGCACACAGGAATATCCACAAATACTTAATCAAAAGAACATACCTCATTGTTCCTATTAAAATCTGCAAACTCTAAAGTTCGTAGTATCAAACTGGAATGATCCTTTTTACCAAACAGACGAGCAAACAATTTTTCTAGCACAGTTATAAAATCTCCTTTAGACATTCCCTCCCAAACAGGATTTGTAAGACTTCTCAGCCTATGTTTAACAGGGACCAGAGCTTTAACAACAACATTGTCCCACTTGAAAACCTTAAACGTAGAAAAGCAAACATAGGTCATATATACAGTAGAACATGGTTACAGAGAACTGCAAGGGTTACAAATAATTACTTCATTATAAATATCTATACTTCACTTTCTTTATACGACAAAATACTGGGACTTGCAGGCTTCCCAAAAGTGCCGGACCATCGGACATAACAGCCAAATTTCGAGCAGGTCCAATAACTTTTCAGCAAGTACCAGACCAGATGTCTGGCAGTCAGGCATGATTTACAGCAATTATGATATATTCCGTCAGACAAATTTTTATTTGGTCAGACAGAAATTCAAACTTTGCCGGACCAAATGTCAGGCAAGTACTCAAACAGTTTTGGGAGGCCAGGACTTGTCAATAAATCCAATGAAATTGAATAATTTATTAAACACAAGGATTAATCTAAATTAATTCTGCAATAAGAAACTTTATGGTCTATGGCACAAAAAAGGGGTGGTGGGGTAACCATGAATACTAGAATTTTTCTTAAATTCAACTTCGTTCTTTGGAAGAACCATTCATCCCCAAATATTTTCATACTTTCAATTTTGCTGTTAGAAACTTGAGGGGTCAGTGTCAAAAAAGCGGTTTTCAGGTAACCATGAACACCACTACTTTGTCTGGCCAGGGCTTTTTTTCCTTCTATAGCAAGGGCCGTTTATAGGCATCTTCCCCTCAGGAAAAATCCTTAAATTCATGCGGATTTCCCATAAAATTCAGTTAGCATCAAGTTTTTTCTTCCCCTTTTGCAAAAATACAGTGTTATTTTTTCCCCAAATTCAAGAAAGCCCCCTTCCCCTACCTGTGAAAAAAAGCCCTGCTGGCTAACAAATCATTCACAGAAAAGTCAAAGTCATCATTTATTTTAATTGCTTTAAATGAGGAGGAAATCACCAAACTAGAGTTTAATACACTTAGCCTGAGAAACTTTGTCAGTACTTTACACTGTGCATGTACTACAATTAAGGCTGTCTTTCCTCATACCAGGACACCAGATGTACATGTACAGTGTACCAGTGCCATATCCGTGTTTTTCGTACTGATATTTCATTATTTGTACTTCTCCCACCAAATTCTAGACAAGATATTATGTCTGAGGCATAAAAAAAATGTTTGTTTCAGGACCCTAAACTTTTTAGTAGGCCCGAAGTATGGTATATCCACCATCACACTTTTTTTACCTTCTGCACAAAAATAATCTCAACATTTGGCTTGATAAAAAGAAATTCCCTACCTACCTACCCTATTTTTGATGAGAATGTAACCAGAAACAAACAATTTTTATGCTCAATACTTTCCACGGCATTTTTTCCAAATATTGAGAAGGGGCCTTAGCCTTTCATTTTAGGAATTCAAATGTGATTTTCAGCCAAACTGGGAAAAGGTAGACAGACTTTCAAGATATAGGGAGAACATATTTCAACATATTGGGAATTTCAGCATTGTATTTTATGGAAATTTTTGTCACCAAATTGGGAAAAAAGATACTTTTTGCAGCTAGGAAGTCACCTAATATCGGCCTCTATTATAGAAGGAAAAAAGGCCCTGTTTACATACATGCAATTGATAAGCATTCAAACAGGAATCTCGGAATAATATACAGGACTTTTCAACAACCCTTCAAACTTAGTACCAAAATACTGTAAGTTCTAATAAACATACCGAAACATCTTCATCTTTATTCATACAACTTGACAGACCCACAAGTTTCTCAATACAAAGATTATAACACAAAGAGCCGGCCACCAAACCATTCTGATAGTCATTACACTGTAATATAGCACATCAATCATTATAATACATATGTAAATATGATATTGACCAAAAATTCATCATCATAAAGTTATACTTAAACCCTCTTCACAATTTGATTTTCATAAGATAAACACTCCATACAGGATAAACTATACTTAAAACTGTGTACACAAATCACTTAACTGCATGTAAGACACTCAATTCATACAAGAATATAATTTATAAATATCCAAGGCTGTGACCATGGTCTAGTGGTTTGTGCGCTGGACTTATAACCCTGAGATTCGGGTTAGAATCCTGGTTGCAGCAGGTCATACCCTTCTATGAAAATTTGACAAAAATGTTGATTTTCCTCTATATGTGGATAAGTTGCCGACTCCTTGTGGAAGGGTAAGTTAGTGCTGGTTAGTATACAGTCAAGGAAAACTAGTTAGATGAACCTTTCACCGTATATAATTGCAAAATTATTGAAAAACGGCGTTACACCCCAGTGACAACATGTTGAACAGTTGTAAATATCCATAGCATTGTAAGTTGTGCATTGATTCAGGAATCATTAAATTCAATTATTTCACAAAAAATCAAATCTTGTTCAAGAAATTATACTTAGTATGTAGTCCAGGGTTTTCACTACACGTTAAAAGTTGGGGGGTCAAAAATGACCTTTGGCTGATGACAATTCAAAGAGTCAACAAAATTTCTTTCTAATTTTATTGCAAATTTGACCCTTTGGTACGAATTTTCAGGAGTGAAAAGCTTTATTTTACTGATTTCAAGAGTCAAAATGATATTTTAAGGATCAAATGAAAGCCCTGTAATAATATTAATAATGACAATTGTAGACAAAGAGGAATAAAAGAGTTTATTACCAGACTAGTGCGTATTTCCCACTCAAAGCACGGATCTCGAGATATAATCCAACCAAACAACAAACAACACACAGTACACAGAAATATGAACATGAAACAATATCTTATCCATTCATTTTCTGCAACACATTTCTGGAATAAATGAAAACTCAGATAAAACACAGTTCCACAATATAAAAAGAAGTCAATGAACACTCTTTATAATAAAATTAAGCCAGGTAATCCACTTGTTATTCATATAACAGCGAAATGTAATAAATTTATTCAAGTGAAAAAAAATATAAAAACCATCTACATACAGTATTTTAAATATGAGATATTGCATTATGATGAAGGTACTAATCTAGGACCATGTATATGTATAACATATTGGTACAGGCTTGCCGAAAATTGACGGACTGTCAGACATGTCAAGTAATTTTCGATCAGGTCCAATAACTTTTCGGCAAGTACCGGACCAGATGTCTGGCAGTCAGGCACGATTTACAGTATTTATCACTTATATATAATATATTCTGTCAGACAAATTTTCATTTGGTGAGACAGAAATTCTATCTTTGCCTGACCAAATGTCAGGCAGTATTCCAGCAGTTTCAAGAAGCCTGTTGGTAATATCAAGGGTCCTTCATGACAGGGGAAGACATTTTTATCAAATAGTGGAATACAAGTCAACCAGAAAAATAGAATTATTAGACAGATACAAATACTGGCAATCGTACCGGAAATCACAAAGCATCAACATTTGTTCAAGAAGCTTTTTAGGAGAACAGACAACTCCCTACACATCCCACCTCAGAATTTTCTCAACAGATTAATGTGTGACACAAAAATGATCCCCATTATCCGATCCATAGTAATACCTGGAGACATCACACACCTGTATCCTGCACATGTGACAATCAGTACTTACCGAACATCGTACACAAGCTTTGCACAATTGTTGAGGTATGTGCTGTATCTTCATTCTGATAGCTCGGTAACTCCATGTTGTTCTACGAGGAAAACTATACATCTATAATAAAAAATGCATTAAATTTCATGAACATGATAATCATTGTAATTTGTAGTCACTAAAGATTGTTGTATAACAAGGTACCATTTTTTCAGTAATAAGTCATCTAAAGGCTATGTATGTGAAATAGTCTAAGAATATATGTCACAGAACTGACAAGTACATTAAAATTTACTGATTATAAGCAAATTCTTCTGAATCAATACTTGTTTGTCATTAGGTCATCATTTGAGAACTGACAGGTTTGACTGTATATACCATAGCCCAACTAATTAGGCTATTTATATCAGGGACACATTTATTTATTGGGCTCTGACCTGCCCAAGATGGCCCGCGGATCTGAATTTTGTTTCGATATGAAATTGGCCAACCAAATAGCTGAATTATCAGCAGCATAGACAAGATACCAACTTCAACATCATAAGACCCTGACAAAATCCACAGGCAGACATCTATGATCTCCTGCCGTACTGGGTATTACCTAGGCAGATGGAATTCCATCCTAATGTTGATGAAATGGTCCCAGCATATTAGTTGAATTCGTTGAATAATGTAAATATCTTCAAACATTTATAGACAGGAATAGCTGTTAAACCATGTATTGTGAGGAACCCAACTGCTAGACGCAAACTACATGCTAATGGAAGTGGGTGGAGTAATTCTTGATAAATTTGACGCCAAACAAATACTTAATTGATATGAGTAATATACACAATGAAAAACAAGATGATATCAACTCACCTATGCAAACACTCAAACTTATCACGGCCTAAAAGCGTAAATAAAAGAAACCTAATGTAAACATCGATTTGATTAATCGATCAAAGAAAGGTCACTCTTGATTCACTGATGGCAAAATCAAGGGAGATAATTTATACACATTTTGTTGTAAATTGGTCCCCGTTCTGAGTTGCAGTGTGCTAAAGTCTCTGTACACAACGGATACCAGTTTAATTTTGTTGTAAACTGGTTCCCGTTGATTCTGGTTGTACATATTGCAATGCAACATGGAACGGGACCACTTAATTTTGTCGACTGGTTTACAAATTTTATCTATCGTGAGGAAATACTCGGCAGCCATTATAAACTAGTCACATTTTGTGACCCTTTAATTAATTGATTCTGCTGAAGAGGGATTCGATAAATATCAAGTAAAATGAGAGTTGGTAATAAATGACCGAAATATTGTATGTTAAACTAAAATAACCTGAATACAATAAGTTAATTGATAAATCATGATTTTCTGGGGACAATTTTTGGTAGTACTAAGAAGTTCATTGTACAATCCAGGAAGTGAATTCAAGAGTATGACATTGATCTCGGTCAAGAATTTGATTGATTTTAATTTCTTATCAAAGCCATTTTACCATCCCTATATTTTTATATTTATATCACATCTTATTTTTTAATTTTATTATTATTACTATTTTGAAAAAAAATACGATGTGGATTTTTGCAACAGCTTATTTGCGTTTAGGCAGGTACGCGCCAGCAATCATGTGAAATTGTATTAAACCTCATATTGTTATAATATATATACAAGTACTTATAACTAGAACATTTTATTGAACTGCTTCATAGTCAATTACTGGTGGTACACCGATGATCACGTACCGTAAGTACAAGCAAACACTGTTACAATAACTAAACTGGTCCCCGTTCCATGTTGCAGTGCACCAGAGGAACGTCTTTGTACAACCAGGGTCAACTGGAACCAGTCCATACGATAACTTGTTTTAAATCCTATTATCGTGGTAAATTCTCTCAGGGCCTATATTACAGGGATATGCAACGCATGAAATCTCGCAGAAAATCAGTGCCTAGGCGAAATAACACGAGAGCAGAATATATATGTCCTGGTTCTCAACATAAATGTGGTGTTGTTGATTCGACAATGAATTGATACAGACAGATAAAATCGAAACATGTAGATAAACGAAATCTCGCAACGCTTCCAGTAATGTACAAGGTCATTAGTATAGATAAATCTTATTTTGATGTGTCTTTAGTCACAAAGAGCTGTGACAAATACACATATATACATTGGTTTGGCAGAGACAAACGAAACACTCGTGCAGACCAGGGACTACACATAACATGTAACAATGGATTTAATATAAAGTCCGTGCGGAGACTTGATTGAAAAAATTAACCATTCTATAAGGCGTAAAAAATCCTAGTACTAACCCTATTTCTTCTGCCAATCGATATAATTATATATATGTAATTATATATTTGGCCTCTGTCATTTTTACTGGTATTTTGATATAAATTCTCTCTCCGAATTAGAAAAATAAAAAAAGTGCTAGCCACCTACTGACCCTATCTTTTTTTAAAAAATGTTAGCTAAAACCAGGTTTTTACTTTTTTGGTGGTATTCAAAACTTTGCATTATGCTTATGTTTTAACAGGGAAAATAATTAATTACTAAAAATTTCTAGGTGTATAATTCTATTTTTTTGTTTTGGTTGGGGGTTCATTGTAATCAATGAAAACACTTAAGTTGTATACTGAACAATTGGTAATTATTGCAGACTTTTTTGATAGACAATAGTAATCTAATTTTCATAATAATTTGCTCGTAATTTTGAGGGATGAACCATAATTAACGTGCAGTTATTAGTCCAGACGTGTAGTAGAACATTGGACATAGAACTAAATCACGATACTGGTGTGACAAAAATAGTTGTGCATTTTCATGATTGATTGTCAGAGATTTGAAATATGTAATAGATGAAGTGAAGATAATATTGGACAGACCAATCACGAGTCACAGATGCAACACGTGACAGATATGTTTGACCGATTTTTTCATCTTCTTTCTTAAAATAAAATGATGAATACAAAAAGTTTAATTGATTCTATGATTAAACACATTCGTAACAGATCACAAATGCACCATATTTGTTATAAATGTGATCTCTTTCGTAACCAGTAAAATCTGTCACAAATGTGTTTCTTTGAAGTGAGGGCTGACATTATTTACTGTTCATGTCCAATCAGTTAATAGTAATAACAACATCATTAAGTTATTGCCATAGTCGTCGTTATCCAGGCTGTAATATCACTTCTACTCCTTCATCCGCCACTACCACTTTATACTGCCGCAACTTCTTCTATTCAGCTAGCTGAATTGGTTGAGCCATATATTCATGTGCAAGGGAGCGCTGGTTCGAGCTCGGATGGCGGAAAACCCTTGTGGATTTCTTCGTGGGGTATATAACAGAAAGTTGGCATGTACTGGGACGTATATGATACAAGGGTGAATCGCCAGTTTTCATCCGGACTCGAGCGCACGACTTTTGGCACTCGAGTCCATGGCTCTACTGATTTAGTTAGCCGGGCAGTTCCTATAGTCATAAAAACAAGAGCAGACATCCGAGACTGTACCAGGTCAAACATTAAAATGTCAGGGTTTTAAATGGGACATGTTCCACTTGGTGTAGCCATATGCATAATTAGTAAATAAGTTTTTTTTTGTTTTAAAGCAAAACGATTTGACCATTAAAAATAAAACTATACTAAAACGAGAAACTTTACTTAACTTGCAGCATGCCCCGCCGACGCCGTCAGGATTGATTTTAAATATGGATGTATATACATATAACAAGTGTTCCATGGAAACACTTTTTTATCAGACTTATTTGCTATCTTTAGTGAACGGGACCTTGATCTTGATCTCTGTGTAATCTATTTGTTGTTGAAGCGACTTGGTTAACAATTGGCCATGACCTGATTATGAGGGTTGGACACTGATTGTATGTGGTGTGCATCTTCCCCTCAATCATAATATACGTATATATTCAAGCAAAGTTTCAATGAAATCTTACAAACTACTACCGATGTGGCTCAGAATGTAAACAAAAGTATTAGTGACATATGGCCACAATGTTTCTATAATAGACGGATCATGATAAAGCTGTTCTTGCTAAGTTTCATTTCTACATGTGTAACAAATCAGTATGAAGATAATGGTCCTACCTGTAATTACACTTCTTACTAATAACCCGCGACTAACGTGTTTCAAACGCAATCATGCACCTTTACTCTTTTATTTGTCCAACTTTATCTGTGACAAATGTGATTGCATGTCGCGTCAGAAATGAGTATCGATCACATTTGTCCCAAAATGTGTAACATATGTCCTTGATTCATTTTACGTGTGATCACATTTATAACACATGTTGCATATGTGATTACAACACCTGTTACAAATATGGTCTGTTACGAATGTGATCTTGCAAATTTATGAGAAATATTTTGTTTTGAATGCTACTGTGATTTCATGTTACCTTAAAAAACTCAAAGTGTTTTTTTTTTGTGTGTGTTATGATAAATACGATTGTTTTGGTTCTACATGGTACCAATATTATCCGGGACAAATGTGTTCAAACGCGGCTTCCCCATTTTGAACAGTTGACTAGTTTTATGCACGTCTAGGAAAAAATAAACCTTTCAACCCACATCGACTGTATTCGATAGATCATCTTCGTCCGGAAAATGTTAATTCAACTTTTTTAGTATCTATGTTAAATCTTAGGGCATATTTCGTTTATGAAATAGTTTTTATGCAAAGAAGACAGAAAGATGCATGCATAAAGATTGCGCTGTTCACAGCGGTATGAAGAAGGCGGCTTTTCCTTTGCTATTGAAAATTTCAAATAATATCAGTGTTTTGAAGCAGAGACTCTGTATTACAATTGAAATATTGGGTCCCTGTTTAGAGTAACCAATGTAGAATAATTCATATCTTTAAAAAATCCAAACTAAAGTCAATACGAACAAGTAACCATTAAATGGTTTCCTAGAATTGAGTAGAATATCCTGTATCATATATAATCAATACTCACTTTTTATATCCATTTTGATAACTATTATATAAAACAAAGTATCCGTGAGCAAACCAGTAGATAATTGTATCCATTGGAGAGAAATTGATGCAAGCTTTATGAAGTTTCTTTTTGTTTCTGATCCAATTCTCTTTCCATCTTTACTGTATTATAAAGAATGCATATATTATAAATATGTAAAGTTTGAACTAAATACATATCCAGTGTGTGTTATAAAATTCTATGTAAGTTTCACTGTATAAGTTTATAAACAAAGCTTACAATCACAATTGTTGTGTTGTACAAATAAGCATAGCAAAGTAAATCATAATATCTATACACTAGTCACGAACCAATCATGTCTTATCTAGTCTATGTTCAGATGTCGGTGAATGTTTCGTGTTTAAGAAGAATCAACTTTTAATGCAGTAAAAATTACCGTGTTTCCTTTTGTGTACAAACTGATAAACTGAAACGTGATTTCTTAATACGATTTTAAATTGAGTAATGATTTCCAAGAAGAAAGATGATGTTATGTATCAGATGTACTACTATGTAAATAAGACGTTGACCAGAAAATACTTACAACCTTGCATATATAGTAATGGAGTGCATGAGGAACTAGGAGTGATCAATGTATAATAATTGTCATATACATGTACAGTGCTTTTTATACTTCATTAATTGCTTTAAATATCTCTCAATTAAAGAGTTATAAGTCTGTCAAGCTTGATATTAAATTTACGCAAGTTTTTCATCGTATTGCGTGGGATTATGTTTAAAATTGATAAATTTATTGAAATTTAATTATATAGCAATGTGTTTACATAAGATATACAAATAGGTCTTAAAAGAACGGAGGGTGACCATGATGCAGCACATACCCATGTACATGGCACATAAAAAATTCTTGCTCTGGGAAAAAATATCAGGAGAGTCATGTCTCTGTCTGAAATGAGATATAACATTGTAAATAGAATTTATTTGTCAAATATTCTGGTAACGAAAATCAACACTATACCCTATTATACAAAACAAATTATTAATAATTCAACAAGAATTGCTGGGATAAATAAGTGACATGTGTAATGCTATCATTGAACAATCGAAACAATCACAATACAAAAATCAATGTATTACAGTCGGAGCACTCTAATCTGAACCTTTCTAATCCGGAATCCTCTCTAAACCGAACACGTCAGCAGGTCCCGATGTTTTTATTATGTATTTAGTTCTAAAACAACCTTTGTAATACAGAAACTTTGTATTCCGAAAACCTCTCTGATCTGAACATTTTGTCCGTCCAAACAAATTGGATTGGAAAGGCTCTACTGTATAGATAAAATTCAAGGACACTAGTAGATCATTTTACTCAAATTACATGGAAGGCAATGCCAAGGAACAGATTGAGGCTAGTTTGTGTTAACGAGTGATAAATATGACACCTTCAAGATTATAATGTATTGTTGAGAAAACAAAGCAGTATGTACATATAATGTACTACATGTGTATTAAGAAAAGCTTATTCAATATTGAAGGAAAATGGAAACTGCCAAT
The DNA here is from genome assembly GCA_008271625.1 of Lutraria rhynchaena. NCBI lineage: Eukaryota > Metazoa > Mollusca > Bivalvia > Venerida > Mactridae > Lutraria > Lutraria rhynchaena. The sequence goes on along the minus strand of VIBL01000244.1, from coordinate 173,851 downwards.
ATGAAAGTGAATTTCCACGTGGAAGCAACAAAATATTAGACTAATGCAACATATCAACTACAAATATGCAAAGAAAACGTAACAAGGATATTGCTATCAGAGTTCTGCTGTTGACTACAAAGGAAACAATCACTTATAATTTGACTGTTTGCTTTAATTTTATCCGTTTTCTTTCAAAAAAATGATAAGCTTTTCCCACTTAGGTACACTTTGCACACTAGAATGGCAAGATGTTTGCGCACATGATCGAATGGTTCAAAAAAGTAATATAAAATTTACCAAATACATGTAATAAGTATCGAATTCCTGCTATTTCGAAACTGATTCGTGTAAGATCTCGTCACATTCATGAGTAGAGCATTAAATCTTTGAGAAACAATGTAACATGTGGCCTCATGTAACTTAGTAATGCAGATTTTAATACCTGAATCTGTGTAACATGTGATCAGATATCAAAATGTGTACCTCCGTTTTCAATCAAAGAAATGAATGAATCAACCCAACGCCGAGGGCTAGTAAATTTCTTTTCAGGCCGGTGAACTGTCTCAAGATTAGTGGTAAATTGTTTATTTTCAACAGCCCACTTACAGTCTAGGGTAGTGCTTTAAAAACGTTAGTTTAAACAGTGTTATTCGTAGCACATGATTACATGTATACTTCTGCACACTGTATAAGTCATGGTGTACGAACTAAGCACAATGAACTACAAGTTTCTCACACTGTTTTTACTGTCTGGGTGTTCCCAGTCCAACACTGAACTTCTTTTGTACGTTGTTCCCTACTGGAATATTGTCACCACATCCAAAATGATGATTAAATTCAAAACCTGAAAGAATAAATAACTATTTGGCGACATAAACTAGAGATCTGACATCTACTGGGAGACTAGAACTCAATACAGTAAAACCTCACATTGCGACTACCTCAATAATACGGCAATCTTGTTAAAACGACCACTTATATTCGAACTGGATCTCAATAACCCCCTATAATTCAACTCTAAAATGATCGATTAATATTGCCGATTTTTTGGGTCCCTATAGTGGTCTCAAGGTTCTAATGTATGTATAAGTTATAATACATTTTTAAAGTACACATACAGTCAAACCTGTGAACAAAGGCCACCCTTGGGAATGACAAAATGTGGTCTTTATTGATAGATGGCCTTTATTCGGAGGCCAATTGTTCTGAACAGTCAGTGACGATTTTTAAAGGGTTCTTTATTCACAGGGTGGTCTTTATTCGGAGGTGGTCTCAAACAGTTCTGACTGTATATTTATATACAGTAAAACACAGTTTCAGTGGACTTGAATATAGTTTCGTACATAGTTTAATAGTTATTTTTCCTCGACCAAGTCTATCTTTATTTCGATGTAATGGATATAATGAAAATTAAATAAAGTAAATATTCAGACCGCCAGGAATTTATTATAACCACGTTCTACTGTATACGTAGATTAGCGCATGCATATAAAATTATCAAATGGCATCAACTAGTATAAACTTATATTAACACATCACAATATTTTTAAGGTGAATTTACAGGTTTACGATGTTCAACAAAACATATGGTTCATTTAAAATGCTTAACTTCGGAACATGCCACCTGTTTTACATATCTGTCAAGTCACACGTATTGTACATGTGTCAAACGCATTTTCAATCTGAATCTCGCTCACACGCTTAAGTATCTATGATACACGCATTTTAAAAAATCTGCCGAAAATAACATTTTCAATGGTATTTTTCATTTATAAATGATTAATATACTTTGTAATATTGTTAGCGTTGACACTTAGCTGCCAGGAATGTCTCTGAATTCTTTAAATAACAATATATCGGAAGCTTCCTGGGGCCTCGAGTCACCTGGATCCATGCCAAGGCTTTGCCCTAGACCTGGCCCCGAACTTTAAGAAGTCACACACCTGAAACTTTCTGACCTTTGACATTATCAGATGAGGCATGTTGACATCTGAACATTTTCTAAAGAATCATCAGCACACTCATTTATTTCTACAGGAAGGATATAAGTCTTACTAATTTAGCTTTTCTGTTGGCCGATTTCATAAATGGATTCAGATGGGCCCTCCTCTGAGTGGGACAGGCCAATAAATGTCTTGCTGTCAAAACAGTCTAGTTTGTTGCTCTAGACAGAAACATACCCTAAAACACCAATCCTTCAGTCCACTGTCCCTAATCGTAGCAGGTATAAAACTAATAACGTCGACGTCCAGGCATGTCTTGATCGTCAATTAAGGCCATACCAAATCGTATTTATGTTTAGCGTCCGCGGACGGAAGGGTTTGATCACCTGAATCAAATATCAAATAAAAAAAACATATCGTAATATTGAATATTTGATCATTTGAAATATCTTTATTGGGCCATTACATGCTGGAACGATTTGCTTTGTATCAATATGCCTTCCAGTCGTCAAAATCGATCAATATCATGCTTTTGTTTTGATTTAAGAAATTAAACATATTTATTCTCACTGAGTGATTGTTTGGACTTTTGATGGAAGCTAATATTTTGCGGCAATTAAGTGGGAAATTTGTGTTTTTTTTCCGGAGGCACTTGTTTTTTTTCCGGATAGCTAGATAGGTTTTTGAACCTCAATGTTACGCTAAACATAGACCCGATTTGGTATGGCCTAATTAAAAAAACAAGATAAATGAAATATGCGTGACAGTAAAAAAGTTCTCATCAGCATGTAAATCATTTTAGATACAATGCATGCATTAGAAAATATTAAATGCATAATATTGCATGCACATGATCAAAAGTGTTTACTTGGAGTAGATATACAATATTTTCCTTTCTGTGCCTGTCTAGAAACCAAATCGGCAACTGAAAGCAAAATATAAGCATAAATACCTAAAACGATTTTCATTGTACTTCAACTATATGTATATATGAACAAGTATATGGTAAAGTAGAGCGCAGGGCGTTGAAAAACTGAAAATTTGCCGATCCAGACCGAATTCCAAGTTCCAGGACCGATTTCAGTAGTGAAAATTGGTTAGAAAATCGGTCCATAAATGTTCTATAAATTTCGGTCCGATACCGAAGACTAGAACGGTATCACAATATAAATTATCAGGAAATATTTCATACATACAGATAATTATATAAAGGCAATAAGATTAATCATTATTCTTCACAAATACAAGACTTAACGTATGAAAAACTACGCGAACTATTAGTGATTTGCTCAGTTCTATTAAACTTCATATTTTAAAAATATTTACCTTTATTATCGCTCATACCGCATAAGACAAACATAAATTATATAGTTAGTGCAGCATATACATGAACGTGTTTTGTCATAATCATAACCACATTTTTTAAAGATTTTACGACTTTTTTCAAGAGTGGTTCTTGTATATTCCGGCCGAAATTTAATCTAACCAGTGATCCTGGATTCTGTACCAGTACTGAACTTATTTTCCACAAGTTAAGCACTTCACATGATTGCTCTGAGGTGGAGGAGGAAAGAGCTCAGACACAACGTCAACTTGTCTCAGAATTCATGTGTTATGCCAAGGGTTCGAACACGAAAACTTGTGGTTTGTAGACATACCACTCTACTAATTAAACTAAGCACAGGTGGACAAAAGCCTATTTATTTGATTCAACAGTAGTTCATCTGTTATTTTTCTAAATAAATGATTTCAAAATCAATCCTATATTTACAGCGAGTTGTCCTAATCTAATTCACTAGTAAGCTTAAGATCTTGGGTGCATTTTTTTAATCAATAGGATTATTGACATTAATCTCATATTTGTGTGAGACTTGGCCCTTTAAACTACATTTTTGTAGTTTAATTCTCCTGTAGCTTTGCTACCAACCCTGGTTCCAAAGCGATACCCCCCCGAGAGACTGCTTTGTCTTCTATTTTTGTACGGTCCTCTATGTTGTGTGGAGTTAGGGCTGGTGGACTTTGGGTGAAGGTTGTATATTAGAGAGAGTATGATTTTTCTATGAATCATTTTTTCTTATCTATATTCGGATTCAATCCTTTACCGTTATCTCCTCTGGCACTTGGGTTATCCGGAGTGATAACTTTGTGTATGAATGATGGTAATGGACTGTGCTCCCTCTCACTCTCAAAGCTGGACGTTGTGATACACTTTCTCCTCAGTTTGTCATACATTGTCTGAAATAACCCAAGAATCTTGAAAATAAAGCCTAAGAAAATTTGTTATAGTTGATAAAATCTGGAAGAAAAGTTCTTTCGTCAACAATTTTAAATCAGTAAAATTCAGTGTTAACTAATGTCGACAACGTAGAAAAAATGAGTCATATACATTTCAAACCTGCAACTTTTGTAGTTGTCTATTTCGATCCATCAATCTGTCTGATATTTCATTGTATTTCTTTTTGGTGTCCTCTACATCTTTTTTTGATGCTGAAACACAAAAACATGCATTTCATTTATCACACATGACACAATGGATTTACAAGAGGTATTGTCACAGTTTTTCTTTCAACTACTTTATCAATTTGACCACCACACGCAGCTGTACAAGAATTAAGTTTCTTAAGCTGAAACAACTGAAATTAGGAACAATAAATGTGACCAGTGGCTGTATTTATATCCATAAACCAAGATAAGACACTAACCATGTGTGCCACAGCCTATACTCCTCACTGGCCATGTTGTATCCAACATATAAGGAACAGACATGGGAACATGGAAAGCAATTTATCATTTCAATGGATGGACAAAAACAGAATTACCCTTAAATACGGTATTGAACAAGGATCTACATTTCTTTCAAATAACAACTTTACAAGGGTCTTCTGAATACAGAGCTCATAGAATAATGGGTCTTATAAAACAGCTAATTACAGGCAATTTTAAATCTTGAAATAAATACATGTATATGTGAATGTTTAATCTTACCTGACAGCTGAGACTTGAGCGCTGAACAGTTAATTAAGGAAATTATTTATAAGGAAAAAAATAGAGATAATAAATGCACATGAAGTGAAAGAAATAATGATATCAAAATCTGGGTAGTCTAATATATAAATGGAAAAGTATAGTTATAAATGAAATACAGGAGACCAGCTACTATACCTACAGCAGTATTTAGTATTTCGACCCATATTTAAACCGAGGCAATCTAGGGGGTCGGGAAAATATTTTTTTACAAAACCAAGCTGCCATTTTCCCCCATTATCTGCCCAAATTTTAACTCAGTGTAGCCGCGGCGGTGCTGCAGTCTGCTGTGGGGTACTAGAAAAATTAATGTCAATCAAAATAAACAAGTGCGGGGGCGTAACCAAGGAAAATAAAATAGTACGTCCGCCGATGAGTTTAATACGAGTATCGTAGGTTTAGGGGTCCTCCCTAGGAAACTTTGATATTCAGGACGCCTGACAGTGCATTCCGAACCAATACAGAAGGGGTTTAATTCTATTCGTTTTTTTTTTATTTCCTGAAGACGACATGGCAACCTCGACCTATGTTTGATTTTTTTCATTACGCACGCGTGTTGTGGTAGCTACGCTCTTGAACTTGAAGTATACAGGCAAAGTCTCGGACATTAACACTGATTAATCTACGGAAATGAAACTTATAATCAACTAATGATTCGTCTTGATACTAGCGAATAAAGGTGTTGACGAATTATAACATTTTTATGAAAATTTCTTTGAAAAATCCTGTAACAGTTTAAGTTGATGCAACGTTTAGTAAAACCTTGGACCATAGGTCCCAGATAAAATAAGAGTAGGAAGTATAAAACAAACAGATTATATACATTATACACTCGTACAACGTGTAATTTAAACCTTAAGATAATGAGAAATTTTTCTCTGTTCACACACTCATCACCTGTTAGATTGAATGCCCAATGGTAAGACTAGATTAAAGTACACAGGTGGCGGTGGCTCAGAGTAAACTGTACACAAATCAAACCTTTACACTCCGAGTGTAACATAAGCTTTGTCAAGCCATGCATTAACTATTGTGAACATTCTATTTATAAACCTTCACAATCCATATATGGATTATCTGGTTCTCAGCTTATGGTTTATCACGTGTTGTGTGACAGTAAAAATACGTGGGTACCAGTCAGAAAAACTTTTGTGATATGTGAAGAAGTTGTGATAATTTATTGTGACCGTGAATCTTCGCCAAAAGTAGTTAATTCATTTTGAAACAATTTATACAGATTGGATATAAACCCCAAAGCTGTATAATGGTAAGACTATGAATTGTTTGTAATGATAATGTCATCTCGTTATTCATTATTTGTTAGACCAGTGATAGTGAGTGTACAGTCACATGTTAGATTTGTCGAGTTGTCTAAACCATGTGTTACAGTTATACTGTGTGGTCTGCTGTTTACTAACTGAACAGATCAACGTAACTGATATGCTGTGGTACATTTGTATATTATTTGTGATTTATGTAAAGAATTGTATTATGACACTGAAAAAGGAATTATAAATGTGACGTTAAATCTTTGAGTTGAATTTGAATCAATATTTAACACTGAATGTTAAACTCAGTACACCCAGTGTACAGAATGGAGAAGTTTTGCCTTGAAGGGTTATTACATAATCATCTTTTATTCAGCTGGTTATTAAATGTCTTGTAATTTTAACCCTCTGGCACTTCATTGGTTAAAAAATACTGACAATATATCAGTACATATAAGGCATATTTTAGCGTTTTATTAAATAGTTCAAATCATGTTGAAGGTATTTGAAAGTAAGACTGAATTAGTGACTAAAACTTCAATTACATATTTTAGAACTTAAAGTGCTGTGCAACCTATGAAATAATGTATATTCTTGTAGGAAATGCCAATTATTTGAGATTATCAATGAAAATCTAGCTGGATCTTATGACTGACCATAATCTCATAAACATTGTGACCTAGTTTTATGTAATGCTAATTGTATTTGTACAGGAGTTATTTGAGTAAGTAATTAGACCAAGAATGAAATTTTGTGCAATTCAAGAAATGTTACTCTACATTTCTGAGATGATTTGTCTGTTTATCAAGTATTTAGCAGTATATGATACAGCAACTTATTTAAGCAATCAAGGACTGTAACTCTAAGTAAGAAAGTGATAGTAATAGTGATAATTACGTAAAAAATTCAGCAACAAAAAGCCGTTAAGTGCAGAGTTTATGTTGCGTTCAAGTTATTTGAAATTTTTTCGTTAAAATCCTTCATTATTGTATTACACTGGGTTCTTAGTCCTATAGCATATATCCATTCCTGGTTTCTTCTGACTAACCTTATTGTTTTCTGCAGACCTTGAACTTTTTGGCCTCAGTTATTTTTTTTCTTACTAATATTTTCATTATACAACCAGGTCTCTAAACCAAAAGCTTTATTTTTGAAAAAAGGTCTGCCCATCTAACATCCTTAAAGTTTTATATTTTTGGCCAAATCTGATCTGAAAATATAGAATAACTTAAAATTAATATAGTCAACCAAAAATATATAATAACATTGATCATAAAGATTGTTCAACACCTATATAACACACGATGCAAACTACATTTTTTACAGTCAGAAACCAAAACTCAAATGAACTTATATACACAGGTATAGAAGTACTTGTATAAATGCCTTAGCTTATGCATTAATTAGGGGTCTTTTTTAGTCTTCAGAGAAGAAAGATTTTGTACAAAGTGGTTACCCTACAATACAGGTGGTATCAAGTGCATGCAGATCATCTGACAGTAAACCTACCATTATACCTATGTCGATAATACCAGTATATAAATCTGGAAAGATTCAATCAGTGAATATAACCAAGCAAGGTTTGACGCAAGGTTCATCATCTACAAGTATGAAAGAAAGCAATAATAGTCCACCTACGTCAGGTGTGAAAAGAAAACATGAAGATGAGGACTCTCCAACACCGCAGCACCGTGCTCCCCACAGCTACCTCATGCAACAACATGCGCTCCAAGCTTCACAGCCAAGGACATTGAAGGGTAAAGTGTATTGTTGGATGCAGAATGGTTTGCCGAAACGTCAAAGAGCTCAAATTACTGATGTCATGAAAAAGGAAATTTTGGAATTTTGCAACAGCCATCCTATGCTGAAACAAGGTGAAATTGCAGAAATATTTGGTAAGCACTACTCTTTACAAGAAGAGTATTATATTAACTATATACGCTTTTATCTATGATAATAGAACAATGCATTTAAAACTGGGGTTCTCGGATGTCAAGATTCAGTTGAGAATCTTTAAAAGTCTTGCTTTCTCCACAAATAAAAATGGTCTTTGAGCATTCAATATTCATGCATCTGGTATTGGACTACGCACCTTTATTAGATTATCACATTTGAAGTGATTGCACAAAATGTCCATTACATTGCCTCGCTGGATACAAGACAATGACTGAGTTTGCCTATCATTTGAATACAGCAGCATCAGCTCAGAAGACAGGAATGATGCCATAATTTCTCTGTATGTGCATACTTGTGGACAGACTGGTTTGAAATGGTGGAATAGCTATGAAACTTTTTCTTGTCTACAGATGGTAATTCTACATAGACTGCATGCCATGTGTTTACGTTTAATTTACTTCATATCTTTACTCCAGGTGTTGATAGAACAACAGTAAGTAAAATGGTGAAGAAAAGCCAAGAAACTGACTTCACAAATCAAAGTTTTATATCGAAGCCTAGATTGGCTCAACACGAACTGGAAGACTTCTTGTTTAGGTGGATGAACAGTGCACTAAAACAATGTCCTACTGATGACCCTGTATGGTCATGTGATCAACTTCTAGAACAGGTGCGTTAAAATTGTCACACCTCATGTTGCATTCAACTTAATGGTCTTAGTTTTAATTCTTGTGATTTTGTTTCTTTCTTCTATTGTGACCAATCTTATTTCATATTTTATTGTGAAAGGCTTAAAGATGATACATTTGTATCTAATTACTTGGGTAAAAATATGTAACAAACAACATGAAAAGAATCATGAAAATTCCAATTGTATCAATGTATGTAACGATTTTCTACAATATTCACTTTGTATTATGACACGAAAAGCTTTACAGATATATTTTCAATAACAGTTTTATACTTTAATGTATTAGAGTTCCATACAGTCATGCGCATAATATTATATATGTCATTATTTTAGGCTACAGAGTTACAAACAATCACAGATGCTGGTCATGGATTTCTACCTAGTCATGATTGGATTCTTGACTTTGTACGAAGATTTCGTTTGATGAAATATATCACTGACTGTAAGCATATTGATTTGAATACTCTTATGCATAGCTACAAGTATGGTAATCACATTTAAAGGGGGAGATGGTTCATTTCTTAATCAGTGCGCTGCCATTTGCCAGTTTTACAAATGGCGAAAAAATCTGCAAGTTTCGAAAAAAAAGATCACACTAAGCATACTATTTTGTAGGCGTAACCCTCCGTACATGTGACGGAAAAATATAATGTCCAGTGGAAACTCTGCTTAACTAATCTATTGTCATGCGGGAACCAAATGCCACAATATGTAATAAGAAATGTGTTAACCTGTCTCTAAGTTGTGTTATGCCTAAAATCCTAAAGTACCATCTGCTTACTTGTCAATCTGATAACATGTCCTGAGATTGTTGTTTTAAATTGACTGTCATGTTCCTATTACTTGACTTGTTCCATATTTATCCTTATCAAAGTTTGTTGTATATATATACACTGAGTTTATTCAAAGGAAATTCTAACAATAAACAAAGACAATTTCGGCACCATAAATATGTCACTAACTAACATCTCATAACAGAAGATAAAATCTTCATGTGGTGTATTATATTGCATTTATTGATCCTGTTGTGAGGCATTGCAAACATCATATTCTCTTCATTTAATGAGATTCATAAATTCAATACCTTTACAGAACAAATTTTATATTCTGTTTACTTCATGTGAAAAGATAGTACTAAAATTATAATTAAACTTGCATTCGTCAATAAAAGAAATACAACAACTGAATTCTTCGGCTTAAAATGTAGACCTTTTTATGACATAATACGTCAAAATAGCATAGTTTATAGATTTTGAAATGATTAGCATTTATTCAAATCATCATATAATTTTTCTAGTTGTAAAAACTCTCAAAAAAGTATCATAAACAAGGACAACACAATCATTATATATAGATCTTGATCTGGCAATCATCTCATATGACATCATTACAATCATATGACATCATCATGAGTGTATGACATCATCATAAGTATATGAAATCATCCAATGTAACATATTCATAATGTCCATTAACCTGACTTAATTTACTGTCAAGTATTAGAATGTTAATTGTTTTATTAATTTGGGATAGAACAGTTACAAAAAAAGGATAACTGTTAATGTTGAAACTTGCTATGCACACTTTTGGATACATTACATTAAGTTGTTCAAAACAAGGACTAATGTCTGTGGAATAAGAATGATTGGTAAATGGTGAAACAATGTATTTTGGGTTTCCACTCATTTTCATAATATATTGGCACCGCGCCATTTGATTTTGATGCCTCAGTAAAAAACATACACAGCTGTGTGATAAATAAAAGATACTGTTGATTTCTGCTGTTGTTTGTGATACAAATTTCTCATAAGTTTGTTCAATATGTCCTGTCCTTTCCTTGCATTTACTTACCATGTAATCTAGGTATGTCTTTTCCTGATGTGACTGAAAGTATAAACACCTGTGTGAATTATAGTCACTACCAAATACCTGTCTGATGTGCAACACTAATTGCTCATAAATGTTTCATGGATTTGGTTTTCCATGATATAAAATCAAATTTCAAATTGTTTGTTTTAAGCAATAGTATAAGTTTTATGAATATATATATACAGATATATTTGATGTTTATTATCAGCATAGATCATTTTTGGGGACTATATTAAATAGTTTGTATATACTTTGAATTAATTGCGATGATAACCTTATGGTTTATTTGGTTCTGATGTACAGAGTAGTATATGCATGATATAGCAGGTTAGCTACAGTGCAGGGTTTTTTCTCAGCATTTTGGGAACTTGACCCGACCCCCAGAATTGAGAATTTTCGCGAATTTTGGACAAAATTTGGAAAAAGTTACATCGTTTAAGGATACCGCACAGAGTAGTGTACCAGTCTAAAAATATGTAATCTGTGATTTTTTCCTCATATTATTCACACTCACTACTCTTGACCACAAACATGTTGCAATAATGATGAAAAAATCTTTTCTCATTTGAATTGGGAATTTTTCCCTTGCAATTGGGGAAAAAACATACTTTTTGCCATTGGGAACGTGACCGAATATCGGTTGTTAAAACGTCCCAAAAAAACTTGCAGTGAAAACTGATATTCTTTAAACAAAACCTGTTTCTGTTTGCATCAATTTGGACAGGATGTTGGGAAGTAAAGAAAAAACGTCAGTTATGGTCTTTACTACATTGGTGAAAGTTTTTTAAAAAAATGGTAAATCTTAATCTTGGTACTGTAGAAGCAATGAAAATCATTAGAGTCTGGACCTGGAAATAAATGGAGGTTCTTGAAAATTCCAGAAAACTTTTAGCCATGTTACTGGAAATAAGCTGTTCATATCACATTACCTGATATTCCCAAAATGAGAGAGCTCTTGATGCAATATCACATATCATGTCTGGCCGCATTCCTGCCAATATCATCTGTATTATAATAAAAAAACAATAACAATTATTTTACTCTAATAGTCCAAACTGAATAAACATTTAAAATTTACCTTAACCATGCAGTAGCATGATATGAAAGATATTATGGTTTAAAAGTTTGTACATGTGGTTAACCAAAATGGTTGAAAAATGATACATTTTACTATGATACTTACAAAATTTAAGGAAATGAATTTTTATTACCAGAAGTGGTGCTACATTTTCTCATTAATGCTAACAGGGTGCTCACTAGGTGTCAAAAGCTGAGAGTCGAAAATGACCCTTGGCTGATAATAATTTGAAGTCAACAAAATTTCCTACTAATGTTACAGTAATCGACACTTAGGTACTAATTCTCAAGAATCAGAAGCTTTATTTTAATAATTTCAGGAGTCATAATGCCATTTTAAGGGTCTAATGAGATCCCTGTTTAAGTATTACAGAATGTAATATTCTAGTATAAACACTTACAGCTTTGTACTGCTCAGATGGCTGTAGATTGTTTCTTACTATTTCAAATTTATTTGATAGATCTGTCTGACCTGTAAAATAAACATTTGTCATTTGTTCACTATTGTTAATATTGTAATAATTCTACATACCGTATTGATTTCTCATTCATTAGTGCTAACTGAAAATGAGGTATTCTCAGTATATTGGGGAGCAATGTTACATTTGAATCGAGTTGCATTCACATCAAATATAAAACAAGCAATTCACCCTGCCTGCTATGATAGTATTAGTTGTTTTGGGACGTATTTTTGTTGTAACTGCTGGAAAATGTTTCATATACACTGAAAAAATCTGAAATTGAACAATGTGAAGACACTTCCTTTTTTCTTATACTTACATGCTGGGCAAGTTAATGACTTTTTAAATTCTCTGGTACCATCTTCATCACAGAAAACATCTTTAATGTTAAGGATTTCTGCATACACTGTCTTCAAAAAATAAACATGTTTTTTTTCACAAGTAGGGGGATGGGCCATTTCTTAAATTTTGGGAAAAATGACACAGTATTTTTGCAAAAAGAGGAAAAAAAACTTGATGTAAACCAAATTTTAGGGGAAAACTACATGATTTTAAAGATTTTTCCTGGGGGGAAGACACCTATAAACAGTCCCTGCTATAAATGGAAAAAAAACATGCTAAATAAAACAGTTTGTATACATAATGTTCTTCATGTTTTTTTTCACATTATCAACAACTATAGGTTTTCTTAGTTTGTTCTCTTTTTCTTCAATTTTTATCTCAATCCTCCATCTTTAACCCATTATCTCTTGTCTACACCTTTTGTAATGTGCCTGTCATGGCAATAGCCTGGTGGTGTTAAAATCTTTTATTTTGATAAATCACCAAATGAATGTGGACTGTAAAGGAAGTCAAAAAGCATAAAATGATCAGATATGTGAACAATAAAGTTGATGAAATGCATGACTGTTACTTTTTCATAATTACATTATGTGTGGAAAATATACAACCTTATAACACTGATAGTCATGTACAAGATCCACCATTTCTCATTACATGTACTTATTACTATTAGTAAGATATTTACAATGATTTTTCTAGCTTATCATTTTTGTAGTGTATCTTTGGTGAACAAGATTAGAAAACATTTGATTTGTCAGAATAACATTGTCATCAATTTCAAAGGATACGTGAGCAAGCAGTGACCTGAAAGAGAACCAATGCTATGTTTTACTTTTTTTAATGCCATAAAGATCTTCAAATCTAAATTTTCCTCAAGTAAGGATAGAAAAAATAGTAATGTTTGCTGTTACTTGCTCCCTCCAAATTGGGTTGATAGGTTGCAAAACTTCTATTTTTTTTCTAAACACACCTTTCGTACTGTGGAGGTATGATTTGTCTCCAAATATGTTCGTACTTCAGAATTCGTTGTTAGAAACTTTAGGGCTAGTGCTAAAAATTTTTTTCTGGCCTATTATAGATGTATTTTAATCTTAATTAAATTTGTTATTTACATTATTTATAAAATTAAACCTAAATTGGCCTAAAGACATGTGGAGATCTTCCTTTTTTAATCATGATAATGCTGTGAAGTGATGATAGAATTATACATGTTTAAACAAACGTTCTGTCATTGAAGTTTCTGTTTTGAAGTAATAGCTAGAAATGTGTTAAATTCTCTTAGAAAAAGATGATATGTTATATGTTTGATTGACAATTTGATAAAAGACTTACATATGCAACATCAGTAAGTCGCTTTCTGCACTTTTTATAGTTGCAGATAAGTCCATCTCCCTCCATGATGAGAAATTGGTTGGTAAACAATGTAGTGACCTCTCCAAAATTTCTGTTCGAATGCTTAACTGAGGCAACTTTTACAACATTCTCAAATTCGATTTTCCTGAGCAGAACATTAAAAAGTTTTAGTTTTATGTTAAAAAACATGCAAATTGATATGTGATTATTAGGTAAAATCTTTGTTATAATAGTATTTACCTATACCATGACAAACAAGCAACTACAAAAACCATCCATAAACATATAGAAATTCTCCTGGCTACCCTAGTGTCTATTTTTCATGTGACATGAATTGCACAGGGTCAGAATGTTTGTCTCAGTTCCATATACATACATATCTAGTTCTTTTTCTGCAAAGTTTACTTGAAATCCCGAATACTTGAAATGTCAGATAATTGAAAGTCCTGAGGCTGTGTCAAATATAGTACATGTACACGTAATAAAAATTTATGTCTTTGTTTTGAGCAAGAATAAAAAAGTGTCCTTAGCCCCTGTTTCATGCGTTTAAATCATCATATTATATCATGTAAAATTCGCGTAAAAAGTTTGCCCAAATAATTATTGTTTATAGTTTGTGTATCAACAATCATTGAAATCTGTACCATATTAAAGAAAATTTGGTCAGATATTCGAGTAGGCTTTATTATTTAGTCTACTTGAAGCAAGTTTGTCTGAATGAAATTTAGGACCCCCAGCCTACTTGTTCAGTTTCCGCCCCCCTACCCAACTATCCTGGATCCGCCTATGCTGTAATCCAGCTACAGACTTGTAGTTATTCCATATTGATTGATCATTTTATATACTTACTTGCTTATTTATAGTAGTTTATGTTGTCTTGTATGCGTTTTTTGGAGTCTTTTTATGTAAATACGATGTTTTTAAGTATGAAAAGCCATTTGAGCTACAGACGACAATCGCGATAATATACAAGCATCCGAGTGATCAAGATTCTGATTTAGTAAACAGAAACCAGTCCAGTACGTGTCAAAATGGCTGCCTGGGCAGGGTTCTCGGACGATGAATTGCGAAGAGTTAAAAATCTTGCGAATAAAAGTAATGACAGGGGTATCATGAATATCCTATTTACTTGAATTGTTAAACCTCATCATCACAAATGTTACGCTTGATAAATCAACAATGCGTATTCTCTGTTTAATCCATAATTATAGAAGTACAGCTTCAGTTGCGTATCGTACTCGTGTCAAAACGTACCACTTATTTCAATTCACAGCACGGCTTTACGTGTGCAAATCCAATGCTTTACTGAAACTAATAAAGTAACAATACTTTTTATTTTGAGAGTAATTTCCATTAAAACTGTGTTCACTTTGTTCTCAGTCAAGAACACATGTATCATGACTTGTTGAAATATTCAGAATCCTTGAAATATGCATTACTGGAGAAATTGACATTTGCTGATTTTTTAAAGCTTTTTTATAACTTGACATATGCAATCCAGAGTCTAGAAACTGACCCATAAGTGGTTTCTGAAAGGCATCGTGGATACTTGTCAGGGTTTTTTCCTTCGTTAGCAGGTGCCATTTATAGATGTCTTTTCCTCGGAGGAAATCTTTGAAATCATGCAGTTTCCCCTAAAATTAAGTTTTCATTAATTTTTTTCTGTCTCTTTCCCCCCAAATTTAAGAAAAAGGCCCTTTCCCCTACCTGTGAAAGAAGCCATGATTGTCTGAATATTGTTGAGGTAAATTAGCCCACAGTATTACCTTTTTACAGTTACCAGTATCTGTTCTCTTTTCCTACAGATCCTAAAGATACTGCCAAAAGTCTAGGTAAAAATTGGAAGACTTTTGATAGCCCAGGTACTTCTAATATCCAGCCAAGGATCATTATCAAACAGGTAGGTCAAATCATATTTCATTATATTGTCAGTTTTCATGTTAACCCACTAGCCCAAAGCCTGGGATATGAAAATGTTTACTTTGGCCAGTGAACTATCTGAAAATTGTGTACTCATACTAATGGTAAGCTGGTTATTTTCAATTGCCCATTTAAAGTTTGGGCTAGTACTTCCCAAATATAGAACACCGCGTTGTTGATAAAATTTCAAAATAGTTCATAGATACTAAAATAGTTTGTTGAAATTGAAATTATATCTGTTTAACTAGAATTTTTTTATATGTTTTTAATGTATTTGCAGGCTCCAAGTCACAAGATTCCTAAAGAAAAAATGGCTGAATATACGATTGTGGAAACTCCTTTAGAAAATGTTGATATAAAGCTGGAACCAGTAGAAACAGAACCAGAAGTTGTGGATGAACTTGATAAAGAAGCTGCAATGAAGTACATGATATTTATAATTCACAGTATTTTTTATCCCATATATTGTTCTTAACATATGTTATGATAAACGTTTGAACCTCACAAAATGGCAATAACAGATCTGTTTAATTCATTGTCATTTTTCCCTGTAATAATTATGATTTTTCAGTATGACTTCTGTGTCATTCAAACTGTATCTTCTGTTACATTCACCCTCTGGGTTACTTTTTATTAGAGAAAATAGCAGCATTGATACATCTTGAATTCCAGTTAACCAGGCCTTCCTAAAAGAATTGCTTGTTTCCTGTTGTCAACCACATTTTTTTTTTTTTGGTCTGGCGGTTGGATTATTATTTTTTATATCAGACACATGTAAATTAACCACGAAACTAGAGGAAATATTTTTGATAATTTAGAAAGGAAATTTCAAAAATAATATGCATTCAATTTATGGCGATAAAATTTTTTGGACCGGCAGTTTTTTGGTGGGTGAGTCATTCAGCAACCGCAAACAAATAATATTTTAATTTAGGTTTCATTTTACGAATTTTCTTTTAAGATTCTATAAATTAGCTTAATTGACATATGAGTTTGTTTTTTAAAACCTTTATTCAAAAATCATAATTACGACCATGTAATTACCAACTATGCAAGGCGTTTGAAGATAATTTTGTGGATATACATAAATGCAGTTGTGATATTTTGTTTTATTGCATGAATAGCTTACATAAGTATTTCTAATGTTTAAAATAATTTTACTGATTATGCTGCTTGTTTCTGTTTGTTTTCAGTCGAGAAATAAAATCTTTGGAGAAATTTCGTGAACAACAAAAAGCAATTGAGGAAGCTAATAAACAAAAGAAAGCATTGCTTGCAAAGACGCTGACTGAAAGGTGAGTTCTGCTTTTTTGCCATTAAGTGTGTGCTAATTAATTTTAGAAGGATGTATTCTAGATCCATGGTCGGTCTACTGAAGAAGTTAACAAATCAAATTACTTAGCTTTTAATGGTACTAGTAATTTGTTAGTGAAGATGTACAATGTTGATCAAGCTGTAAACAAGTTCTGTGCACTGGTACTGTATTGTGCAGGTATTACCCAGCTTATATAATAGAAGTTTTACATGACTCTTTCACTTCGAGAACAGGGTATGGGCAAATTTTCACTGGGACATGGAACTCATTGTAACATTTCAAATAATGAAAGAATACCCATATATTTATAAAAAATATCAATAAGCCTTATCCATTGTTAACATTTTGTGCTGTAAAATTTTAGATGATGGTCTACAACTAACCATCAAAAACTTTCTGTTTTTGCCACAATTTTCAATACAATTTTTGGAAAATGATATATTTCATGGCTGGTGGAATGGGACATTATATCCACTCCTAAAATGAGGATTTAGCAATGATGGTTACTTCTGCTGGAAAAACATGGTTATTGACCTTAATGATTTGTATGTTGGTATAGACATTAAAACCCAATTTCTTTTTCACATTCTTTGAATGATAATCAACCAGGTCAGCTAATGGCTTAAGGATTGGGAACAGTAATTGATTTAATGATGACATTTAGCAGAGGTAATATTAAACCATCCCTGTAATGATTTCAGAAAACAAAGAGCAAAGAAAGAAGCTCATAAGTTGGAGCACATACAGAAAGAATTATCTCGTCTTGACAATTTGTTAACTGCAGATGTACAAGTTATCAGAGGCAAGATTGAGGATGCAAGTAGAGAATTTATGGATGCACAGTAAGTTTTGATTAAGAAACTATGATATTAAGATTGAATTTTATTTATTGCATCATTTAAAAACTGACTGAAAACATCCTCTAGTAGATCTAGTGCTCTGTCTGATAAAATGTCTTACATGTACATGTACGGTGTTTTTAAAAGTATTTATCTTAAATTTGCTATTATAGGACACATTGTTTAAACAAGTTTGTTTTTACACTTTGCCTCATAATACTGCATTTCCCCGCATCTGAAGCAGGCAGGTTTTGAAAAACTTGTGGCAAAAGAATGTGATATTGGTCTTTCTATGAATTAATTTGAGTGTCTAATAGTTTGGGGTTCGTAAAGGTAGGGGAGATATGGATAAGCCATTGCTTGTAATTAATTAATAGCTTCTTTTGGCACATCACAATCTGTCAGAAAGAAATAACCCAATTGTCTTAAATTAATTGATGTTTTGTACAGTTGATTTGAATTTGGAAGGTATGCTTATGATGCAAAGGGCTAAGATTGAGATATGTGAGGTATGGAAATGTTTGCTGTGGTAGGCAGTATGTACTCGCCAAATTAGCTCTGTATGTATTATGTCATAAATGATTATAATCTGGGTTTCACTAATCTTGGCCTTAATGTAAGGTCAGATTTCTGTATGCTGTCTGGATTTATTGCTCATTAAGGGTTGAAGTGTAGCCAACATTGTTATGAATCAGATCATGTTGTTTTTATCCTGTTTTCTTTTTATTTCTGTTATTATTCCATCAATGTTGATTTATGATGGATGTATTGCCTAACAGGTTGCTCTTTTTTACTGTTTGTTGTTACTTTGTGTTTTTAATTAGAATTCAGAGAAAAAAGCAGGAACTTTACATTTTGATTGTTTGCAGTACTAAGTTATGGAATATTGGTACTCAATACGACTTGTCTTTGACAAATTTTTCATGTTTTTGATGACAAAGCATCGTGCCCAAAATCTGTAACAATACATTCACCATTCAGTGTGTTTTATTCCACCATTTCAGGAGGAGATTCGAGAAAGCAGAAAATGAATACATTGCTGCCAAAATGGATCTTCATAACAAATCTGAGCTAAAGGAACAACTGACTGAGCATTTATATACCATCATTCATCAGAATGAAGTGCGTAAAGCCAAAAAATTAGCTGATCTCATGAAAGAACTAGATATGGAAAATGGGGAAAATGATGATCTTGAATTACCCCAGTTACCTCCCCTTACAACCTTCCAGCCACCTCAAATGTTGCTGTCTCCCACAGGATGTAAATCGCCTCCGGGTATTAGTAAATTCAAAATAGTTGAGGATGTGATAATTCCTGGAGATGTGGAATCTCCGCGAACTGTTGAATCTGAGGCTGAATCTGGTGATAAGAAATATAACAAGGTTATCATTGAACCTGTAGGATCATCTTCTGCCCAAGGTGAAGCAATTGATGCCACTAATGACAGTGATAAGGAAATAAATTGTGATAAAACAAAAGATAAAGGTGAACATGCCGGTAAAATCCAGCTACAGGAAGTTGTACGACCTGATGGTAAATGTTTTGTGAAGGATGTAAATACTGACAATGATATGACTTCATCTTGTGAGTCTGTGGATGTATCCAATAATACTAAAAAGTCTGCTGATAGAAATACAGATAAAGACAAATGTGCAGGAAATGAGGTTGTATCTGATTCTACTGGATCTGTAAATGTGCTTAAACAATGTGTTGATACCAATGTGAATCTCTCTGCAGATACATCTGAGAAAGTGACTCCAAAATCTAAGTGGGAATTTGATGGAACTTTATCGTAAACATTATAGGGACAAATACTGTGTAAAATCATTTTTGTTGTTGTCAATACTCAGTCTCAATGTAGAATTTTTTATACTTAGGTCAACTATGCAAATTATTTTTATATACATATATACTTGTATGTTCAACTATGCAGTGCAGAGTTTTACAAGAGCTAATTGGTTAATGCAGTTTAAAATGTGATAGTTATTTTAATCATGGTAATGTGCTTGAAGAAGTAATTTTATAAAATTCAAGTATATTTTGCTGTTGTTATTTTTTTTAAATATTACATCAGTGGAGAGATCTTTTTTTGTACAGTTGTTTTCTACAGAATCAAATTGTCCAAATTTAATAACTGATTTATTTATAACTTTATACATGAGGGTCGTCCAATAAATTGCTGGGATTTACTCATACTTTATCAAAATAATTTTATTACATCTTCAGGTTCGTGTACTGCCCCAGTTCTGTGATATATATAATCTCAAGTTCTTGTCGTTAAATAATCCATCTTGTTTTGATATTTACATCATATTTCATATGTGATTTATTGATGCAGTGTTCTAATTTTATGCGAGTCACTCCATTTGGTTTGTTGTAGTTGACCATTATTTCCAAGCAGTGGGTCTGCAAGATTTTTGCATCAATTGTAATGATACACATTTTACCTTAAAAATTATCCCAAGATAGACTCAGCTGATTTAAAATTAAATTTCTACACAATAATGATTATATTGCACAGTATTATGTTGCTTTTTTATTAAAATACTTGGATCATGACGTGTTAGGAAGTTAAAATTAGCTTCCTTCAAGTGACTTAATTATGTTAAGTGTTACGTAATGCTAATAGTCCTGTGTCTTTAGGCACTAAGCATGATTACCAATCATTCTGTTCTTGAGGAGATAGGTAAACCAGTCCACACCATGTCATAACCATTCCCATATTGTAAGATAACTGCTGTAATTAACTGTGATGAATGTTCGTCGGTATTACTATTATAATGTTCAGCTTGTAAAAATTGTTATTAAAACATCATTAATGTGGAAACTTGAAACTTAGTAGGAAATAAGATTTATATTAGGCATTATAATAATTTTATGACTTTAAATTTTACTTATTAGTATATACACATAGCAGTAATGGTTAGTATCTTCGTGGGTTTTGAATAAGATGTACAGTAGTACATGAATTTCTGGGGACTAATACAGATCCTTCCTCCATATTTCAGTACATATCCATTAGGCCTAAACAAAATAAAAGTTTGTTTTCGGTTACATGCCCAAAAATTATGGGTTGGTAGGTAGGGATTTTTTGCTGTTGTGAAAATTACAATATAGCTTCACGATTTGGATGCCATAAAAATTCTTGAGTCAGCAGGTAAAAGATGGATTGGCCTGGTAACCGGAAACAAACTTATTTTTCTTAGGCTTTACAATGAATTAAAGATTGCTTGTTTTTGGAAGGTAAATATGTACATTGCTGTATTTTGATCTTCTCTATATCTGACTGAGTTCACTGTAACTGTGGTTCACTGTACACTTTATAGTGTATGAATTCATTATAGTGTATTCAGTTTGTAGTGTGCTTCTTTGATGTCTGATACATGTTTAAAGGATCGTTTTTTTAACTCGCTGTAGTTTATGTTTATTAAAATATTAATGTAGATATTAATCTGTTCAAATAGCCATGGGTTCAAAATGAAAATGTTCTCAATAAATGACTGGTACATATAATGATATTTGTTCACACTTCATTTTCTACAAGTCTGTTTTTTTTTCAGTGGAGTTTAAGGCCCCATTTACAGTCAGGTCCATTTGGCAACTTTCCTAGCATTAAGTGGAGGAAGACTCCAGGCATACACCTGGGTAGAAAAGCTGACCAGTGAGTTGACTGGATAACTTCTTCATGTGAATTTGGTACTGGGTGGAATTCGAACTCACATTGGTGAGGGACCAGGTATTAATAATCAGAGACTATAACGACTCGACCATGGAGGGGCCCCCCACCTGAATATTCTAAATGCAGTCAGTTATCCTCCTCTGTTTCATATTTTTCAGTTATATATACGGTGGCCTGTTCACCTAACTAGTTTTCTTGGACTATATACTAACCAGTACTTACTTACCCTTCCATAAGGAGCCAGCAACTTTTCCACATGAGGAAAATCAACATTTTTGTCAAATTTTCATAGAAGGGCATGACCTGCCACAAATGGGATTTGAATCCAGATTGCCTAGTGTAGGACTAATAAACAAACAATGCATGTTTCACCCATCATTACAACCATTCATGGAAGGTTTTAAAAAATACAAATGTATATATAACAACTTTAATATATCAAAAGATAAGTATTGTTTCATCTGGTCAATTGCCTGATAACAACACCAGCCTTTTGAATGAATTAGCTTAAACCAATATCATTGTTGCTTGCAACGGAGATAGTGATGCTCGTCAAATAGAAGAATGAATACAATTTAGAACCAGTCTAGCGGGGACTTATAAAACTCCTTCAGATAATGTGGACTTCCATAAAAAAGGCCAGTACATGTAACAACTAAAGTGTATTATATAAAGTTAATTATTTATTACAATGAATTCAGGAATTACTACAAAAACAGAGCAGAATCTGCTTAAGTCTATACATGCGTACATCACATAAAAGTACAGAATTCTGAATTTAACTACAGAGGACTCTCATTGGCTCAAACTCAACAGGACTGACGAAATCAGTTCAATCATCCAGAGTTCCAGCTATCTGGAGTTTTCTCCATGAAAGAGAGTTGTTTCCCTTGTACATTTTGTATCGTGTAATGTTTTTGTAAGGATAATATACCAATATGTAAATACATGTACAGTGATAGATTATTATTTAAAACAAGAAAACATACGAAATAAATGATAAAGGCTCATATCAAGAGACATTCATCTTGACATTTCGTACTTATTGTTGTTCGTTTATTTCACAAATAATTTCAAAGTAATCACTCGTTATATATCACTGCAAACATAAATTCATTAACCAACATAACAATTAATAATGCACAATTAATGTTGCAAACAAAACCAAACAATTGTAAATTGTCATAAATTTGTAATGTTATCTTAAGCTTCAAATGCGTGTCATTTTCATGTGCTGTGTCATATCAAGCGCATTTTTTACAGCGAATTACTCTCAAGTTATGAAAATGCACCGTTCAACTGTGAGGTATGAATAACAGAGTAATTATTGACCTCGGGACCTAATTTGGTTTGAGCTTTCAAGTTTATGTGGTTCTAACTGTACAGAACATACAGCAAAAACATTTTGGACCAGAGAATGAGTTCCAGATTTCCGGGGTGTTCAAATTTACTGGGTTCCAGCCAATGAGTGTCCACTGTACTTAAACTGTATACATAGTACATAAATACATCATTTAATACAAATATTAATATCATTATTTAATACAAAACTTTTTTGGATACTGGTATAAAAGAAGCAATTTAATGTGAGTGTGTGTGAAAAAAACACACTTTGACATGAGTTTTATTTATCATACCATTGCAGAATTAAAACTATTCTTGTAAAATATATGCATGTTCACTTTTATCTAAAGACACAGCCTAAAAACTGTCATAAATGTACATATCGAACAGTTACATTTAGGAATATGGTGATAAATACTTTCAAAACATCGGTATCAATTAATTGTCAGAACTCAAACATATAGATGATCTTTATAATGGGAGAGAAATTTATGAACCTTCAAATGGCAATATAAAAACTGAACAAGCCATCCTAACAACTGACTATTTCTCCAATCCACTTCATTTTGACATTTGAGTTGGAGGTGTGAAAAATCCACCTCCCTGTTTACTTGCAGCTCTTGATGGAGCTAGTCCTAACATCTTCTGTATGTTCTATATGAAAATAAAACAATATTTATTCAACACATTTGGGCTAGAAAATATATTCGTGTTCACAGCTAGCAAACAGACCCTTAATTATGTGCTAACCAGAAGTTTCTGACAGCAAAATATAAAGTAAGAAAACATTCAAGGAAAATTCTACCCACCTAATTACGAAAGGTATGTATAGAAAAAAATAGAGCATTACTCATGAACATTTTTTTACCTACCTACCCTATTTTTTTGGTCAAGTTACCGTAAACACAATTTTTCCAGCCTGAAATAATTCATTATATTGTTTTGTTTTCATGTAACTTATTGTCACTGGGGTTTAATGCCTTTTTTCGACAATTTTTCAGCTATATACGGTTCACCTAACCAGTTTTCCAGGACTGTATACTAACCAGTACTAACTTACCCTTCCACATGGAGCTAACAACTTCTCCACATGCGGAAGACAATGGATATTTTTGTCAAATTTTCATGGAAGGATATGATCTGCCGCGACCTGGATTCGAACCCAGATCTCCCGGTAACAAATCCAGTGTACTAACCACTGGACCACGGCCAATTCATTATAAGTTTGTTCATTTTTAAAACCAGAAGGTCATAAACCTGTATTGACAAATTTACAAAACAAATACCACTAGACCCACTATGTTACTTCTTTCTCTGGGGTTTAATGTCACACCAATAGTTAGGTTCATTTGGTGACTTTTCCAGCTTTAACAGTGAAGAAGACCCCAGGCGTACACCTGGCTAGAACCATTGACCTTCCATAAGCCAGCTGGACAGCTTCCTCAGGTGGGATTTTTTGTCCTTTTGTTTTTTGTCCTGGGTTGGATTCGAACTCAAGCAGTAAAGGGCTAGTGAGTACTAGTCAAAAACCATGACCACTCATGCCCCTCCACTATTTTTCTAATAGCCAGTTACATTACACTGAACTCAGTAATGGGTCTCAATTATAGGTACAATACATGCAAACAGTAATTAAGTGTCTTGATAAAAATCAACTAATACCAGATACATGTATACTTTTATATAGTCCCCATTGAACACTTCTACCTTGTTAAATTTGTTGATAAAATATCAGTAAAGCTGATAAAGTAGATTAACTTTTGGAGAACCATAATCACTGTAAGCTTTAGTACATAAAAATTCATTCATAAAAATATTTGGATTGAGCAAACAGAAATAACTAACCGAAAAATCAAAGTAAAAAAAACTTACCTGTCTTATTGACATAGTACACAAAATATACAAAAAGATGAAAGAACAATCTGTGTAGTCTTCACCAGCTAAATTTCTGTGTGAAATACCTTGAAGAAATGATATAGGTACAAATGGTAACTTGGCAACCACTCTTCCATCAAATCTGAAATAGATGGCATTCCAAAATTTTCTGTTTTTTAGTTACTTAAAAACCTTGTGACACAATGTTATTTTAAAACCTTATGACACAATGTTATAAATATGAAAACATAACACACATTTTTATTACTAGATGGACTTTATAAATTCAGGAGCCATGAACAATTATAAATTTCAGAAGCATAAAAAATGAGTATCATCTTGTTTAACTACTTTGTACAAAGTACAACTGGGAGAAGACAAAATTAAAGCCACATGCAGAAGGATGATTTTACTGTTTACACCAAAACTCAATCAGAATGGTGGCTCAATGACAAACTTAGAAAGCTAATCTCAAAAAATCCACTCATCCGCTCATAATTACAAGAAGAAATTCACTAAGGACAAGTCAAATTGCGATAGAATGAGTTAAAATTCTTAATTGGCTGTCCCCCAGGACGAGTAGCCTGAAATGAATTTGTCGAGCCCTGGAGCGATCACATCAGAATGAAATATAAGACCTCACATTAGTACTAACTTTGTGTGATCACAAAGATACACTATACATGGTCACAGCACTGATACTTCACTATACAATAAAACCTCAAAGAGAAACTACCTCAATATTACTCAATATACTGCCTTGTTATAATGACCACTTATTTTTGGACCAGCTTTCAGTAACTCCTTTATGATTCAGCTAGATCAGAAGACCACCTCATTATTACAATCGATTTTTCAGGTCCCAAAGGTGCAACTTTTTCGTCTGGGACCCGTATTTTCAACATTTCACTTTTCCTGAAATCTGTGTTGGAATGATGCTTATAATTTTAAATAAGGGAGTAAGGCATTTGTACATGTAAAAATGGTGTCGGAGGCAACCATGGACGAATCGAAATTGAAAACAACTCAAAGAACATATCTTGTTTTTTGGGGAGTGTCAGTCCCTGCGTCTGTATCTCATTCCTAAACATGATTCTATATGGGGACCCCCAAAATTTACCAGGGACCACCAAAATGACAAGCATGAGAGTCCTGGAACTCCCAAATAAAAACATAGGGAAAACCCTAATGGTGATCTTATTATCAAGGTGTTACTGTATATCAAGTCCATATTAAATGTTAAAATACTCACATTGAGTTAAACATGCTGAGTAAACTTGTAAATGCAAATCCTATTGCAAACATAGACTTCATCTTCACCTAAAAAAAGTCACAATCAAAAATTTGTCTTCAAAATAATCCTCATTTAAACAGCTAATAACCAAATTAGCGCAACAAAACACCAATAATCTCCAGTTATGAATAAAATCAAATAAAACAGCAAGGTCCGTAATAAAAAAACTGTAAACTTTAATCTGATTTTACAATATCAAAAAAATACTGACAAAATGTAAAATATTTGACACACAAAAAAAATTCAAATTTAGGTAACACTTTTTACCAGTAAGTTTGGTCATACGTAACTATAATTATACTATATAGCTCCGTAACTAACTAAACAAATCATGTGCGAGTGACATTCAACTGACAGAATCCAACAATCAGCAAGTAATATCCATGATGACCATAATGCTGATTGAAATTCAACAAATTATTCCCATACCTCAGTATATCATCTCTGCAGGCTCTGTGGCTGCTTTTCAGACCAACTGAGCAAAACTCTTTATCTAACTCTTCCCAACAAATATGCTGTTACTTTTTAACTGTATATACTCCACAAATTTAACTTTAATTTCTCTCTGCAGAAAACTACTTATCTGTAATCAATTTGTTGATTGAGGCCAGTACAAGAAGAAGAGGTAACATTTAAAATACTTCTTTATTTGGTAACCAATAAATAGTTCACCCAGAGATAAAAGTCCATGCGGTTAATTTCTATTTATTTAATTTTAAGAGTGTTTAAAGACAAGACTTACCATGGATAAATCTCTGTTGTTATTCTTCAGTTTTTCTTCTTGTCTTTCTATAAATAATACAATATTTTACAATAAATGGTCAAACAAGATGGGCAAGGATTCAAAATGAAATATTGTTAGAAATCATATTTACAGCTAACCTCTTATATTCTATTAAGTTTAACCCTTTGCCTCATAAGCATATTTTGGACACTTCCAAATTCAAAGAAAATATAAATATCATCAATTCATTTCAGAAAATTTGGTTATTTCTCTCTGACAGAGTAGAAAACATCATGATAAAAGAAGCTATTACTCATTACAAGCAATGGCTTCTTTTGCCAGAATATTTTCAAAAGTCGTCTGCTTCAGGTGCAAGGAAATGCAGTATTATCAGGCAGAGGGTTAAGAATCACTTCCTGTTCAGAAATCAGGTGCAAAACACATATTAAATTTGCATATATTGCATGAAAAAGGGATGTCCAGATTCAATCATTCTACTAACTGGTAAACCCAAACAATTCAAACTGCTAAAACAACCATACAACTATCTTCTGATGAAGTACCACTTCTTTGAAATGGCTGACCCCTTTCTAGTTTCAGTTCTCATTTTATAAGCAAATGGTTTACTTACCAATTTTCTTTTTCTGACTTCTATCTGATGCTTCATTCTCTTTCTGTTTTTCCACTGAAATAACAAGGATAATATATACATGTAATACTATAATAATAATACTAAAAAACTGACAACAAGAAGACCAGTTATTTTTTGCTTCTTCGTTTGATTTCGGTAAATGGGCCCATCCCAATAAAAAATACAGGTTTTTTTCTCAATTCCCAATCTAAATATTCCCAATAAAACTTTTTTCGTGGGGGGGTAGTAAACACCATTTATGAACCTCTTTACAGGAGGTATGTAGTCGAGGTCATCCCCATGACACCTTACAATAGTGATATTCTTTTAAAAACATATAGACATCTTTACCTGTATATGAGATATAGATTATTAATACAATCACATTACCAACAATAATAATAATAAACATGTAAAACTTACACTTTTTACTTTGCTTCTCCACCTCTGCCTTCAACTTCTTGTATTTTTCAGTACGATACACAAGTATCCATGTCAAACCTGCAAATATTTGTTAGGATGTACAGGGTTTCCACTAGATGCCAAAAGTTGTGTGTCAAAAATGACTCTTGGCTGACGATAATTTGAAGAGGCAACATAATTTCCTTCTGATTTTAATGTAATATTGACCTTTTTGATACAAATTCTCAAGAGTCAAAAGCTTTATTATACTGATTTCAAGAATCAAAATGCTGTTTTGAGGGTGAAATAAAAGCCCTGGATGTACATAATTTGTAAGATGCTAGAAGTTAGAACTCACACCAATTCTTTAATTTAAAGCACCAGCCCAAACTATAAGCAGGCTATTGAAAATATATGATTTACTACTAGCCTGAAAACACAATTATAAGACAGTTCAAAAGCCCAGATAAAAATTTACTAACATTGGTTGGTTTTGGGATAGTGGGTTAGCTCAAAGGCTGAGATACAAGTAATTTTTAGACTAAATATTTTACTTTTAAAAAAAAATTTAATGTCTACAGAATATGTTCGCAGATTTTCAGTATTGTACCAAGCTGGTTTTATATCATAAACTAACTTTGTAACAATGAAAAATGCTGATGTTTAAGACTGATTGTAAGATAAAATAAATTATTTCAAAGACTTCAAATGGCTTTAAATCATTACTTAACAAAACACAAAATATTTAAACATCGTCAGTCGGTCATACATGTCAGCATATGTTTTGAAATTTATTCACTAGGAAAGTCATTCATTGACCCTGGATATAAGCTTTTTTTCATTTTCTAGGAAGAGCTGAGAGATTTTTGTTCAAAATTCTAGTCATAAAACCAAGTACTTTTTTATAATTATACCGCAATGAGGATGCTCATTTAAGCTTTGATAAAGAACTGTAAAATCTGTTTCTACACAACTTAGATCTACACAAATTGTGCAAGATTATTAATGAGACTGTTGATTTTAGTATCATCACACAGTAATATATCACACAGTATCAGTAGAGTCCAACCTTGTGAAGAAATGCCCACATTTACACCGGTCCCATTTACACTGCAAATTCATTTTCTTCGTGACGTTGACAGCTCGCGAAATTATGTTACAATAGTTTACACAATGATTCCGATGATAATACCGGAACGTAAACAATAAGATAATGACATACATAAGATATACGAACCTTCACCAAGAAATGCGGTGCAAATAGAAATGAAAACGATCAATAAACAATCAGCAAGCATGTTTCCACTATAAATCGACTGACGTGCTTTCAATAAACGACAAGCCTCCGATGACAGGTTAAACACCACTAAATTACATCGCTGCTGATATGTAAATTGTAATTGTATAGGTAGTCTAAATCAGTTGTATCAACTGTCATAAAAGGCTTCGTACAATGGGTCACCGATCAACAAAATAGACAAATGTAGAGTCCCTGATTGTAGATACAGCGATATCGTCTTTAAGCTCACAGATTGCCGCCACTCAGTCACATAAAATTTTGCGCATCAATTACATTCATTAGTCATCGATGACCGTAGTATTGTTGTCTTTGCGTTGGTACATAAGTTACTTCAATAGAACTCCGCTTGTCTTTTTTGTCTTGTTTTGTCTTTAAGTTGGTATATTAATTGCTTCCTTTGATCATCGATGGCCACATCTAAATACATGTAGTCTTTAATCCGGTATATTAATTTCGTCAATGTGTCACCAAAGGCCACAGTAAGTTCGTCTTTAAGTTGGTATATTAATACTTTGGTCTTGGTCACCGATGGCCACAGCAATTCAGCATTTAATTGACATATTACTATTGTCATTGGACACCACTGGCCGCACGGTGACTTCGGTAAATGCTACTGCATCTAATATAAACACTCTTTAATTGGTAGACCAGTGCGATGTTAACTGTTAAAATAAGCCTGTAAAGCGGCTTCATGAAAGCGGTGTTTATTATTCGTAGTTGAGTTGAGTTGAGTACAATTTAGTTCAGGGCAGTTCAGTATGTAACCAAATGAGTAAGAGAAGGCGTGGTTATACAGTATCCACAAAAATCTAACCTTGACTCCAAATAATTAGTGACAGTAAACTGAGTTTACAAACGTTTCAATAATATCACTCAAAACTGTTATGTGTGATAATTAAAGGTATAGTCAACAGTGCTGTATTGCTTGTTTATTACTTAGTATACTACTTTTATACGTGGTGAAAAATATTATTACGTTCATTTTCATCAATTCCAACACTCCAGTCATAATGGAAACAGTATCTGTTTTACAAAAAAAAATAATGACACAAAAGGTAATTTTTAACCAGTGCATTTAATTTAAACATATACTCGTACTTGGTATTTTCCAAGATTCATACAATTTGTAAAATGCTCATTAATATAATTGTTAATAATTAATTAACAATACAATAGTTGCAGCAGTTTCATAATGGCCGAGCTGGATAGCCTGAAACAGAATGTTCCAATCTCATAATAGCCGAGTTTTTTCAAAAGGCCATGTTTTTTTTCTTGAAGGCTAAGTTTTGTGTTCATAATGCCGTGGTGAACTTCATATCGGTCCTGCATTTGAAGTGAAAACGAGCCTAATATTGAATAGTTAATTGTTATTTAATTTTTAACACATTAATTGACACTTGAACCCAATAACCCATTGTTATTGTTAATGACCAAAGGCTATTAATGCCTATTTACTAATAAAGTGTATATATACATGTATTAATCAATGACGATTGGATTAACTTGTCAAACGGTCTTAATTAAATATGTTATATAAGGGGTAACGTCTTTGACACTTCTTTGTATATGAATCAGACATCCAAATGATAATCACAGTAAGATGACAGAAACAACAGGTTATGAGGAACCAAGGACTCTCTGGAGGTACTAATCATTCTGTGGCGAGTCGTTAATCGGCGTAGCTGTCTAAGCTCAGTTTTGACCTACATTTCTTGGCATGACGTATGGTGAGGAAATTCCTCATTCTATTGGATAATTTCATTAGCGAGAAAATGACCCACTGATAAGTCAGAGGAAATTCTTCCTTCTATTGGACGAAATCATCAAGAGTGGGGGGGGGGGGAATAAGGCCACACCAACTTACAGTGTATCTGCAATTGTTTAATGTGTAATTTTTTCTATTTGTAAAATGTGTAAATTAAAAATGTACGAAACTGTATTCTAAGGTGATCGAAGTTAAGTTATACACACGTTCTTGACAAATGTTTTGCGTATATTTTATCTTTGATATAAATTCAGTCTCTCCTTGTGTGTCGTGAACCACATTTAATATTTGTTCACAGATTACAACAATTATTGTCGCCGTTCACTAGAACAAATTGGAAGCCTCAACGTCGTAATTGTACGTGTCCTGGTGAATATTAAGGCGCTAGCCAGCTACTTAATCGAGATTTTACTGTAATGTTCTCCTAACAGTAATATATTTGAAGTACATTGAATGCTAACATTGAATAAAAAATCAGCCATGGATTTAATTTATTTGCTGCTTGCACGTCAATTTGTTTTTGATTTCATTATATTTAAATGTATTATAAAAATTCATAATGATAATCATTTATATGGCTGATTTTTGGAAGTTGATTAATCACCTTCCTTTTGGATTGCGCAGAAAAACTGCCTATTCGACATCGAACTCATCAACACTATAACTTCGCCAAAAACATAATCCCATGAAAATCTAATTCAATTAGAATTAAATGTGTAAATGTTTCTTCGAATAAATATTAAGAGTCAGTAAAAATACAGAAACGTGTTGTGTGTGTATTTTTTGAAAACCAATTAATAATTACAAAACTGAAAAATACGATATTATTACGCAAACTTTCGTGTAAGCTTCCGTAACAGTGGAAATTTGTCTTCATGCAAATGCTGTTTTTTCACAATTATTTCTGTCATATTAATAAATGTTTATCGCAGAGTAACTGTTGTTTGCGAATGGGTGCTATTCAAAGGTAGTTGTCAATAATTTTAATTTTCATTGGGGTTTATCACCACATCAACAGCCAGTCATTCGGAGGAAGACAAACACTTAGGTAGAACCACCAATATTCTGTTCAGCTTCCTAAATTGTGAATTTTTTTATTTCGTACTCCATTTTCCAATATCCTTCTAATTCCTTGTTGTCTGTGTTTTCCCTCGATTTCTATATTGTCTGCGTAATGCGTCTGCATTTTATATCCCCCCCTTTATAATACATGGCAGGTATCTGGTACAAGAAACAGTGATTCCATTAGTTGATGCCCTCCTTTAAAGTCCAACATCAATATAAGAGATATTTCTGAGCATACAGTGATTAAATTCCAATAAATGACATTGCCGCAAGAGCAAAGAGCTATGATACGTTTTTTTGTATTTAAAAATTGCAATATTCCATCGTTTTACTGAAATGTTGATGCAAGTACTCATGATCACTTTTTTATGAAAAGTCTTGTGACTAAATGTAGAAATTAATAATAATAACAACACAACAACAAGGTGAGTGAAACATTTATTAATGATAAATGAAGTAACATGTACTCATTGTGTGGTTGTTAGACAATATAAAAGGACGCCCAGAATAACCACATACAAAAAATCCCAATTTCCCCCAAAAATCACCCACCCCAAAAAATTACAATAACAACATCATACAAGATATAATACAATAACATCAACTGGGATGCCAAGGATAATATTATCACAATATAACCCACATTTGACCAATCAGAATTAAGCTTGAGACAAGATAGAAGCAAAACAAACATGGTGGAAACCCTCTGAACCAGTTCCTCTGTAAACGGTTTCCCCTCTAAATCGGCCAAATGTTCTGGTCTTGACTTACCATACACTTCAAAAATCTTCTCTAAACTGGCATACCCTCTAAACCAGCCAAATAGCCTGATCATGGGTTCGACCAGTATAGAGGGGTTCTACTGTAAATGTACCTTTCAAGATACCATCAAAATCATCAATATATAATACACATAAGGAATCATAAAATGAAAACTATTAAAACACCAGTGACTGAAAGAATTAAAACAAAATAACAACACAAACTTAGGATATAAGTAATTAATGCTTATGAGACTGGAATGATAAGTTTTCAACTAATGTAGGCATAGTCAAAGACATATATATGTACTATACAAGTTTTTTTTGGTGAAGTAGTAAGCAAATAAGCATATATCTTATCAAACCAAAGTGCCATAAAAGCATAGAAATGCTCCCTTGAGTAATAGAAATTACAAGACCATGGCCCCTAGGTTATAAAACTTGAGAAAACTCTCCAAGCTCAATCCTATATTTCATTTTCAAAGTTAGGTTAACCCTAATAACGTGATCCCTTATTTCTTTATGTCCTAGTTTTTTACCTGAAATACCCTAACACCAATCCAGGCCTGTATTTAGTGAAGACAAAAGTTAGAACATTATAGCAACATGAAGATTAGAAAGGTTCATTATGAAATAAGGCACCCATAATATTAACAAGAGTTCGCTTCAATTTGGTAATTTGATTTCATATACATGTAATTGGTCCAGACATTGAATTTATTAAGACTAACATCCTTATCAACTTTTAAATTTAAATTGAACCAAAGGCTTCAGAAGTAGAACATAAACAGGTTTATTGTTTGATAATAACATGGATGACAGACATGGGACAATAAGTAAAAGCTGATGTGTGTGAGCTAAAAAACTAATGCATCATGAACAAAAAATGAATGAAAATGATGTTGTTAAACAGTATGTACAAAAATAGTGTTATAGATATGAAATTTGTGAGGTGGTATGGTGTCAAACTTTCTACAGAAAGTATGTCATATACTAGAACAGTGCAACCTCTCCAAAGCAACACCCATTGGGAGACGCAAAATTATGTTGATGTCGAGAGGCTGTGACTCAAGAGCAGTTCAATTAATTATTAAAATCACGCTGTTGTTGGAAGGAGGCTGTTGTTGGAAGGAGGCTATTGTTCAACAGAGGGTTGCTCTGGAGAGGTTGCGTATATCACATAAGCTTAGTACTGATTATTTTGATCCCAATGCCCAAAAGCCCCGTTTAACTAACCTCATGAGATACCAAAATCAAAAACAATTTCCCATCTTTTGTTACAGTGACCTCAGTCTAGAATGATTACAAATCAAAATAGTTCGCTAT
This sequence comes from Lutraria rhynchaena, assembly GCA_008271625.1. Taxonomy (NCBI): domain Eukaryota; kingdom Metazoa; phylum Mollusca; class Bivalvia; order Venerida; family Mactridae; genus Lutraria; species Lutraria rhynchaena. The sequence goes on along the minus strand of VIBL01000244.1, from coordinate 139,704 downwards.
AAATACTACAAATGAAAGTTATTAACATATCAAGTTTGGATCAAATACTAGTACATGCATCTTACTCTAGGATAAAAGTATTTAATGTAACCAATTTTCTACATTTATAATCAGTAACCTGAGTGGTCCACAAAAACAATATAAGTCATCTCTTAGAACATAGCTACCCCTGGATGTAGCCCTCTAACAGGATATGTCAAGATATGTTAAACCTAAATAATGAAGAAGATTAAGATGTAGGAATGCATGTATCTGATAATTGAGCCAATCAGGTTTGAGACAAACATATCCAGAATGCATGTATCTGATAATTCAGCCAATCAGGTTTGAGACAACATTCCCAGAATTCATGTATCTGATAATTCAGCCAATCAGGTTTGAGACAAACATTCCCAGAATTCATGCGTCTGATAATTCAGCAAATCAGGTTTTAGACAAACATTCCCAGAATGCATGTATCTGACAATTCAGCCAATCAGGTTTGAGACAAACATTCCCAGAATGCAACATGAAATACCCTATACACAAACTATCCCTGTGATCATATTTGATACCATAATAGAAAGCACATATTTCTGGATTATTATAAACAGATTTTTAACAAACTAAAACAAGTTTAAAGCAACAAGTATTCTACAATGTTAAAACACCAGAGGCTAATAACAAACATCATACATATAAATGTTTTATGAACAACATAGTATTTCATACCTTTTGAAGAGAAACATGAATAGTAAAAAAATGTATGTAAACAAATATTTGAAACTAAAGTGTACATAGCCAACATATACTATAATATTGAAATTGTACATAGCTACATAATGAAATATATTCTTATCATATGAAAAGGTACAAATTACATCTTTAGTAAAACATCAATTTAAAAATATAATTTCTCAAAATTAATCACTAAATTTATCTCTTTTACAATAAACAATTTAAAACAATAATATTTTAAACTTTTGCAATAATATATATTTGATTATTGTGAAGATCTTGATGTACAACAAAATGTCATGATTGCTGCATGATAAAGGTAAATGATAGAAGTTGTATAGAGATCTTCATTCAGCACATTAAAACTAATATAAGATGGACTGACTATTAACATAGCACATTCAATGATGCACATTTCATTGGCTGGGACAATCAATGAGGGCTCAACAAATTTCTTTATGATGAATCAAATATTGGGCAAAGAAAATACCATGTTTCCACTAATATCCCCCCAAAATGTAGGTTCAGTATGTTTTTTTTTCTAAAGTTCAGGATATTATCCGTATAAAAAGTATTGACAACAATAAATATAAAAAGCTGGAAAAATGTCTCAGGTCAGTAGAAAAAAAATATGGTCAGTCAATTTAGTGGACGTCACAAACTTTTAATTTTACTTCTAATGATGGAAGAAAATATGTGCTTAATGGAAATGCTCAACAAATTTGCCTCTTAGGAAGAAATAAATTTAATAACTATAATATGTAACAAACAAGACTTTCATATAAAGGATAATAAGTAAAAATATAAATGATAATACACATATTCAAGCATAATCATAGAATTACTTCAATAAAATATGTGAAACAAACTGTCATAATAATGTTATAAAAAAAAATAGAATATTATCACAAAATTGTTTACCATAAATCATAAAAACTACTTCATTAAAAATATGTAACAGACTGTCATAAAAATGTCGTCTAAAAACTATGATACTTCCATACATATATATATAGTACAACATGCATAGTGTAAATAAACAAGAATAATAAATCTGAAACTAGCACTAGTAAAAAGTATAAACATATATCTAACAATAAAAAACATACAGTCAAACTGTGAACAAAGGCCACCCTTAGGAAAAACACAATGTGGTCTTTACGGACAGGTGACCTTTATTCGGAGGTCAATTTGTTCTAAATTATCAATGACGGTTTTTAAAAGAATAGCCTTTATTCGTAAGGGGGCCTTTCTTTGGAGGTGGCCACTAACGCTGTAAGTTAGACTGTATACAATACATGTATATATAAGTAATTAAACTAAAAAATAAAAATTAAACACACCAATAAGACCATCCATTTGTTACTTGACCTACTCATTAAAAATTCAAGACCCAACATTAGCGTCAGCAATTTTGAATAAAAGATGTTTTGTTGTTTATTCTAGCTTTTTGTTTTCAATACAAGCATATAATGTTAACAAAAATATGCCTACCGTCCTACCGACTGTTTAAATTTTGGGTCGTGTCTGACTTCAAGCATGGCTTTACTCTAAAGTTTCTGTTTAATAATACAAAAGCATGAGTTGGATGCTGGAAGTAAATTCTCTCGAGAGACTGTACTTTATATCTAGAACATAATCAAGGTACAGTCAAACTTATGAACAAAGGCCACCTTCGGGAAAGACAAAATGTGGCCTTTATTGACAGATGGTCAGTTTGTTCTAAAAAATCAATGATGGTTTTCCAAAGACAGGCCTTTATCCACAGGGTGGTCTTTATTTGAAGGTAGCTGCAAACACAGGTTTGACTGTATACAAAAAATATATATATCACGGCACATACACACAGTTAAAGTTAGTACTAAAGTATGAGCAGGAAATAAAAACAAGCAATAATCAAAATTTAGCAATAAAATTACAAGCATTATAAAAATGTCATTACAATAATAAAATTATTTACCTATGTTACATTTGTGATAACAATGAACAGTCGTAGGACACTATAGAATGTACATGTCAGTCATATCAAGTAAGTTAGTGTTCACCCTCATAAGTTATACAAAGGGTTTACACTAAGTTAGGCTGTTCAGCATTCAAGACTACTTAATCCTGAGTCCGAATTACGTTGTTTTTTGTTGCTGCCTTCTAACCTATTTCTTGTCACATTCACAGAATCAGTACTGGAATCTGAAGCATCAGACATATTTCTACAGGGTGATTTATTACCACTCCTTTGATTACCCACAGCAAGATCGATAGGTTTCTTATCTAGAGTTTGTTGTTTCGGAGAATCTAACACTGGAACATCAGTATTATCATTAACAGAATTTTCCACTTGTGATTTGTCTGTGGCCCCTAATTGGTCAGAAGTGGACAAATCTGTAGCAGAAGGTGTATGTTTCCCATTAACAATGGTACTAAGATGTACATAACCTTGTTGAGCAGTCTGAGTCAGATCTGGTACACTGTCATCAGTGACTGGTATATCTTTAGTATCTACAGCTTGTTCACGACCACCGTGTGGTGAATTGTTGTGCACAGTCTTTATCATTTCCATTTGATCTACAGCAATATAATCGGCTGGTTGTACTTTTGTGGAAAGTGTATTAATAGCATGTGAAGTAAAATAGCTGCTGTCATGGTTACCATTGCCTAAATTTGATGTTTTATATTCAGGCGGCACTGTTGGTGAGGTGTTATGTTTTGCGATAACTGCTGATGTATCATCATGGTTAGAATAACTAGAGGCAGGAATTGGTATTCTTTTTAACACTGGAAGGTCATTTATGTCATTAAGAGTATTCTCTAGAGATAGAGGTGATCTATTATCACTATACTGTACAGGTGACTTGACATATGAATCAGGTACTGGGTCAGAATGTGAAATATCACCACCATATTGTACAGGTGACTTAACATATGAATCAGGTACTGGGTCAGAATGTGAAATATCACCACCATACTGTACAGGTGACTTGACATATGAATCAGGTACTGGGGCAAAATTTGAAGGATCACCACCATATTGTACAGGTGACTTGACATATGAATCAGGTATATGGTCAGAATTTGAAGCATCACCACCATACTGTACAGGTGACTTCACATATGAATCAGGTACTGGGTCAGAATTAGAAGGATCACCACCATATTGTACAGGTGACTTCACATATGAATCAGATACTGGGTCAGAATTAGAAGGATCACCACCATATTGTACAGGTGACTTCACATATGAATCAGGTATATGGTCAGAATTCGAAATATCACCACCATATTGTACCTGTGACTTCACATATGAATCAGGTATATGGTCAGAATTCGAAATATCACCACCATATTGTACTGGTGACTTGATGTAAGAATCAGGTACTGGGTCAGAATTAGAAGGATCACCACCATATTGTACAGGTGACTTCACATATGAATCAGGTACTGGGTCAGAATTAGAAGGATCACCACCATATTGTACAGGTGACTTCACATATGAATCAGGTACTGGGGCAGAATTAGAAGGATCACCACCATATTGTACAGGTGACTTCACATATGAATCAGATACTGGGTCAGAATTAGAAGGATCACCACCATATTGTACAGGTGACTTCACATATGAATCAGGTACTGGACTAGAATTTGAAGGATCACCACCATACCGTACAGGTGACTTGACATATGAATCAGGTATATGTTCAGAATTTGAAGGATCAACACCGTATTGTACAGGTGACTTGATGTAGGAATGTGATATTTGGTCTGAAGTTACAATGGTATCCTCATATTGTACTACTGACTGAACATATTCGTCAGACATGGGAGGCGAATTTTGATTTTCATTATTATGTGATTTCATATAATCAGGAATGCTCAATTCATCATCTTCAGTACAGAAACTATTGGTAAAGTCAGAACATGAAGAAAGATCAGTTGGTTTTGGAATTGATTGGAGTTTAATTGAAATGTTTCTTGTATGATCATCAACGTCAACACCAATGTCCATAGTTGAATCTTTCAGAGATACATTTTTCACATCGCATTCATTATTATCTCTTCCACAAGATGTACTTACATCATGAGCAACACCGGTTTCTATGACAGCTTTATTATAGTCATCATCTGATATTCCAGAATCTTTTGTTACTGTTTCTTTCATTTTGGAAATGTCTTTTGACATATCTACAGGGTGGGGAACCGTACTCTCATTGTGGAGAATTTTATCATTATTATCACAACAATAAATGATCGTATCAGTATTTGGTACAATTGGTTCAAAAGCAACTTCATCTTTTGTTTTTTCTCTCAGGACAGCTTTGCAGTATCCATCAGGATGTACAATAAATCCTGGATTCTTGAAATCTTCAGCTTTAGGTGTTTCAGGAATGCCGCTATCATTGCTGTCCTGTCTGTCAATCTGAAAATAAACACATAATCTAGTATATAACGATTCAAGAATAACTTCATGTATAATATACGTGTATAACAAATACCTACAGACAAAAAAACAAGACGGAAATTTAATGCAGCAGTGAAAATGCTGGTCACAACATTACTCTTAGCATGTATAATAAACATATGCTACATATATAATAATATTAATGATAATAATAATAATTATAATACAGTCATGATAAAAAAAAATTGGTAGACTGATTAAAGAGAATACAGTGGTAGAGTGATGAATGAGAATACAGTGGTGGAGTGATGAATGATTACAGTGGTAGAGTGATGAATGATTACAGTGGTAGTGTGATAAATGAGAATACAGTGGTGGAGTGATGAATGATTACAGTGGTAGAGTGATGAATGATTACAGTGGTGGAGTGATGAATGAGAATACAGTGGTGGAGTGATGAATGAGATTACAGTGGTAGAGTGATGAATGATTACAGTGGTAGAGTGATGAATGATTACAGTGGTAGAGTGATGAATGATTATAGTGGTAGAATGATGAATGATTATAGTGGTATAGTGATGAATGAAATTACAGAGGTGGAGTGATGAATGATTATAGTGGTAGAATGATGAATGATTACAGTGGTAGAGTGATGAATGATTACAGTGGTAGAATGATGAATGATTATAGTGGTATAGTGATGAATGAAATTACAGAGGTGGAGTGATGAATGATTATAGTGGTAGAGTGATGAATGATTACAGTGGTATAGTGATGAATGAAATTACAGAGGTGGAGTGATGAATGATTATAGTGGTAGAATGATGAATGATTATAGTGGTATAGTGATGAATGAAATTACAGAGGTGGAGTGATGAATGATTATAGTGGTAGAGTGATGAATGATTACAGTGGTAGAATGATGAATGATTACAGTGGTAGAATGATGAATGAAATTACAGAGGTGGAGTGATGGAAAAGAAATGCCACAGTTATGACATTATCACATAATTCAAAGACAGGTACGCAGACAGATATAAAATCTCTGGTTTAATTGGTAAATTAATTCATTAATTGCACTTACAATATTCAGAGTTTTCTGGTCATCAATATTGTTAGGAGATACCTGTACCTAAAAGTGAAGAATGACTTCTGTGAGTATAAATTTTATGAAAGAAAAAAAAAAACATAACTAGTACAAAACACTCCCAGTTCCAGTGTGCCCATACCACAAGACTTTTTGGTAATACAGAAAGCAAAGTTTATCAACAAACTGCTTGATTCAAAATCTTCAACTTCATGTTAAGTTCTTTATTTCTTTATCAAATAGGACCAAATAAAGTGAAAGCTAAGACAAAAAGTGTGAACTACAAGTGCAATGAAATTGTTTTTGACAGATGAACAGATTTTGCCTGAAAATGGAAAAAATGTAATTTTCTGCAAAATTTTGTTTGACAAATTACAGTTTTCCTGTTTTTGGTTTGTTGATTAACTACCGTATGCTTGCCATATTACCAAAAAATGATGTCAAAGTCATCTGGTATGATGTCAAAGTCACCTGGTATGATGTCAAAGTCACCTGGTATGATGTCAAAGTCACACTGAGCTTGCATGATCCCGAATTTCTCAGTCATCATCATTGTTGAAAACAGAATATTTCAATGCAACTATTTTAAGCAAATTTAAAAATAAAAGTCTACAAAAAGTTTGATTCAAATCCTTTCTTCTCTGTATTTAAGTACAGTAAAACCTCAAATAGCAACCACATCAATATTACGACCACCTCATTATAACAACCACTTATTTTCAGACTGGCTTCCAAGAATTGTCCTATAGTTCAACCTGATAATGAGACCACCTCATTATTATGGCCGATTTTTTGGGTTGTAATAGTGATAGTGGTCGCATATCAACTTCTAACCAAATCCAATATCATGCTCCTTACTGTGGGTTAAAGATGCTAGCAATATTTCATGTGTTTTGAATTATCATAATTTAAATGATTATTACACTTAGAATTATCAGCACTCTGACTCATCAAAATGTGTCTGGTATTGTCAAAGCAATTACAACTTTTTGGGGCTAATTAGGATTCAATTAACTGCCTGGTTTCCAGTTTATATAAAGATCAGTTTTATAAAGTCTAGTTTTGTCTAAAGAAATTGAATCAAAAGTTAAAGAAATAATATAGTGACTCTTTGTTGCAAAAAAAAAATGTTTGAACAACTTCTTCCTTTTTATTTTCTGTAAATGTTCTGTGTTCTTGAAATACGAAGATATCAACAATATTTACATCGATGTGATTATGTAAGAATGAAAAGTATTGTGTTGATTTTTGCAAATAAGTGAGCCTTGTCATGATGATCATGTGCTCCAAGTGTCAAGTTAAAATCTTTAGAAATGTTTGAGTAATGGGCAACATTTAAGTTTTTGCATGACAACGACGAAGGTTACAACAATGAGGACCCATCAATCATAATAGCTACCGGTAGACTTTTTCTTCCAAACAGACAAGCTAATAAAACAAGCAACAAATAATTAGAAACAACAGCAAAAAAAAAAAAAACCACTTAACAAGACAATCACATGTCAGAATCAACTACAAACATGCACTTTAATGTGTCATGAAGAACAACTTCTACACAGGTAAACAATATATCAGACTTACATCAAGAAGAAGATATACCTGTATCATATACCAAGTCAACATTCAGAAAACTCTGTGTCAATATGACCAATAAAATACAGTATAACCATTTAAAACCAGACCCTTTCTGCACTGAGCCAAAAGTCTCGTTTTCCAAAAATTCTGGTTTTTAGAGAACTATGGATTATAAAAGAAAAAAATGGGACTTGAAAAAATCATCCAATTTTCAGAGAATTCCAGTTTTCATGGAGTCCAGTTTTCAAGAGATGTACATGTACTGTATTATACATTTTACTTCATTATATCTATACAGAACATTATCATCTATATAAAATATGGTCAGTGTACATAGATCTATATAAAATATGGTCAGTGTACATAGATCTATATAAAATATGGTCAGTGTACATAGATCTACATAAAATATGGTCAGTGTACATAGATCTATATAAAATATGGTCAGTGTACATAGATCTATATAAAATATGGTCAGTGTACATAGATCTATATAAAATATGGTCAGTGAACATAGATCTATATAACAGTGTGGACAGTGTACATAGATCTATATAACAGTGTTGACAGTGTACATAAATCTATATAAAATATGGACAGTGTACATAGATCTATATAAAATATGGACAGTGTACATAGATCTATATAAAATATGGTCAGTGTACATAGATCTATATAACAGTGTGGACAGTGTACATAGATCTATATAAAATATGGCCAGTGTACATAGATCTATATAAAATACGGTCGGTGTACATAGATCTATATAAAATATGGCCAGTGTACATAGATCTATATAAAATATGGTCAGTGTACATAGATCTATATAAAATATGGACAGTGTACATAGATCTATATAAAATATGGTCAGTGAACATAGATCTATATAACAGTGTGGACAGTGTACATAGATCTATATAAAATGTGGTCAGTGTACATAGATCTATATTACAGTGTGGTCAGTGTACATAGATCTATTATAATAGTGTGGACAGGGTATATAGATCTATGTAATAGTGTGGACAGGGTATGTATATTGATATAAAAGCATGATCAGTGTATATTTAACATGAGGATACTTACATCTCCATGGAACGTATGATTTTGATTGAGATCTGGTAGTTTTACAGCGGTAATTTTCTCTTTCCAAAGTTTGTATTTCACGTTACTTTTCCTGTAATACAAAATCGTTGAAAAATGATCATTTTGTTATCTCACTGTAAACAATGCAGAAATGAATTAGGATTGAAATAATTAGTCCGTTAATGCAATTTAAGTTGGTATTTGGCTAAAAAGTTTCAAACCTTATGTTGGTAATCTCCTTTAAGTATAAACAATATTTTTAGCATTAATTTGAAATCAGTTCCTTCAACAAGAGGACCAGGCCGTCACAAAATACTCCTATCAAAAGTTAAATTCTTCCATTAGCTTAAATTCTGTGTTAAGCAAAGGTTGATTAAATAAAAAAATCATTATAACTTATTCTGTTCAAGCAAGAAAATTTTGTTTGGTCAATGTCCAATAAAATCTGATTCTGTCAGAGAGCATACTAGGTTATTTTGGTCAATTCTGGACAATGCAAGGGCAATAACTCCAGAATGCTTGAAACAAACTGACCGGTTATTGATCATGAGCAGGATATTATATCCATTTATATTGTGACAAAGTTGGATGAAGATCAAAATAAAAAATGTTTCAGTAACAGAGCAGACAGCAAGTGATCACATATTACGACCTGGGTCCAAGGTTATGGAACTTGAGATTGGTCTCCGAACTCAAATCTCATGTCTTGTCTTTTAATGCTAACATTTGATTATCATCAGACAATAATGATATTATTGATACATTATTCTGACAGTATGATTGACCTGAATATGTATTTAAAATATAAATGTTCCCTATCTTTTCAACCAATATACTTTGAGAACAGAATTGAGATTTGAGCTCAGAGACTGCTCAAGTTTACAACCTCAGGGCCTGTTTATACAGGTGATAAAAAAGAACGTTATAATGAAAGTAATAGAGTAACAGACTAAAAATATCAAAAATTCAAAAACCAACTTGATACAACAGAACACTCCAACACCAGCTAATATCAGGAGAATCAAACAGCTTGTTACAATGCCACCAATCTCTTCAGGTTTCAGTGCTGTAAATACAAGAGACTGAATACATGAAACAAGAAATGCACCTATGCCAACATACCAAGTTTTCAACATTCTTTTCAGAAGAAACTATTTCCCTATTTTTAGCAATAGTGACATTGACCCCAAAAACTCCCCTCTACGTAGTCCTTAATAACAACTTGCTATGTACCATGTTTGGAAGCAATAGGCCAATCAAAACTAAAAATATCAACTGGAAACAATTTGTCTGATGTCGCCAAATGCTTGACGAACAAAGAATTTACCCAAATCTTCTAACCAGACATATTGTTGTAAAAATTTCATACGAAGTTTAAATCTAGCATTTCTTTCACATCATAAGTCTATATGAATAACAAATCTTAAGCTCAAACAGGCTTCTCAAAACTGCTGGAATACTCGTCTGACATTTGGTCAGGCAGATAAAATTTCTGTCTGACCAAACAAAAATTTGTCTGACTGAATGTATTATAAATAAGTGATAAATGCTGTAAATCATGCCCAACTGCCGGACATCTGGTCCAGTACTCACCAAAAGTTATTGGACCTGCTCAAAATTTACCTGACATGTCCGACAGTCTGGCAACTTTCAGGAAGACTGTTCATATAACAACTTGTAGCTTTACAGATAGACCAGTATGTTTAAGATGTGATGTCATTATACAAAAAAATGACTAAGTTCAGACCAGAACAAAATTTCAATAAAACTAAACAGATATTCACAAGAACTAGTAAAAGAAATCTTAACAAAGCTGTAACATGTTTAACTCATTGAAGTGAATGGCAGAGAATAAATAAAAAAAATATTCTAATTTTTAAAACCTTACATCTGTGTTCAGGCGTACCACGCATTGGAGCACTGGGCGGTCCAAAACAATCCTCATCAGAAACTCCTCGGATTTCTACTGCGTATTCTACTTCTTTAAGATCAGTTAGAACTGCTTTTCCCAATTTTCCCGATAACATTTTTTCTGTCAAAACAAGAAACCTTGTTTAACATATGAAATTGAATAATTGTTAGCACCATATAATTACAATTAGAACTATTTATCAACAAATCCAAATTAACAAACATGACACCTCAATTTTTCAAATTTAAAACAAAACATTAAAATAATAATACAGTCAGAGCATTCATACACATTTAACATAAGACAATACAGTCTAACTTGTATTTGTGGCTATATCCGAATAATGGCCACCCTCTGTATAAAGGTGATTCTTTGAAAAACCCTCATTGATTATTTAGAACAAACTGATCCCCACTTGTCATTAAAAGCCACATTTGCTCTTTCTCAAGGGTGATCTTTATTCACAGGTTTGACTGTATGTCTTTTTTTGTCCATACCCACCTTTGCACAATCCTGTGTCAACTTGACAGTAAGTTACAGCATAGCTGTTTATAAATGGCTCCCCAGATTGACACGGAATTTTATCCCATGTGACTACTAAGGTGTCATCTTCTGATCCCGCTAATACATCAACATTCTGTACACGTATAGTTGGACCTATGAGGAAAACAAAATTGCCACACTTTCACTAAATGTGCCTGTCAAATTATTGGGTGGTGATTGGATTTCAACAATTCAACATGGAAAGTCAATCATCTTTTTACTGAATCAGGGCCCATAATTCAAGAGCACCAAGGGCAATTTTGCTGGTTATAACATTTGGCTGAAATATTATGCCCATAAACATACTAATCAAGTTTTGTGAAGATTCAATGAGAGCTCCAACTTGAAGAGTGGACAACTACAATGCACGCATACATCTGCCTCCAGTGTATTGAAATAATATGTTCCATCAAGATGGGCATATAACAATCAAACAGAGCAAGTGAGTTATACTTTAAGTGACAGTCCCATGCTGAAACAATAATAGAATAATGCTAACAATTACATACACATGACACATTTCTGAGTAAAATTGATTATTCCTTGAAGTTTTGGAATATTTGTTGAAGTAAGGCTTTACTGCAGACTCTCTGCAAGGCATACATTTGACCCTTAAAACAGAATTTTGACTCATAAATCAATAAAACAAAGCTTCTGACTCATGAGAATTTGTAGCAAAGGTTCAAATTTACAATAAAATTAGAAGGATTTTTTTTTACTCTTCAAATTTTTTCAGCCAAGAGTCATTTTTGACCCTCAACTTGTCAATTCTAGAGTCTAGTGAAACCCCTGTCTCTGGGAGACGACATTTTGTCCCCTATTTTCTGTATGTTGGGTGGGTTTTGTCCCCTATTTTCTGTATGTTGGGTGGGTTTTGTCCCCTATTTTCTGTATGTTGGGTGGGATTTGGGTTGATGGGTTTTGGGTCTGGTGATATTTTGGAGAAAGCGAGATTTCTTGTATGTTGTTTTTCTTACTTATAAATAACAATGACACATGTGACAAACACAAACATAAGCAATTTCTCATGTTAATGGTAGTAAAACAAGGTATTAACAATAACAAGAATGAAAAAGCCATTAGTTGCTGCGAGGTGAACTGGTGAAATGTACACATGATCAATTTATTTCAGAAAACTGAGTTATGTCTTTGTGACAAAGTGGAAAACACTTTGACAAAAGAAGCCATCGCAAATTACAAGCAATGACTTCCTTTGCCACAATCTTTGTGTGGCAGAGATGTAAGGAAACACGGTATTATGAGGTAAAGGGTTAAATCCAGTGTGCAGTCAATATCTCACCAGCAGATGATTTTAGATGATAGACCCTACATGTCAGGTGTATTTTTGTACAAAACAAGAGCTGTTGAGTTTAAAAAAATTCTTGTTATCATATCGACAGGCTTGAATCAGTCCAGAGCACTGTGACCTTGAAACTTATTCTTCTGAAGATTCACAAGTTTCAGTGTACATTTAGACTTAAAAAATAGGTTTGTTTCCGGTAACCCAACCAACCCATCTTTTACCTACCAACTCAAGTTTATACGGCATCCAAATCGTATAGCTATATTGTAATATTCACGACAGTGTTGCCGATATTTGTAAAAAAAAACGTAAAAGAAAAAAGTCCCTACCTACCAACCCATATTTTTTGGGGCATGAAACTGGAAATAAACATTTATTTGCTTAGGCCATATGTTATTTTGAAGCCTGTGTACATAAAGTGAGATATACGTCCTCGAAGATCACAAACTTTCAATTCATTGTATTTTCTTCCTGTAAATTTCAGTATCTAAGGTTAATCTCAACATATCATTTATCAAAACCTATCATGACCTTCTTTCAGTCTGATATGATCAATAAAAACAGGAAATAAAATATGATATAAATAGTAATGCACTTGAAGACAATTTAGTCAAGGAAAATAAATCCATCGATGGAAGATAACTTGTACTGTTGATACTTACAAACACCCTTTGTGTAGGCACAAGTTTCCCACTGAAGTCCACTACTGCCACTGTTAGTAACTAACGATACACCGTAGGATAATGTTTCAGGAGATTCTATCGTCATGGATACGGCATGTGTATTTGCTGGATAAAAATCCCATGTCATCACCCCATCATTTTGCTGCAATACAATAAAATCTCAACTCTGTTCCAATAATATATCAGAGCATTTTTTACTGAGATTTAACATTGAACCAACAGCCAGGGTCATTTGGCCACTTTCCAGCTTTAACAGCGGAGGAAGACTCAAGGCATACACCTTGGCAGAACCATCAACTGTCTGTAAGCTAGCTGGACAATTTCCTAACTTGTGAATTCTGCCTGATCACGGGTGAGATTCAAACTCACAGCAGTGAGGGGCTAGAGTTTACTGATCAGAGACTGTAACTAACCATGGAGCCCTTCATGACACAACGATAGAATACAACAGTATGATTTTTACCTTTGTAAAAATGCTGGGGCAAACATTTTGTTTCTTTAAACAACAAAACTGCATATAAATCACACAAAATCTTGTCATCTAAGGGCAAAAGTTAGTATGGGGATCCAAATGTATGGCTATATAAACCATGAAATTCTTTAAAATAAACTATACCTTACAACCACCTTGCTCCTTTGTGCATCGGAATACATAGTAACCAGTTAAATCATCTACGGGAGGATGTGACCATTGTAAATACACGGTATGATTGTCATCGTCTTTTGTATCGTTGGCTATCTCTACCTTCAAGTTTGGCTGTATTATACCTGGTAAAATTCAACACACAAGTAATGCACCATTATTTTAACAATTTTTTTCTGTTACAGAAGAAACATATTATATCGAACTCGATTATATCAAATTCCCACAAATATCAAAATAAATATAAAGTCCCGAATTTTATCTTTCTTTTTACATATCAAAAAGCCTACCTATTTCAAATTTGTCAGTGTCAATATTTTTGTATATCAAAGTAGATTTTTGGTCCCAAGCATCGATTATCAAAATCGATATTTAATTAATGACAATTATGTAAAAATAATTATTTATATATCAAAGTTTGTTTGTATCAAACAATTTTACTAAGTCCCTTGAACTTTGATATAACAAGTTTCAACTGTATTTCCATAAATGTAATGCTCAGTTATCCTCACAAATATAATAGTCATCTATTTCTACAGAAGTAATGCCTTGTTATTCTCACAAATATAATAGTCATCTATTTCTACAGAAGTAATGCTCAGTTATTTGTTTGAATTCAAAGCTCTATTATTCCTACAAGCATAATAGTCATTATTGATACAGTCAAACCTGTGAACAAAGGCCACCCTTCAGAAAGACAGAATATGGCCTTTATTGGCAGATGGCCTTTATTCAGAGGTCAGTTTGCTCTAAATAATTCATGATGGAAATTTCAATGAATGGCCTTCACTCACATTTTGGCCTTTATTCCGAGGTGGCTGCAAAAACAAGTTGACTGTAGATGTAAACTAACACAATATCTCTCAATTTGTGGTCAGTTTTTTTTAACTGGGTTTCATGCCATATTACAATAATTTTTTAGTTAGATAAAGCAGCCACTTCACCTAACCAGCTTTCCTGGACTGTATACTAACCAGAACTAACTAACCCTTCCACAAGGAGCCAACAACTTTTCCACTTATGGAGAAAAATCATCATTTTTTTCAAATTTTCCTATAAGAGTATGACCTGTCACAATGGGATTTGAACCCGGATCCACAGTTGTAGTCAGAAAGTTTGCATTTACATGATACGTTTATCTTACCATTTGTCCATTTTTCCACAGATATAACAGACACACTACTAGCATATCCAGCGTCATTGTAAGGTATGATAGAAATTTGGTAACTCTCATTACACAGTAAAAGGTCTTCACACCCATATAAGGAATCTTCAGACAAGCTGGTTGATTTTTGTGAAGAATTGCTTTTAAATGTCACTTTCAATCCTTTCATGTCGCCATTCTCATCTTTCACATCAATGGGCTAAAAGTTTAAATAGTGTAACAGAAGTGAGTTAATGTATAAATCTTTACTTTCACTTTGTTTTGACATTGCACCAACAAACAGGGTCATTTGGTAACATTACCAGCTTTAACTGTGGAGAAAGACCCAAGGCATACACCCTAGAACCACTAACTGTCTGTAAGCTAGCGAGACAGTTTTCTTACTTATGAAATTTTGTCCAGGAAGGACACACCTTGTGTAAGGAAACAAAACACAGATAAATAAACAAACTGGAAATACAGGAATTCAACCAGCAAGCCAATCACTGTTAATATTTTTCAATCCACAGTCAAACCTGTGAAAAAGGCCACCCATGGGAAAAACAAAATGTGGTCTTTATTTATTGACAGGTAGTTTTTATTTGGAGGTGAAGTTGTTCTAAGTAATCCAAAACTGTTTTTCAAAAAAAATTATTCACAGGGTGGCCTTAATTCAGAGGTGGTTGCAAACACAGGTTCGACTGTATATAGGAAAAGACTTTCTTTTTCTATTGTGAAGATTCAATACCATCATGTTGATCTTTTTTGTAGGAAAGCTGTCAATACATGTTATTCTATGATTGAATATAAAAACTACAGTTTTACCTGTAACATATAGCAGACCGTTCTACGTGGGTCATTTTGGCATTCAAGTGGATTCCATGTATAACCTCCCATAACAACAGCAGGACTAGAACTAGGCACTGTAATACAACACAATTGTTTCCATTATCAGACAACATAAGAAATACTTTGTTTGGGTACACATATATACACAAACACAGGAATTTACACAAATATGCACATATTCACATGAATATACACAAATGTACACAAAAATACACCGAAAACATACACAATGATATAGAAGTATATATTGCAACTCAGATCATAGACTATTAAAATACAGAAGAACCCCAATTGTTCTACAATAGATTATCCAAAAATCTGGCGAAATCCAAAATGAAATTTCAGTCCCGATATTTTTTCCCAATGAATTTGATGAAATAAAATTACCTCAATCATTCAAAGTGCATGTCCCAAATACCACGGTCTGTCTGAAGTGATTAACAGATTCCCAATATCATTCATACGCGTATTTTCACATATATAATCTTAAGTCACCAATTAACCTGACTTGTCCATTGAAGGGAATCATTACCAAATCAAAAGGTGTAAACATGCCAACAACAAATAATGAAGCTACACTTAACCACTGCTAGTTTGGTTGTTTGCAATAATGGGAACATAATTATTTGTGAAAACGGTAAGTTGGTTCACCTTCAATTTTGACTTTATTAATAAATTGCATCAGTGATATCATAATTTGACTTTAATTAGCAATTAACACTAAAGGTGCTTACTTTTTGGTGGTTCTTCCCAAAATGTCCCAAATTAAAAAAAAAACATACAAGACACAACACCCATATAAATTACAGAACTTGGGTTCAAAATCATTCCATTGTGGACGATGGATATGAACATGATTGCCAAAGGTAATGCAGCTGAATTGTAAGTAAAAAAGAAAATATAAAGCACTAGTTTGTTGTTAATATTTATTTACATTTACTTCATTATCTATCTGGGAGTAATCTCCCTTTATTTCTGCACATCACAGTCATGAATAATCCAAACACATCTGGATTTCCCATACGAAGGATTAAGTGAGACCATGAATTATCCAAAATAATATTTCTGATTTTCATAAATTTCAGACAATTGTGAATTTACTGTATTTTAAGAACAATGTTTTCTCCCCCAGGAGATGTTAAACTGTCAAGGTCAATCACATCATTTCACAAGGTCAGATATAAATCCTAGAGAATTATGTCTTGACAAACATTTTTGTTCTAGATTCACATATTCATATACACAATTTGTTTATAAGGCTGGAAATAAAAGAAGTCCTGCCAAGGCTTATTTGACCAAAAATATGTACATCTAAAATCTTTTCTTTTCTAATTTTTTTCTAAACATACCTTTCATAGAAATATGAGACTTGATTTATCCTAAAATATTTTCAGAAACTTAGGTTGGCATCCAAAAAAAATTAGGTCAGTAGCATAAACATAAACAAGACTATTATTTTTCCAGCCTGACATAAAAGTTTGAATCAGAAGATCGAAAACGTTGTGACCAATAATATGTTGTCAATCATTTATTACCATCACTAAAAGTCTGGCTTGTTGTGTACATAGCATCACTCCAAAATCCACCTTCTTTATATTTTATAATTACACTGATAGTGTATAATGTATACTCCTGAAGACCGCAGAATGTGTAATTATGTAAAGCCCGGTAATCAGTCTCAGGTTGAGTATTAAATACAGCCTGAAAAAGTACAACCACATTATATATTAGGCCATCCTTAAAACTACAGCTGCACAGAGTGGCGCAAACGCTTGTCTGTTTTACATGTTGGCAATGGGGCTCACTGTTGCGATTTCGAGTTTGAACATGATAAGGTATAATTTTGACCAAAATTTCAAGTTAAAAAGGCACATACCAGTAACTCCAAAATATAGCGTACAGAATATGCCCCTTGTCGTGCAACTGCACGTTGCCAAGGATAATCAAGTATTCCAAGTGTCATATTGATATCTTTAAAAATGTTTGAGTGATGGGTTACATTAAAGTTTTTTGTACAATGATGATGACGATGATGCAGCAACAATCATAATAGCTTGACATTTTCTTCAAAACAGACGAGCCAAAAAATATTGGTTTACAGTTATGACAAACTAATTAAACGATTGTCTGACCCCAAATATTTTTTTAACAATTTTGAAAACAAAATCTTCTCAATATCTAGCTTTTATAACAAGTTCATGTCAATCATTATACTATAGAACTTAGTACAGAGTGTATTAGGCATACAACAAATAATAAAGACCAAAGGGTCCATTTCATATACACATCTTAGACAAAATACTAACTCCCAAACTTAACAATCTTGCTACCCATTGTTTGCATATAAATTATGATATCCTATCAATTGTTTTGAAGACATATTGTTAGCTGTTAAATGGCCTGAAACCATGTATTAAAAAAACAGTTATCTAAGGTATGACATGTATATGAAACAGTCCCTAGGACTCCTGTCATTTTTTCTGAATTATCACACAATGTTATAATGAGGATGGAAATAACAATCAAATGTACTAAGGCCTATAAAGAAAAGGTTTGTTTCTTGTTACCTGCCCCCAAAAATATGGGTCAGTAGGTAGGGATATATCTTAATTTTCTTTTATTTTTTATATATATATCGGCAACACTGTATGGGAATATGTGTGCCGTAATATACATAAGTTGTGAAAATTACAATATAGCACAATGATTTGGATGTAAAAACTTATGAGTCAGCAGGTAAAATATTGGGTCGGTCTGGTAACTGGAAACAAACCTTTTTTTAGGCCTAACTGTGCTCAGGTGAAATGAAATATACCCTGTCAATAAGAAAAAAATGTCTGAATTCTTTACTAAATTCCTTTATGGATTATGGGTCAAGTAACAAAAAAGGAGAAAGTCAAACTTACATAACGATGACCCCACTTATCTGTAAGTGTCAAATTCTGTGTTTTAGGGTACTCAGGTCGTGACTTAGATGTGTTCCACTTTATTTTGATACATGTACTGTTAACAGCCTCGCTGGTAAGTCCTTCCACTGGATTCGGTTTCACTGTAAAAAAACACACACAGCATACAATATGCAATATGAATAAATGTAATAAGGTATCTCAATGCTATCAATTGTAACCTATCACTGAGTTTTGACACTTTGCCTCATAAGCTCATAAGAATTCAAAGCTAATATACAAAACATCAAATTTATTTAAGAAAATTGGGTTATTTCTCTCTGAAAGAGTGGAAAACATTGTGGCAAAAGAAACCATTACTCATTACAAGCAATGGCTTCTTTCGCCACAAAGTTTTCAAAAGTCGCCTGCTTCAGATGCAGAGAAATACAGTATTATGAGGCAAAGGGTTAAAGACATGAAGCAAATCAGTTTTTATTTTTTACATAAAAACTCACCTATGGTTTCTGTATCCACATCATATTTATAGAACTTAGTTTTTTCACGGTTCCCACAAGTAGAATAGGTTAAATTCAGTCTAATGTTGATATCCTTCATAGAGAAATCTCCATTACTCGTGCTCTGCCAGAAACAGAAATTATTCTTAGCATCCAATTGTGGACACGATCTCCAGTTTAAAGACACAGACATTTTCCTGGAAATACAGATGTATTACATCCATGATGAAGTATGTAACATAAAATATGTGACTAATTAATATTTTACCAAGGGCATTTGTATTTGATATTTATCAGGCCAGGTACAGAATTTTACGTAAGGGGTTCATAAGCACATGACATAACATTAAGTATACTATAGTGTAACAACTCCAGAGAGGCCCTCTCTTGAGCAACAACCTCCCTTCAACAACAACATGATTTTTGCCCACTGTACAATTTAACTATCAATTTAACCTCTCTAGAGCAACAACCTCTAAACAACATAATTTTGCTTCTACCAAAGAGTGTTGCTTTGGTGAGGTTGCACTGTAAATGTTTTAAACTGCTTAATTCATTTCCAAAGGGTATTGAGGAGAACCCCTTAATACTAATACAGTCAAACCTGGGAACAAAGGCCACCCTTGGGAAAGACAAAATGTGGCCTTTATTGATGGGTGGCCTTTATTCAGAGGCAAATTTGTTCTTTATAATCCACAACAGTTTTTCAATGAATGGCCTTTATTCGCAAGGTGGCCTTTATTCGGAAATGGTTGCAAACACAGGTTTGACTAGTCAAGGGCTAGTGAAATTTCTCAAAGTAATGTGGTCAGGCTAGTGGTTAATAGTTTATTGTCAATAGTCCACATAAAGTTTGTTTTGTTTAGTGCATTAAAAAAATTGTTCGAACACTGATCCAATGGACTAAATTGAAAATAACCAATCTACCATTTACCTTTTTTTTCAGTGCATCTGATTTCCACTATATGCATGAGTCAAGAACTACTCGCGATAATTTAATGACTAACAATAAAAAAATTTATCTTACAATAAAATCCAGACACCAAGATCACTAAAATTAGATTTTGATTCAAAACATGCAGTACTGGACAAAAATGATGAATGATTCTTAAATTCTTCAGCAACATTACAATTAACACACAATTTACCCACTTTGGCATGGGTATTTCCATTAAATATAGCAGGGTTCAGACTAAACAGATGCAGGCCACACCTCCATCTTAAAGTTCACCCTTGATGTATTAACAGTCAGTATAACAAAAAATATAAAACAAATGAGGGACTCCATGGTCAAGCCCTCTGACTGGTAATCACTATCCCCTCACCACTGCGAGTTTGAGTCCCACACAGAACCAAACTTCACATGTGAGGTAGCTGACCAGCTAGCTTACAGAAGGGCCGTGGTTTTAACCAGATGTAAGCCTAGGGTCTTCCTCCATCATTAAAGCTAGAGAAGCCATCAAATGAACCTGGCTATCAGTGTGACATTAAACCCCAGTGAAAAAAAATCCTGCATACAAATCTAACAACAACAACAACAACAACAAAAACAACAGCAGCAGCAGCAACAACAACAACAACAGCAGTAACAACAACAACAGCAACAACAACAACAGCAACAACAACAACAACAACTGTTGGATGTCAGACCATCATTAATTAATGAAGTGTGTTATGTTGCCCCACTGCCATTTATATTTAAATGAAATTGCATAATGGAAATCAAGTTTTGAATTTCATCCAAACAAAGCTATTATTTTACTTGATGGGATCATGATACTAAGCTAAGGCATAAACAATTGTTTGTTTCCAGTTACATGCTAACTGAAAATAGAGCAGGTAAGTTGAGAAATTTTTATTTATTTTATGTTTTTTTTTAATTTTTTTTTGTTCTTTAGGAAGCTGCTCTTGAGATTATTTTTGTGCAGAAAGATAATAAACTGAGACAGTGGATGTACTGTTCCTTGGACCTAATAAAAAGTCTAGAACCAACGGGAAAAATAAGGGTAAGTCAGGTAAACAGAAAGAAACAAATTTTTTACCGCTAAGTATCACATTATATTGACCGAATTTCATTGACAAAACAATATGCACACAAATGCAATGTTCTATATGTCACGTGACCCTACAAACAAACCTCTCGAGATAAAATTTTGTAACGATTAACATGTAGCTAGTATTAATACTAGGAGAAATGTACAAGCATGCTACTTGACCTAGTTTATCAGTGGGGGAGGGGGATTATAACAGGCTAATTGCGCAATTAAATTAAATGTACAACAAAAATACTCCACATGAATTAATGATCCAAAGCAGTTTCCAAAGTAGTTGTGTCAACTCTTTTTTTGTCACACTTACCACTCAAAGACTACAGATGGTTGTTCCTCATAGTAACCCTTGTACTTCCAAGAGCAATTCAAACTCTCCACAAAATTGTAAGAAATACAATGAAAATCATAGACCTCTGGGTTTGATTCATCTGTAATGAAAACAAGTTCATTAAATAATTTTAAGTAGAACTCTGTAGAGTGGCACCAAATGCTTGTCTGTTTTACATGTCAGCAAGTGGGGCCACATTTAAAATTGCAAGTTTGAACATAATGTATAAAGAATAAGAGTTAATAACACATTCCAAGTTTTGTGTTGATACCTTTGATGGTTTTCAAATCATTCTATTCAATAAGCAATTTTGACTAAAATTCTAAGTTAAAAAGAGGCATAATTCCAAAAATATAGCTTTCAGAATAATGCCCCTAGTCTTGCAATTGCACCTTGTCATAACAATCAAGTGTTGTGTTGATATCTTAAAAAATATTTGAATAATGGGCTACATTAAAGCTTTTGCGAAACAATGACAATAATTACCACGACAACAATGACGACCCAGAGCTCAAAATAGCTTGACTTTTTCTTTGAAATAGACAAGCTAAAAATATCGATAAAACATTCTGACATTCATCAGTTTCACATGGTTAGATTTTTTTAGCGGAGGCAACTATTATATCAGATGACAAGCACATTTTATGAGAATACGTAAAAAGAATACTCCAATCAAATTACTAGTACTTCTTTTGCATTTTTAGTTAAATAAAACAAACATTAGAAAAATATGGGACAAAAATGTAAATGATTCTGCATCGAAACGCATTTTAAGGTATATTCAATTTCATGAAATTTCAAGTAAAATATTTGAACAATGAACACGTATACATTACACATACAAAGCTCAAGCAAGACTTAAGGTCATCCAGTGGTAATTATAAGGTACAGAATATTGTACACATATTTGTGTAGTACACAAACAAAAAAATGGCAGAATTTTTACATTTATCGAGGGGGGGGTTCCATGAACCAGTCGCGTGAGTGCAATGATGGACTTTGCATTGAGTGCATTTGATACAGGGGTCAAGTTGCTGGGTGTTCTATATGTCTTAAGGTACATCAAAAGTGAGTGAAAGGTTACACAAAGTGATTTATGTTATTGTTCTCCACAAGTCACTGGCTTTGGGGAAGATAATACAAGCAAGAGGGTTGAGGTATAAATCCACAACAGTTGTATGTTTTTGTACAACAAATACAGCAAAAATTGCACTACAAAAAAGTTTTGCTTCAGGGCAGGAGACAAACTGTTTTACACAACTTTATCACAATAGGAGAGTGGACTACAGGTATCAGAATAAGTCACTAAAAGGAAAGTACATTTAAAACAAAGATCATTAATTCACAACGTACCGAACTAAACTAACCTGAGCAAAAATACAATTTATACATGAATATAATAGTATATTGTCTGTTTCTACAATCTGAATACAAATATTAATACATAGGAAACATATCCAGATAGTAAAATACAATGTCAAATATCATGTCTAAGACTGCGTACTTATCAATATGGCAAATAACAAGCACTTATATTGGTGAACTCAGTTACCTCCCCAGTCATCTATGACATTGAAAAATAGTGTCAACACTTCCTCATATTCAAATATTTTGATTGTAAGTTGTGCATTATTTTTGTAAAAGACAATGAGAAACTAATGTATCATCATATCTATATCAAAAGTTCTAAAAATATATTCAAAATGAAGTTAGTCTTCAGGACATGTGGGGGTCTCAATTGTCAAGTGGGCATGGTCTCAGACTAGTAATCACTAGCCCTTGAGGAAGCTGCCCAGCGGGCTTATTGATGGTTGGTGGTTCTACCCAGGCATGTGCCTGGGGTCTTCTTCCACCATTAAAAGCTAGAAAGCTGCAAAAAAGGACCTTGGCTGTTGGTGTAATGTTAAACCCCAGTGAGTTATAAAACATTTAAATTGTGTGTACATTGAATTTATCACAATGTTAGGTGCAATACATTATCAACACATAACATGAGTCTTATCTATTATCAGAATAAATATTAGGGCTATAGATAACCAGACATGTGGTAAATCAACCTAATCCATGAATTGGGGCCAACGATTCACAAATTGAACCACAAGTCTTTATAATACAGAAAATATAACATACTTCAGATTTTATGGTGTTGTCACCGTAGAATACAGATGAAACTTAATCCTACAGTCTGGTAACTATAATATTTTATACTAATATATATATTATATACTTACGATTTATTTTTATAAACAAGGGAATGCAAGAAAAAACAAACTTTTAACAGTGTTTAGTACAAATTGCTGAATTAAGGTACACTCTACATAGGTAAGAGAATGTAGCAATATTATACAACACACTTTCTGCATATAAATTTACATCAAGTTAAACACTTTTTTATTAAAATTGTGATCATAAGATCACAGCGGTAGCAAGTCTTTATTCATGCTCGGTTTTCAGGTTTGAATAGCGATTGTCTGAGTATTTAAGTACTCACTACAGCCCTAATAAATACTGCTGCTGAAGTATTCCGATAATAAAGAAATTTTGCTGAAATATTTACTTTTTCTTACACAATTTATGCTGAAATTCAAACATCATTATACAGTCATACCTGTGAACCATGGTCACCAACGGGTGAGAAGAATGATACTGTAAGGTTTGTACAGCCTTTTGCAAAGATATGCTTGGTCTAATCTACAGTCAAACCTGTGTTTATGGCCACCTCTGAAAAGACCACCCTGTGAGTAAAGGCCATTCCTTGAAATTCATCACTGATAATTTAGAACAAACTGACCTCTGAATATAGGCCACCTGTCAATAAAGGCCACATTTTGTCTTTCCAAAGGCTGGCTTTTGTTCACAGGTTTGATTGTATTACAAAATGAATGACGAAAGTAAGCTGTCGTTTTCAGGAGACTGATATCACAGATATGACTGTACAATTGCAAGCATAACACATCACCAAAAAACAAGTAAAGAAACGCACTTACAAGATGCTAATATAGTCGATATATCTCCAAGTCTTAATGACATCTCTGGTTTGATTCCATTAGTTGGTTCACTGTAGTAACAGCTTACAACAACATTTTCAACACTGGTTACCATGACGATGTACTGAGATACAGATGCATTAACTGCAACTATATCAGACTCTTTAACAGCAACATCATCATCATCAAGATATGTTCTTTGAAAGAAAAGGATGGAGTGATTTGCTTTAGGATTGTCGTGGAGAGTGCATGTAAAGGTGACGTTTTGTGAAACACAAACATGAGGATCCATAGGTGAAAGGTCACCATTAAAGTCAGGGTCAGCTGCAGTACAATGAAAATAAGATACAAACATTAAAATTATGCAAGCAACAAAGGTAAGTAACAAATACAGTATAAAATTGTTCCACAGTTTTATATGAAGGTAAAAGACAGAAGTCTGATGATGAATGTCAGTCATTTGCTGGTAGAAACAACTTTCGGAACATCACCTAAAGGATACTATATGTTCACCTGCAGCAGCACGTACCTTGTCACTGTAAGTGTATAGTTTGTCTGCATGAGTGCTCTGTAAATCTATGTGACAGTCCTAACTATTATATTACATTTGATAAAATTATCATTGATTGTGGGTAAGGTAGTGCAACAGGAGGCATTGAATCTACACTGAAAGACATTTCTAATGCAACACTTTTTAAAATCGTTTTTCACAAAAACAGTTCAAGATATTTTACTTATATTTTACCAGAACCGGTTTGACTACTTTCTGTAAATATTTTCAGTGACATCATTCATCCATGACAGATTATCAGTTCTGCACGTTATATAGGTATAAATTCAAATTTCTGCACAAGGAAATTGATTTGGGCGAAAAATTATGACTTTTATCTAAATATAACTATAGTATTAAGTTAGCGACATTGAAAAATCATCGATATCTTGGAAAACATTAAATGGTTCACATGCAATTACAAGAGCGCGCACACAATCTGCATACTTTGGACGGGCCATTCAGTCAGACGCGTGAGTTTGCGATACATTTTTAAATACTGATAATGCCATGTTAATATTGTTTAATTTATGATTTTTGTGGTAAAATACACAATTAGTTTAAAATATAATATTCACTTTCATTTTAATCAGCAAAAGCTAAAATCACTCTTGTTTTATATTTTCAAGTGGCGCAAGTCTTTGGCAGAAATTGGCAGACGGGCAGGCAAGCGGTGCAACCGCAGAATCTACCAGGCCCTGGTAGAAATCTGGAGCAGGCCCTTGTGCAGGATTGGAGGAACATTCCACAGAGATTTGTGAGGAACTATATAATGTCTATGAGACAGAGGTGTGTGAAGATTATTCGAGCTCAGGGAGGACATATTGGATATTAACTGTTCTATATCATGTTTTTCTTATTCTGTGAAAAGTGCTGTGATAAAGCATTCGTTTCCTGCCATTTCTTGTTGTGTTGCAAATTTTGTGATCTATCCTCCCATACTTATGTTTAATTTTTTTAAATTTTGTAATTTTTATTCATTGACTACAATAAAATTTTCACTATACATGTATGAGGTGTTCATTTATCTATCTTCTAAATTTCATCAATAACCATTCCCTTAATAACCTGAATACACTAAAAATCGAAAGTGTTGCATTAGAAATGTCTTTCGGTGTATGCTTTGGAACTTTTGACATTTTTACACTTTGTATTTGTTGTTGACAAGCCATCTTTTACCTTTACCAATACAAAACTCCAGTGAAACAATCTATAGCAACATAAAATGGTGACTTGGAAGCTAAAATAAACTGCTCACTTTGTACATTCAACATTGAAATCTGTCTTTCTTCACCCATAATACATGCCACAGCAGGTATATGATCACTCACAGCAACAAAACTCATTGTACAAACAAGTTTAAACTCGTCCTTGTAACCAGATAAGCTACTGATGGCTTTATTATCAATGTACAAGCTGACTGTATCATTGAGGAATAAATTGTTACCCTTGCACACAAATGTAACGTTATCTGAACTACAAAGAGATGGATCCATCGGCTCTAGTGTCAGTTTTCCTTCAACAACAGCTGTAACAAAACCAGCAAAGCATTGTATCTTCCATATTCAGGGTATCAACTTCAAAATCAATACAACATGTACAAATCTATGACTAATTGAGATAATTATCAATATAAAATTAATAACAAGACCATTATCATGTCTCTGCATCACTCATCAGAGTTTGGCAAATTACGGCACTTAAGTATTTCTAAGAGCATAAAAATTTCTAGCACTAGACAAGCATTTCATTGTTTGCAATCAGATAAAAAAACAACATCATTGAAGGCTATCTGTCTACATGGAGGGATTTGAACTTACAGTGGTGAAAGGTCAGTACTGCAGGCCATTTTTATGCCATTTCTGGATCTAGTATTTGGCCCTGTTCCCCAAGTAAAAAGGTATATATTTTTCCCCATTGAAAGAGAAAAATTTCCCCATAATCATAAAAATGAAAATGTTCTGCCATTATATACTGAAAACTATTTTTTCATGAAATAAATCATTTAAAATATTGTGTTGAGTGCTCTGTTAAATAAATAAAATAGACATAACTTAGCATTTTGTTCTTTCATGATTATAAGCCTTTTTATTTAATAATTCCCCTATGTGGTACTTCATGATGCAAATTTCCACTATCAAAGGGACCTGTTCCCCAAAACCATAAGAAGAGCTCTGCAGAGCGGGGCAAAATACACCCAAAGGCTGAGTTAACATGAATACCACCTTAACATGCTATGATGATAAGTTATACTCCCTCTTGCTCAAATGAAACACTTCTTGATCTTTGTGAAAGTTTAAGATAAATACTTTATAATTGAAATATGAAAGTGTAATTGTCTACACAAGAATTTGCTGTAAAAATATAAAAAGGGCCAATAACTCAGTAAAAAACAGCAATGTGGATTATCTCCCCTTTATGCACAACTAGACATCAATAACTATCATCTGTCAGAGTTTAAAGAAAATGGGTCCAATAAAAAAGGAGTTGTTTGCACAAGAATTTACAGTAAAAATATAAAAAGGACCAATAACTAAGTAAAGAAACAGCAATGTAAATTATCTCCCCTTTACACACAACTAGACATCAATAGCTATCATCTGTGAGAGTATGAAGAAAAATGGTCAAGTAATGAAGGAGGAGTTGTCTGTACAAGGAAAACAGACGGACGGACGGACAGACAGACAGACGGACGAGTAGTGCCATAACATAAGAAGACCCTTTGGGCGTATAAAAAAGGGCTGTACTAGTAACTTATGATATACTAGTCATCTATATTTACTAATTGACCATGAAAGCCCTGGCCATAAACAATAATGTGCCAAACAATAATGTACAAACATGTTTCTTCAAGGGCAAATTTCAGTAAAATCAGTAATCAGTCATAGAACAACCAAGTTCACTGTAACTGTGATATACTGTATTGTTTGGTATATCATTGTTCCATGGTCAATTATTAAAAATATCTGACATTAGTGGTTACTATTATTAGCTTTTCACCACTGTGAGTTCAAATCCCACCTGAGTCAATTAGTGAATGCTTAGAAAATTAATGCTACTTTTCTATATGAGCAATTATTGAAACTAAAGCCAGCTATTTCCACAAAAAGGCAAAAATACTGAACATGATATCATATCAATAATATACAGTAAAACACAGTTATAATGAATTCATGGATAATTTCTTCAGTATATCTCTACTTCACTATTTCCGCAGCAATGAAGCAAATAACATGTTTAGTGAAGTTATACACCTCACTGTATCTGATTCTTCATTATACATGTATATCTGTGTTCACTTTAACCGTGTTTTACTGTACCGTGTTATTAAGATTACTTACCAAACAGGAACATACATCCAACCTGGACAATGGAAGCATATACCAAGATACCATAGCAACAAGATAGTCTCATCTTGATACCACACTGTGAAAATGTCACGTCAACACACAATGAGTTTCACAAGCAAAACAAATTGGAAGTTGTTATTCATAGCTGAAATAATGAAACATTATCATAAATATCATTTATAATTCATAGTGTGTCATGTGATTTAAGAGATAATAGCTTGCAAAAATCAGTATGGGAGTAAAATAACAATAATACAGTCAATCTAGCTCATGTGACTATATTTATGAAGCAACTTTTTTCTTAAGTGACTACATGTATAAGGCAACTTTTATCTTAAGTGACCACACATATAAAGCAACTTTTTTCTTAAGCGACCACATGGATGAGGCAACTTTTTTTCTTAATTGACCACTTCAAAATCCCAATGAGCATTTTTCACAATGTTTTTAATGAAATAAGCAAACTTCGCTCAGAACTATCAGCGATCGTTAATTTGTGCACAGAAATGAAAATAACATAATTACCCATACAATATGATATATAAATGCAGATGTCCACAATTAACATGAGTCAAACATGAGAAAAATCATTAAGAAAAGTACACGGTCACTAGTAGTAGTTACATAATTTTTGTTATGAATTAAGTGTACATGTATATAAATTATACACTTGCTAATTAAGTCTTTCTTGAATTTAGCTTACACTAAACAGAACCTTGTTTTTTGCAGGTTTTAACATCTAGTAATTTTTCCAGCTTTTAACAGGGGAGATAGACCCCAGGCATACACCTAGGTAGGTTTATTAGCTACTGGACAGCTTCCCTACATGTTAAATAATAATTCTGGTCATAGGAGGAATTAAACTCACAGCAGTGAGGGGCCAGAGATCACTAACTTTAGTCACATGACCATAAATTGTGAATTCAGTGTCAAAAATCAATAATAAAGATGGCTATCACTTAATTATCACAAAGTCAGTCTAATTCTAAGTGTAATTAATTCATTAAACGCATTCAACTAAAACTGGATTGAGCTGAATAAATAATAGCATTACATGTGCATGAAATCAGGAAAATCATCATGCAAACAATAGAGTTTGTAAAAATGTTGTATATATAATTTATGAGTTTATAGTAGTTTGTATGCCCGATTAGCTCAGTTGGTAGAGCAGCTGACTTGCAAGCAGAAGGTCGCAGGTTTGAGCCCCTCATCGGGAACTTTATTTTCTGCCTCCAATTACAAAGTTAATATACCACTAATGAGCAAGTTGATTTAATCATAATGATTGATACACATGAAAGTACAGTGCAACCTCTCTAAAGCAATATTCTTTAGGAGAAGAAAATTACTTAGTTGTTTAGAGAATATTGTTCTTAGAGTAGTTAAATTAATAGTTAAATTGTAAAGAAAAAATCATGCTGCTGTTGAAGAGAGGTTGTTGCTCAAATGAGGGCCAATCTGGAAAGGTTGCACCGTAGATTTATTTTGCCTCAGTGTTAGCCATATTAATTCAGCTTTCAGAAAGCCAATTTCATACATGAACTTACATGGGGCCAACTAAAAAAATGTCTTGCCATTGAACTCTTAACAGCATAATTAGTCGGAAAAGTAGTTCAGTATCACATTTTGATGTCAGAGAAGGAAATAATTAGACAAAATACTGTTCTCTTAGTTATGTCCAATAAAAAATAAACTAGGTACAAACAGAATTTTGAAATACAATAAAAATAGCTAACATTAAAGGGCTCAACAATATTTTTCAGGCTACTTGTCCTGCAGGACAGCTAAGAATTTTAAACTTGTTCTACAGCAATTTTAACAAATCATTTAAGTCAATTTCTACTTGTGATTAGGAGCGAACGAGTGGATTTGTAAAACCCTGATTAAACAGGCATTTAATTTTACACACTGCTGAAAGAAAACATTTTAAAACATACTAACTCTGACAAATATATCGCAAAACAAGGTAAGTAAAGAGTCTATAAATAATGACACTGTGGTTATTTTAATGACAATAACATCCCCTCAGGTTATATGAATCGCGTGTTTATGAAACCATGCATGAATAAATATGAAAATCACCTCAAATTACATACATAATTATACCTTTAATGTAAAATAATCATACATGCATTCATGAAAGATGAACAATAAACTCACATTGGGGAGGAGAATAATTAAGCAATGTAAGACTTTACTAACAATTTGTTTTTCACTTGGGTTTAGTAATGCACCAACAGCCAGGGTGGGTCATCACGTAACATTTCCACTGTTTAAAGTGGAGGTAGATCCCACAACATGCCTAGGTAGACCCATCAACCTACCATAAGTTAGCTGCATAGCTTCCTCACATGAGACCTTTGTCAGGTACCAGGTGGGATTCAAACTCACAGTGATGAGGGGCTAGTGATTACTATTAAGAGACAATAACCACTCAACCACAAAGGATCCAACTAACAATTAAACGGTAGTTTTCAAGTTTTAATCATGTATACACTATTATCTGAGACAGTAGAATATGGACGGTTCTGAAACAACAGGAATAGAAAGGGGAAAAGCAAAGTATCTGATGAAGGGCTCGAACCTGCGACCTCCTGCTTGTAAGTCAGATGCTCTACCAACTGAGCTAATCGGCTGGTACTATCACAAATAATTTATTTACATAAATACTATATACAGTACTGCTACATTGTATTATTATTATTATCATTAATGTCTGCTAACTCAGCTCAAAAGGTACAGCATTTAGGTCTAAGGACCACCAGGTTTGTGAGTTTGACCCATAGTGCAACATTTGGTTTTAGACATCTAAGGCCATTTTTCCTCCACTACAGATCATTTATGTTGAGACGATGACAGTGTCTTGTGGAGAATAAGATTAGTACTGATATAGAGTCAGGAAGACTTGTTAGATTAACTGACCACTCGTATACTACTAAAATAATGTTGAAAATATGTGTAAATTCTGCAAAATTATTTGAATTCATTTTTAGTAATATACATTTCACATTGATTACGAAGATAAGACACACATGGGGAAGTAAATGGAGATATTTCATGTATATCTTCACCAATGAAAGTCCTTTATCAACATACATGGTACTGAAATTTTACTAGTCATCAAATTAAAATGATGTTATCCGATATAATCAAGTTAAGGTATTAAATTTCCTTGATTCAGATCTTTAGAACCATCTACAGTTTGTCCAGGATTGATTGAAATAACCTAATTAGTAATGCAGACACTACAGTCATGCACATGCTTGCGCATGTTGAAATTAGGCCAGAAAAAAATCTAACACGTTGACAAAACAAATTGAGAAACCAGGTTGCAAAACTTTTCCCATTTTTTTTAAACATATCTTTTGTACTTTTAAGGTATAATTCATCCACAAATATTTTCATACAACGGATCTTGCTGTTAGAAACCTTAGGGGTCTGGTTTTAGCAATGCAGACACTACAGTCAAATGACCAAACCAGAACAGCGATGATAACTCCCTTTTAAACTGCACAAGTGACTAAGATTATTTGCATGTGTGTGTTTATATCAGATAACCCATACAAAACAGATAAAATCATAAGGGATAAAGAAATACTTTACTTTAAATGTTGAGCTTAAGAAATGGTATTTCAATCTCCATATCTTCTCTTTATCTCCCATGATATTGCAGGTTTTGCAACATGTGTACTATACACATGTACAGCAGATAATCAAATTATTGTGGATTATGTATTAGTTATCTAAACTGACCTAAATTTATCAGTTGCAACATGTCCTATAATCATATGGTAATACAGTGTACATTATAAAATTGTTGCAAAATACAGTTATCGTGAATTTATTATACAATATACAAATACAGTAGGACACAGTTATAATGGATTCACAAGGATCAAAGAAATAACTTGCTATATCCATAACAATGAAATAAAGAAAGGTCTGCATGGTCCGAGAAATGTAACTACTTCTCTTTATAAAATTGTTCACTATAACCACGTTCACCATAACTGTGATATACTGTATACACACAGTACAGAGACAAGGACATAAATTGAAATCAGAAAGGTACTCAAATCAAGATGAATGCTTACTACAAGCTTTAACAAGCTAATATTGACTGATAATGCTTTTCATAAGTTTGTAACAAGCATTTAGGTATTTTCACTCAGAACTCTGCAAGCTGGTAATGACCATGCAAGCTTGTGTAAACTTGTAAAATTGGGTTTTATTGCATGCTTGCGGGGGCTTCAAGGTATGAATTTGACTTAGAACTTTTCATGGTAGCAGTGGTATGAAAATGAGTGAAAGAAATTTTTTTTAAAAATCCAAAAAAAATGGGAAAAAATACAAAAATAAGGATATTACATATTCATAAAAAATTGCTAACTTTCTGTATGCATATGTTTATTCAAAATTCTCCTACTTTCTATCCTTTGCAATATTCTTGATATTTGAGTAAATGCACATTTAAGAACACAAGCAATTATTCTAATGTTTCTGATTCCTTAATTCCTTGTAAATAATGTTGTGTGAATGCGGTATATTCCCTTATAAACGTTCCTCCCCCAATAAACGCCCGCCCTTGGACAAGAGAAAACAAAAGTGATTTACCATGACAGGCTATTCTAATCCGAGATGATCAAGAGGAATTAGTAGAAAACACTTTTTAAATCCAAGGAATGACACAAACACATTTTCAAAAATGTAACGCCCCCCCCGGGGCTTTTTTAGGGAATATATGGTAGTATACTTTTCAATATTTTGTTTTATATTCTGTTTTACCAGTAAATCATGCATGTACTGTTTTTGCTGTTTTATTGCTTTTCAATTAAACTTATACTGACATAAATATCAATAATTTATTTTGAAACTGTATACACAATGTTACATTTTATTGACTGAACCGGGTTTTTTTTATATTTTTTTAAGCTGGCAGTGGGATTAAGCTTGTATTAAGCTAGCTGCAAGCTTGTAACATGCAAATCACAAGCTTATAATGCAAAATAACTTAAATCCAAAGCAAATGCAAGCTACATATTTCATGACGTGTAAATGTTCACAAAATTGTGTACAATGCAACCCCTCCAGAGTGGCCCTCTCTTGAGCAATGACCTCCCTCCAACAACAGCATGCTTTTTCCCCCACTGTACGATTTGACTATTAATTTAACCTCTCTAGAGCAGCAACCTCTCAACAGCAACATAATTTCGCATCTCGAAAAGGGTGTTGTTTTGGAGACGTTGAACTGTAAATGTGACAGCCCAATATGTGTAATATGTGTCTGTATATGTGACAGTCCAATATGTGTAATATGTGTCTGTATATGTGACAGCCCAATATGTGTAATATGTGTCTGTATATGTGACAGCCCAATATGTGTAATATGTGTCTGTATATGTGACAGCCCAATAATTGAGTATGAGACAACAATTATAATATCCTCATGAAAACAAGTCTTGGATAAAATTCCAGTTGATCACAGATACAAATATAGACACTATATACAATATGAGGATATCACATGATGTTAATTCATCACAAAAATACACAATGAGGAAATAAAGTGTTTGTTGTTAATCTAAATATTTATAAGGCCTAAAAAATAGGCTTGTTCCTATAACCCAAATGACCATCTCTTTTTACTGCCAACTGCATTATTGAACAAATATTTAGTTGAGTGTAACCTGTGGATGACAACACTAATTTAGTCATGTTCGATCTCATTGCTTAAAGTAAACAACAGATGCTTTTCCAATCATGGCAAGAAGTCTACTTGCGGTGACCTTAAAATGTTATAACAATTTGTCAAAAATAAAATGTTGGTTTTCATTTTTTGACTTGCAGTTGTCAGTTAAACTGATGTTACTTATATCAAATACTGTTAAGATGTCTCAAGACTTATAGAAAAAAATCCCAACCTATCAACCCATCTTTTTTCAGCATGTTACAGGAAAAAAACCTATTTTTTATGCCTAGGCAGTAAAATTAACACATGTGCATTTCATTGAGACTCATGGTGGAAAACCCTGACTCTAAATTAATTGTATAGATTTTAACCAACCGTACAAAGGCATGATAGGTACAGGTATTAGATCATGATTGTAATATATCCGTACACAATACTACAACAGCACCGAATTAAGTTAAAAATTAAAAAACAATGAACGTTTTGTTCATTCAGCAAAGGAGGCCTTCAAGACAACTACTGTTTTACATTGTACCCATATTAAGGCGTAAATGATTACTATAGCATTATATTGATACCTGAGCTTAAATGATTACTTTTGTATTATATTGACATCTGGGCTTAAATTATTACTATCGTATTATATTGACATCTGGGCTTAAATTATTACTTTTGTATTATATTGACATCTGGGCTTAAATTATTACTTTCGTATTATATTGACATCTGGGCTTAAATTATTACTTTTGTATTATATTGACATCTGGGCTTAAATGATTACTTTTGTATTATATTGATATCTGGGCTTAAATGATTCCATATGTATTATATTGACATCTGGGCTTAAATGATTACTTTTGTATTATATTGACATCTGGGCTTAAATTATTACTATTGTATTATATTGACATCTGGGCTTAAATTATTACTTTTGTATTATATTGACATCTGGGCTTAAATTATTACTATCGTATTATATTGACATCTGGGCTTAAACTATTACTATCGTATTATATTGATATCTAGGCAAAAAGATTACTATTGCATATACAGTCAACTCTCGTTAGGTCGATTTTTTCGGGCCCGAAAAAATACTTCGTCTTAACGAAAATTCGACATAAACGTCGGACGAATACAGGTATTGTATTAGACATTTTTGCCGTTGTTAGAATCACTAGTTCATGACAATTGGTGTGTGTGTAAGAATTACTTATTTGTGATATTTCTTTTTATTTACAAGTAAATAAATAAATAAATAAATAAATGATATTTACTTCATGTATGATGATTTATAAATAATACAAATATACTAAACTACAAATATCTTTCATCATGACATGTTTTACATATCCAATGTTTTGTCCTCCATTAAGTTACATATGATGATGTGTTTGCATTCAAGAGTAAACAATAATAATCTCCCTATTGTTATTGACTAAAAATTAAATCTAACTCATTGTACACTCAGCGAGGTGTGAAAAACATAGGGGGCAAATGCATAAAATTGCCAGACTTCGTAATAAACAACACAAATTAGGTGCAAAATTGTTCATTTGGACTTCAAAATTAGTTCAACATAACGAAATTTTTCGAGAGCAAAATTCGTCTTAAGCGACACAATTTTATATTCTTTTAGAAGGAAAAAATCGGGACTTAAAAATGCTCACCGACTTCGCCATAACGAGAGTCGACTGTAATATTGATATCTGGACTTAAATGAATACTATGGTATAACATTGACATTCACACTTAAAAGAGGAAATTATTGTTGAAAACAATCATAGTGTCCATTGTAAATTTGCAATAAAACACGCATGTCTAATCAGATTAAAATCAACTTTTTAGGAGTCCACATTCACAGTCGACTGATAAATGATAACATTCAATGTGAAAAGGCAAAGGATGAACTGACTCAGAAGAACATCTAGACAAATCCTGTACCAACAAAACTTCAAGCAAACAAGTGGTAAAATAACACCTACCAACTATCAATTATACTTTTTTATAACAATGACTAGTTATACTGTTTATGTACACTAATTGATAAAACATTAAGGAGGATTTCCTTTTGACTAAGTGTAGCATAAAAAACATAAATAAACTGTTGCTATACACATATCATTACTTTATGTCAAAGGCTGAATACAATATAAAATATTAACATTTCAATCTTTTTCAGTATGTCCGTTTCAAAGAAAATGTCCCGCTTTTATGACTGCTGCTTTGTCATCAAACACTTTTAAAGATATCAACATGACACTTGGAATATTTGATTATCATGACAAGGCAGAGTTGCAAGACAAGAAGCATTATCCTGAAAACTATATTTTTGGAGTTATGCCCCTTTTTAACCTAGAATTTCGGTAAAAAATGCCAACTAAATAGAATGATATAAACAGACAGGATTGGTGCTGCTCTGTAGAGCTTATGTTTTTACTGGGGGTTAAGTCGGACCAACAGCTAGGATTATTTGGCGAATTCTTCAGGCTTTAGTGGTGGAGGAAGACTCCCAGGTATATCTGGGTAGAAACACCAATCTTCCATAAGCTAGCTGACATTTTAATCCTAAATGTTAGTCCTAGCTGTATTAACTTTAAATCAGTTAAATGACTTAAGCTTTTAGATGTTCTGTCACAGTGTGGCAGAATGAGCCTTGAAAACATTTTTTCATATATGTACTAGCTGATTACTTAAAATAAAAAATAATTATCATGCTGGTATATGTATGGGTTTGATTTTCTTTCAACATGATTAAATTACGTAAGTTGCCTTAATATGAAACCTTCAATTTTTTTAATTGCAGTAAACTATGTCCAATTTCACAAATATTTACAAAACTAGAATTATATACTCACTGCAGTAAATTAAAACAGATTTTATAAAAATACAAATGTAAAGATTGCTTGATAAATCTATGAACTGAAAATTAAAGACATCATAAAAGCAAAGACAAGGTTTAGCGCTCTACTCTTAATTGACACAAGGACCATGTTTCAGACATCCCTGTCATCAAACATGTTTTAAATTAGGCTTAAATTAAAAAATTGTCAGTTTGCCGTTGCCAACCAACCCACCAAAAAAAACACCAGTCTGAAAAATTTTATCACTACAAATTGAATGCATATCATTTTTAAAATTTCCTTTCTATATTATTGAAATTATTCCTCTAGTTTCGTAGTCAATTTACACATGTCTAATATAAAAAATAACACTCTGACCCATACCCTTCCACAAGGAGTCGGCTGCTTCTCCACATATGGAAGAAAATCAACATTTTTGTCAAATTTTCATAGAAGGGTACGACCTGACCGGGATCTAAACCACTGGACCATGGCCGGGCCTTTCATTAGAGGTCATAAACAGTTCGAGAATTGTACTGGGTGGTAAGACGTAAAAAGGTTCCTAGTTTCTGCTAACCCAACCAACCTTTAATTATATGAACTAATACTTATGAAGCAAAACCATATATTAGAAAAGTTCTTCTGACATTCTGACCTTAGATGTTTTGGGATACTAGCAGAGACCAACTAGATGATGATTTTTTATTTTTCTAAAACCAAGACAACAAAAATATCTGCTGTCAAATTTTACCATTTCTTTACATTTTACTATCAATCTACTTACAGGGTTTTCACAAGACATGAAAAGTCCAGGGTCAAAATGACCCTTGGCTGATGATAATTTGAAGAGTCAACAAAATTTCCTTCTAATTTTATTGTAAATTTGACCCCCTGGTACAAATTCTGATGATTCACAAATCACTGTAATCAGGACAAATTTTTGGCATCAATTTTATATTCAATATCTTTTGTAAAAACTTTTGTCTCTATTTTGTATTTTTGTAAAAGAACAGTAATTTTTTGCATATACATGTATTTTTCAGCTGAATATCGGCTGTTTCCCCGAGCCCAAGAAAGTTATATATATATTATTTTTTCCCTAAAAGTGCGATATAAATAAATGATAGTTTTTAAATTTCCTCTTTTTTCTGACTTATAGCGCTATATTTCCCCCTTCAGAAAGCTACAGGTAGTTTTGAAAATTCAAAAAAAAAATCACTGAAGATTTATAACCCTATAGCTTGTATTCTGAACTTTTCCCTTCATGTCTGAATATGTCTGGATTAGACAGGTGTCACTGTATCTTCATACATCAAACCAAATTTTACAAAAATCAATATAAGTCTATTTAACTACAATACATGTATTATGAAAATTCAAGTGATTTATGCAACGTTACACACATAAAATTTTCAATTCAAGACCATTGAGTCGAGTGTCAAAATGCAAATTGGCTTCATCTATTATGTAAAATATAATGTTCGCAATAACATGATCTGGTTACAACTACATGTACATGTATTTTTAAAAATATTACCAGTGCAGAAAACATGATTGCACGACAGAGTTAAATCGGTCAGTGGTTAAAGGATTGTTCCACTCTTTAAAATAGGGGTAAGAAATACAATGACCAAGTACTTGTCTAAACATAACCTTGATCTCAATTAAAACAGACAAATGACTGGTATATATATATATAGCATAAACTATGGAAACATTCCAAAATGCCACTCACAACAGAGAATGAGCTTGGCTGATCTCTGAACTTAACAAAAATATACACAAAAAAAACCCCCAACAGTTCTGCAAACCTACCTACCCTATATTTTTGGGGGATGTTAAAGGAAATATGTTGTTTTTATGGGGGGGGGGTTGCCTAGATGACTTGCACCAACAGAGGGTCATTTTGCACCTTTCTAGCTTTAACACTGGAGGAAAACCCCAGGCTTACATTTGGGCAGAAACACTAACCCTCGGCAAGCCAGCAGGACATAACTTGGAAAATTCTTCAAAATGTACAGGCCAAAGGGTTGTTCATTATGAGATATTTGGTAGTTTAATATGTTGAAAAAACTTAACACCGTCTAGTAAGCTCTGGTTAGACACGTTTTAATGCCATTTTAGACTCAAGCTAGGTTCAATTTCAGCAAAAATCAGTTGAACAGTGTAACAGTTGAACGGGGTCCAATTCTGTGAAATTTTTTTCTTATTTAAGTTAATTTTGGGTTAAATTATGATGTTTTATAAAGAATTTATTGCAATTTTACCATCACACGTCCATTACTAGTGCCTTTGGGTTTTATAGTATCCTCTAAAACAGTTATTTAAAAAGTGAGAACATTGTGAATAAAACATTTAAGAAGTTATAAAATGTTATATCGTACAAAATGAATTTATCTCAATAATATTAAATCAAAATGAAAGTATTATAGTAAACAGGGAGTGAGAAAAATCCATGGTCTTAACTGGGGATCGAACCCAGGACCCCTAGCACTGTAGGCAGACACTAAACCATGTCGCTAAAGAGTTAACCTAAAAGCAAGGCTGTTGAAAGAGGCCCATATTCCTACAATCACTACAGTATAAATAAATTTTCTATAATTCATTTTCCTTAATTCAAGAACAATAAGAACGTAAGTTTTGACAAATTAAAAAAAAACAAGAAGAAGAGATTTAAAATGGATTACGAGGCATCAAAGCTTTAATTTTATTGTTTAAAAAATGTTTGACATATTTTTATAACCCAAGGAGTGGCAGCCTGAATACAGTTATGACATTAACAATATAAATCAGAATATTTTGTCGATAAATGTTCAAAGGCAGATATCTACTGTATCTTGTTAATTTCTGTATATGACATACTCGTACGGTGACTTTCAATAAGAACAAATAAGAAATATTGACAAATAAATAAATCAATAACAGATTGTACTAAAAGTACCATCGTGATCAAAATAATGTCACGTGCTCATTTTCAACAAACGTAAAACTTCCGTATCAACGTTGACGTAACAGGTGACAGTATTGTTTTTTGTTGTTTTTTTTCCGTTGAAATGAATAGTTATGTATAAAGTAAAACTGTTTTTATAATATCTGAAATGACATTACAAATGAATAGAAAAAAATTAATTGACGAAATCTCACCATTTATCCATGACTTCTTATCATCCAAGTACACGAGATATAAACCTACGCGACCTCAATTTTAGACTTGTTTATTTTTCCACGAAATCATACACGGCGGGCAGCCAATCTGGTTCAAAGATTACTTTCGAACCCGGACATAGAGTACATAAAACGTCCGTTCCGGATATTGAACAATAAAACTTTCAATAACGAGTTAAGATGTGCTCTTGAAATTATAAAGGGTTAAAGAAAATTAAGTTAATAACGTACCATCTACTCTCCGTGAGTTACTTCACAAATTCTAAAAATAAACATGGGGAATTTGGTAGCTGGTTCTCCTTGGCTATTTGCGGAACGGGTACCAATGAAAATTTGAATAGTGAACAGTTCCCATTGACTTTGTATATTGACTTTTTCCACACAATTGTTCACAGTAATACTTCGGTTTTACGGTCATTAAACACTGCAGAAATTCGCTGATATTTCTTTCTCTTTTGTAATTCTATGTTTATTAAAGTTTGAGGCCATTATATAATGGTCTCAGCGGAAGTGTAAATGAATATTATTTTTTTTTTAAATTTCACTAATTTAAGCAGCAGAGCGTGGACTCCACGACCTGTTCTGAATATGCAGAAACTGTACATTACATGTAGAGTCCCTGGAACATGGTAGATTAAAACAATAGAAAGTTCGAAACGACGCAATGGATAAATTCATGAACTAATATCGTAAGTCACGACCTCCCAATTATAGTCAGAAATTGATTGTTGCGAGTAACAATGTAAATGAAACAAGGGACACTTCATTACATTACATTACATTATGTATCGAAACGGAAGTGTTATTTTGTAAAGTTATGTGAGCATCCAAGTCAGATATTAGATATCTATCTGTAAGTGCCTTGTTCCGTTGG
The DNA here is from genome assembly GCA_008271625.1 of Lutraria rhynchaena. NCBI lineage: Eukaryota > Metazoa > Mollusca > Bivalvia > Venerida > Mactridae > Lutraria > Lutraria rhynchaena. The sequence continues at coordinate 98,535 of VIBL01000244.1, read as the reverse complement.
AAAGTGAAAGACATAGAGACCACAGAAAGATACAAAAAAGGATGTAAGGTCTTGTACCAGGGACTCCACATTTGTCCCTGCTTGTACCAATGAAAACTTTCTTCATACGTTTTACCCTGCTTTCAAAAGTCTATCTTAAGACATCCTCTCGAAAAAATATACCAAACTGATAAATGTTTGAATCAGAGTCTGAGTGCAAGATATCAATCATGTAACATATATATCTGTATGTAGTCCAACTAATTAGATTTGTGACGATTTGGCATGGTCCTTAAATTTGTTTTATAAACAAGGATAACTATTGTAATTTGTTACAGCAATATTTGTTGTAAATGTAAGCATCACGAATAAACCTACCTACCTACCTACCTAATTCATATATAAAATTGGCTAACCGGAAAGCCAATTAAGTTGGGCTAATCGGTATGTATATTTTTTGAGTCATATGGAATCCTCCCACATAAACACAAATCCTTGAAGACGATCGTCTCACCTGAATAAAGCGAGTGAGATGTTTTTTCTAAACATGACGCTCACTAGACATTTGTCACAATCACTGATTTTCAGTATGAGAGATGCTCTTTGAAGGATATTCATGCTTACCATGTACAACTATTTAAAAGCGCGGATTTAGGGTGTGTGGAGCCTGCGTGCGCCCACTCTAAAATCTGACAAACATAAATAAAAAAATTCAGTCATGTGCTGAATGTGTCCATATTATACATGAACATCTAGACCCCCCCACCTATTTCACACAAATCCAAATAAAACTTTAACAATCAAGTTTGATACCACATTAAATAGCAAACAAATTTTATCAGTGGTTATGCATAAAAATTTCATTTAAAATCCCGCTGGTATTCAATTTAATGGGTATAAATCCAGTTTTCCTGTCGTGTTTTAGTCTGACAAGTATCTCTGTCTGAGTCCGTCGTTTTCGTAAAGACTGCACAGACTTACCAAATATTCCCTAATTAACGCCCCTATACTTTTTGGGGAGCAAAAAATACAAAATACCAGCTAACATGCTGTTGGATTGCTTTTATATCAGAGTTCTGTTTTGAAAACACAGGAGACTTACTAATGTCTAATGTAAATACAAACACTAAATTTGAAAAATTGAAGAATTTGTACCTCTATTACCTTTTTGCAGAATGCCACATCCCAGGGGCGTTAATTAGGCAACACTTGGTATCTGTCTCCATTAGTTTGAAATATGTATTGTTTGCAGTAACAATAGTTTGTTGCCACACTTACGGTCATGTAATATCAATGTGTGACAGGGTATCTGTATTCAAACCCAGTGTGGGAGAGGTATTTTGTACATACATTTACACGTCAGACAGACAGCTTTTAATTGTGAATTGCGGCTCAGTGGTTTAACCAAGCCACGAGGCCAATATGACTAATTTGACAATACAATATGATACAATACATGTACAATACGATACACTATGATACAATGCAATGCAATACAATACCTGTACAATATGATACACTATGATGCAATGCAATGCAATACAATACAATATGATACACTACATGTACAATACTTGTACAATACGATACACTATGATACAATGCAATGCAACCTAACCCAACCCCAACCCAACGCAACCAGGCCCAACAAAACGCAACGCAACGCAACACAACACAACACAACACAACAGACTAAATTAGACTAGACCAGAATAGAATAAAATACAACTTTACTGCATTAGTTGACAAGTTGGGTAAACAGTAGGAATTATGTTTCAATACAGACATAATACTTAAATTCAGACATTAATGGTAGCCTCCAGATGTCTTCAAGACATTTTAACTGTTCATCAAGAGTGATTTAATGACACAAATATAAGAAATATTGAAAATTTGATGTTTTTATTTCTCTTCTTCTATTTTTTTCTCACAAAGATGCAGGTCTAGGCCATTATGCCTGCAGGCAGCTTTGCTTATGACAAACAAGAAACTGTAAGACAAATACACAGACAATAAATTGACCTAAAAAACATATGCATAAATAATGAAAGTCCAAATAAACAATTTATGAACATCAAAATGAAGAAGTAAGTAAAACACAGTTGATAAACGTCATTAGTAAAACTTAACAAAAATTTTCATATGGAACAATGAATTTCTACAGGCTCAGCTCTTTGGCTTGTTAAATCCATAATTTCCAAACAGTTTAGTAAAGAATCCGACATCCTCTTTGGGCATATCAGGTAGATTTAAATCATGTTTAAGTGAATTATGATCTGGTATGTCAGTCTTAAATGGTGGTTTAACTTGATCATCCAATTTTATCAAACTTGGCCCAGCATCTGTAAACAGAACAGGAATATTATCATGATGTGTTCACATGACAACTACAGTAAAACCCCATACAGCGACCACCTCAGTATAATGACCACCTTGTTATAACAACCACTTATTTTCCATCCGGGTTTCAATAACTACCCTATGATTCAACTTGATAATGAGACCACCTCATTATTACAACTGATTTTTCGGGCCCTGAAGGTGCTGTCATTATTGAGATTTTTACTATACAGTCAAGATGAGTCCCAGGCCAAGGCTATCATACATTGCTTTTGCAAAGTCTGTACATCCGTCAACCTGTACTGCATTGTTTTTCAACTAAATTTGTTCTTATTTTCTAAATTTAGATTAGGCCAAGAGGGATTGTACAGTGAGATATAAAATGACAGAAAATTTAAAGTTTATTTAGGCCTAAACAAAAAAAAGGTTACATGCCAAAAAGATAAATTATGGGTCGGTAGGTAGGGATTTTTTTCTTTTATTTTTACAAATATTTGCAACACTGTTGTGAAAATAACAATATAGCACTAAGATTTGGATATAGTAAACACTTAGTCTGCAGTTAAAGATAGGTCGGTTGGGTAACCGGAAACAAACCTATTTTTTAGGCCTTATTTAGATATGAACAAGAATTCTTCACTTGTTTTGAGTCTTGAGGAGAAAATTTGTACTGCATAGTTGGAATACGAACATAAAAATTATCTAGAATCATTGATTTTGTCATTTTTTATTACCTATGTAATTTAGACTGCACAGTTTTGATTTTGGCTACAACAGTAGTCTAAAGGGCTTATGATAAAAACAAATTTCATGTGGACTTTAATATTGAGAATAGGAGAATACTGGCCTACAGCAGGTCTGTCACAAGTTGTAGTTGATGTGGAATTCCCATCGGCATCTGTTTTTGTTATCGTTGTACAAGTTCGGCCGTTTTCTGTAATCTTCTCTACACGTTCTACAGATCCATCAGACTTCCGAACTGTACTTACACTTCGCATTTTACCAGAAATCTGAATATATATCATCAAAAGTATTGCAAACATTGTATAAGTTTCTGTTCAATACAGTTGCTGTGGCCGTGGTCCAGTGGTTAGTGTGCTGGACTTGTAACCTGGAGATCGTGGCAGGTCATACCCTTCAATGAAAATTTGACAAAAATGTTGATTTTCCTCCATATGTGGAAAAGTTGTCAGCTCCTTATGGAAGGGAAAGTTAGTACTGGTTAGTATACAGTCCAGGAAAACTGGTTATGTGAACCAGTCGCTGTATATAAATGAAAAATTGTTGAAGAACAGTGTTAAACCCCAGTGACAATGTCACATAAAAACAAACAAACATTAGTACTTTTAAGATATCTACTTCTACTTAATTGTACTTTTTCCCAAATTTTCTCTGTTAAAAAGAGGAAAAATTCTGAATAAAAGTCAGAGTTATGCAACACTGTCCGTAATTAACAAGATCGTGCACACTTTATCATATATCTTCAGTTTAATTTTTGCATCAATTTCAGAATTTTACAATTATTTGTTGTTCAATACAAACAAAATATGAAATCAATGAATATAATGTAAATGATACTTTTACATGAAAATGAAAAAAAATAAATAAATTATCCTTTTTAAGACATGATAAATACGCATCCATATCTCATCAGTTGATACATTATGAGTAGGAGTTTTGCAGCATGAGAATTCAATCACAGGAACATACCACATGTGATTTAATGACCAGCAGCAATAATACCTTTATGTTTGATTTTCAAAACTCGTTTTTGTTTTGAAAGTAAAATTGAGTCAGAATGGCTCAAGCATATATTATAGTTCTGTACTGAATTTTAAGTTCCTTGTGACTTACAAATGAGTCATTGGAAGGAAAGAATTTTGTATCCCTGCTACTCCATGGTGTCAAGTCCATTGATGGTCTTTGGTTTGGTGACAATGTCTGAATATAAAAGAAAGAGTTGTATATTAGGAATTCAGTAATAAACATGTAAATGTACTTCACAAAGAGACAAATATGTTTATCAACAAGGGATATATTGATTACAATAACATAACTAGTTAACTAAATATTCCAATGTTTGTTAAAGTATCGGAATATTCAAATACCAATTTAGGTTTACAGCAAACAAGGAATGTATAAGTCAAGGCCAATCCAACATTAAAAAAATTATTTATATGAAAGATGGTCACAATAGAAAACACAGGGGTCTAGCATGTTGAAGGGATGGTGTATAATGATGTGCTAAGGTCAAAAATGACCAAACAGACCAAAAACATTTTTAGGCCTAATACGTAATACACCATCCCTTCAATGTGCAAGCATCCTATGATAGAAAAAATGTTATCAGAAATTTGGTTACTATGCAACAGTACCAAGTATATGCTAAAGAAAAGTGAATTTTCCCAAAGATCTGCTTTTAGAATAATCTGCTTCTCCACAATTCCTCTCAATGGTTTCCATAATAATGCAGTATCATTTTATATTTAAACAAAATTCATTCAATAATGTTAAAAGAATAATGCTTCAGACAAAAAAATGTATTAAGGAAGGCAATTAAAATGTAAATAAGTCTGAGCTATGATTTTTACATACTGCATACAAATTAAAACAAAATCTGTCATAATTATGTTGTATTTAGATATGATCAGCATATAAATAAATCACAAGTAAGGGAGATAACCAAAAATAAGAAGTTAATAAGAATAAGAGGTATTATTCTTGTTCAGTGCACTTTATCTCAAACTTTTCCATTACCGGTATCCCTTTGAACAAAATCTGTAAAAAGGTATGAAGATATGCTCTGGATTGACGTATTATAGATGGATGAAGACATCTAGTATTTATATCCACAAGCATCCAATCATACAAGTATTGGTTAAATTTAACAAAAGTTAACCTGAAACAAAATGGCTGCCCTTGCTTACCAATCAAGGGAGGGCCTCAACAATTCAGACAAGTAAATCAGAGGATCGTGACAATTTCTCTACTTATATTAGACAACAAGAAACTGTTTCTTCTTAAATTTAACTGGAGTTTCATTTAACCAGTTTTATACAATTACTTTATTGAACTTTAAGCCAAAACTGAACCTAACTTCAACCCAGTGATTACTGTAACCAATATTTATACCATTGGATGCCCAGGAATCATAAACAATGCAAAGCACACCAACACAGAGATTAACCACGTTATATTATAAATACACTAAAAATGAACTGTGTACATTTGAAGCAGTCAGTCAGTCATTATTTCTCAACTGTTGAACTGTCTGTAAATAGGGGTCAGCTGTTGTACCAATCAAACTTATTGTAATATATATACAATGAATATAGTCAGCTGTGGAATTTATTAAACTATTGTAATACACATACAATGTATCTATAAATAGGAGTTAGTTCTGGGGTTAATTAAACCACTGTGATGGCCATACCTGGGGTTTAGCTGTGGAGTTGTGTGGAGTATCAGGGTCCTTTAGCATTGAAGAACGAGGATCTTCATGTATTGGAAAACCTCTCCCTCTCCTATCTTGAGGATAAAATCCTAAAAAATGGGAAAATTCAGAATATTTTCCTAAAATTAAATCACAATGAATACTTTCTTATATAACTAATATGGACATAAATAAAGGCAACAACAATAAAGGAACCAGGGGGACATACATGTTGAGTGGTTATATTCTCTGACTAGAAATCACTTGCCCTCAATAGTGTGAGCTCGAATCCCATCCAGGACCAGATAAATTTCCATACTTGTCAAGTCACATGCATTGCGCATGTGTCACACACATTTGAGCCTTGAATCACGCTCACACACTTAGTTGTCTAGAACACTCGCATATTAAAAATATTGTCCTCTAAAACACAAAAATGCAAGTTACAAATGTATTTTGAACAGTAGATTATCAGCGTGCCTGCTTTGCATAAAAATCGAATATTTCCGCTATGTAAACAAGTGTCTGCATTCTCATTTCAGCGGTAACCATGTGCATAGCCAGTTTTATTGATTACATCATATGAAACAGTGCTACCATACATTTTACAAGCGGAATAAGCTATATTTCAGGAGGTTCGTGGGGCCTCCGCCCCCACCCTTGACCCCTGTCCAGAGTGTTGCCCTGAACCAACCGGAACCTTGCAGCCCCAACTTTCAAATATCACACACCTGAAGCCAGTGGACCCATATCAGCTATGAGTTTCACTTGTGAGGAAGCAGTCCAACTAGCTTACAGAAGGTCAGTGGTTGCTTAAGTTTTTAAGATTTAGTGGTTACTTTGAATTATCAGTATTGTTAACCAAAATTAGATAGAAATGTCACCTACCTGGAGGCATTTCACCAGAGTGATTGAACATCTCCTCCATAAGTCGAGACATCTCTTCCATTTGACGAGTCATATCCCCGAAGAAAGCATCCATACCTCCAAATCCAAAATTTCCAAACGGGATAGAAAACTCATCCTTCTTGTCATCATCCATCATTCAATCTGAAATAAAGTGATTATTATAATATTATTACATGGGCAAGTAACTCCGCCACTGCCAGTCCCAAGCCTGGATTCAATAGGAAGAGAGTTCTGTGCTGGGTTAGGCGCTAAGTAATGTAAAAACCAACTTGCTACGGAAACTGCAAACAAATAGAATATTGAACGGGACAGGATGGATATTCTTCAGTCTTCTGGAAGTATGATAGGTGACAGTCAAACTTGTAGAACATGACTGAAGTAAACATCCTCAAACCAAAAACAATTCACGGTGCTGCCTTACGTGCATACCACCACACGAAGGATTAAATATGGAAGTAACATGAACTTGGGCTGGTACAGATGCAATTTATCTGGGACCGAAATTTAAACAGAAAAGCAATGGATGATATGTCCACAATACTGTCTTGTCTAAAATTCTTTCATTTCACTGATATTATTAATAAAAGCAATTTTCTTTGAAGAGCACAACTTCTTAACCATTACAAATGTACTCTACTCTTTATTACATGTTCTGCAAATAATGATAAAATAATATAAATCTTTACTTATCTTTTTCAAAGGCATGAAAAAGTAAATTTGTAACAATATTTACATAAAATATTACATCCTATCATTGTTCTAGTCTGAGTGTCATTATATGTTACGTGGTTTTAGAAGTGCAATATATTGTATAGAGACCAAGATTTACAAATTATATTTTGCGAGAGAGCATAAAATGCAGATGTATCTTATTAACAAAAGTATTACATGTAGTACTTTTTACTTCATCATAACTAACAATACACACTAGTGTAACAAGCACGCGCTTCACAGCTAACAGTAATTGAGACATTCATAAGAGCACATCAAATAACAGCCTAACTGAATAATAGATTCTGCTTTTTGGCAGACCAATTTAATAAATGAATTTGGATGGGCCATTCTACAGTCAATATTGAACCTAACTGCAGGATGAAATTTTAAATTTTAACCAATGTACCTACAAACTGATTTTCATAACTTGCTCAAGAATTGTCAAAAATAAAATTCCATGTAACTTAAAGGGACCCAAATGCTACAGGGATCAGACATTACTGACAAGGAAGTGTCAAATAAATCACAATATAATTTCATATCACCTTGAATAATTGACATACAATATAACTGAACTAAAATCATATTGGTTTTCCTTTTGGTAAATGCATAATTATATCAATCATTTGTGCTGCTTTTTTCACTACACGTAATCAGGGAGAACACGCATACATGTAGTCCCTCAGTCCAACCAATTAGGCCGTTTGTGATGGCAAGATTTTTTTATTTGGTCCCGTGCTGCTCAGGCTGAGAGGATGGCCCTTCCGAATTCATTTATAAAATCGGCCAACTGCAAAGCTGTATAAGTAAGGCTAGTAGTCTCTTTAATGCATAGTCCCTGGTTAATCCATCTGATTAAACTGTTTGAGGCAGAGATATTTTTTTACTAGGCCCCATCTTGGATCTGGCCCATCTGAACTTGATTATGATCTTGACTAACCAGGAAGCGTAATCCTAGATGTGATGAAACTCATAAACTAGCAGTTTGAATTTATTTATACAATTAATTATTCAAAAAATGTAATTTAATTATTACTTAGATACAAAACTAAATAAAAATAAGCCAATAGTACATTCATATGACAAGGAGTTCAATTGTCCACAGATTTTTTTCTTCTATGGGATCAAATTGTCCAGAAATCTTCTGTTCTTTAGCATCATTCAACAAAAGTCAATGTAAAAAATCACAGATACAATTAAAACACAGTAGATTCTTCAAAATCATAGAAATTTTTAATGTAATGAATGAAATAGTACACTGGTAAGAGAGATTCACAATATTAAGAGTTAGATACTGCAAGCAAATAATTTTCTTGGAAATTTCTAGAACTATGGTCTATGTTATTAAAGAAAATGAATGTGTGACAAAGTGGTTTACAGACATTAATGCGATAAATACATGAATAAATAGAAGACCAACCTCTAAAATGAAACATACTTACACCTTACTAAGCTATTAGTATCGAAATTCTGTCAGCAATGCCAAACTAAATAATTTCTTACGCAATTTCGGTCTTGATGACTAAATTCTTATATATGAATGACCTCCCCTGAATGATTAACGACCTTGACACTTCTCAGATGAAAAATGCGGACCACGTTAGTTAAGACATTTTTGAAAGAACTATTATCTCCAAGGAATTCAAAAGGTACCAACTGATTTAAAACGTGCCAATAACAAAGACTTTATCAATATTTCACTATTTAAATTGATGAAAACATGTACATATCCTGAGTCATAAGTTTTCGCGACATGTCATGACCTCAAAGTTGGCAAAAATGAATGGTTTTAGCACTAACTAAGGATTAATTGGTGGGGATTGACATGTCACATCATTATAAGTTATTATCATTATCAAGTTTCTTTTTACCCTGCATGATTTCATTTTTTAAGAATTTTTTTTGACAAGTTGTTATTATATTGTGTTCAATAGTTTTAACAGACTTGATACAGTCTGAGTTAATTCCCTTTGTACAAATTTTGTTCCTATGAAATCTGACATCCACAACACTTTACAACTGACCATCAAACTGTTTCAATTAAATAATAAAGCATAAAATATTGACTTAAATTGTGTTTGATATTACTTATAAGTATCTAATTTCTCATGTAAGTGACAATATACAGGTTTTTTTCTACATTTTTAGAACATGACCCGACCCTCAGAATTGGGGATTTTCGCGAGGAAAAATCACACTGTATAAATGTTACTTAAAATAATCAAATAAAGCTAAAAAATAAATATTATGTTTATTTTTTTAGAATATTGAAAACTCGGCTATTTGTAGGGGTGTAATCGATTTCGCCGCTGTTGATGTATCAACGATCTTTGTAATCCAATTCGATGTTGATTCCAATTTTAAGATATCTAGTATCGAATCACATGAAAGTGATGCCAGTAGTTGTTAAGCTGTTTAAAGTTTATAGAGAAGTTTCTAGTCATTAACTCATTTACAGTTCAACTAATAATAAGAAACAAGTTATTCATTTTTGACTGTTTATTTATCCTTTATCTTTGATCATTGTTTACACTATGCATATGATCAAATATAAGTGTACTTGGTAAATACCCTCTTAAAACCAAAAAAGACCAGTAAGCTGAAATTCTTAGGGTAGATGTAAGAGTTTTTGCCATATATGCCTGTCAATCGATATATCCTTATCAATGACACCTCTAATATGAACTGCTGTAAATTTTTTTTATTTTTTTTCCCCTCATTTGAATCGGGAACCTTTGGCTTGCAATTGGGAAAAAACATACTTTTTGCTGTTTTCGAATGTGACCTAATATCGGTCATCAAAATGGCCCAAGAAGAACCCTGATATACCACATGTCTTGACTGATCGGCAGTCTCATTGTAGCAGATTCCTATGTGTATGGAACATGCATTATGCAGCAGTAAAGCTTTGCCTTGGGGATCTGATGACATGCACACTTTTAACCAGAATATTTTATTTTAAAAGAACTTGTTAAAACATTAGCAATTTTCGTCAAATATACATTGAACAGTTTTTACAGCTCTCTATGCTTGGTATGTTTTAGGACTGTCCAATGTGGGAAGGAATTTTGCTGCAAGATATTTATCATCTGAAACTCCTCTCGTACAAGAGACAGAGAAACAACAAAAGTCAGGTTTGTAACATTCACATGTAGTGCTCCAAATAATGTGTCAGGGTTACCAGTTCTATGTCTTGTGCTAAAGACTTGGAATTTTAAATCTAGTCAAGTATGTTTTTCCAAGACTTTATTCTTTAAGACATTAAAGAAATGTGCACTTTGTCTCTGTTCATGATCTTATCCCTCTTCTCTTATCAACTTATGGCTCTTCTTAGATCACCTTACACCTTTGTGTTTCATTGCTTTTAGGATTATTTGGCTATGTTTAATTAGTGACAAAAATTTAATTAGTGCACTGGACTTGTAACCCGGAGATTCGGGTTTGTATTCTGGTAGCGGCAGGTCGTACCCTTCTATGAAAATTTGACAAAATTGTCGATTTTCCTCCATATGTGGAGATGGTGCCATCTCCTTGATGAAGGGTAAATTAGTTCTGGTTAGCATACAGTCCAGGAAAACTGTTTAGGTGAAGCCATATACAACTGAAGTGTTGTTTAACAATGGCGTTAAACCTCTGTAATAATAAGTCACATAAAAATAAAACAAAAACTAATACGGTAACTCCAGAATTAATTCAACAATAACAAAGAATCCAGAACTACTTGTTCAAAGTGTTGGTTCATGTTATTGCGCTAAATCTAAAAATTTTGCTGTTCATTTTTCTACCTAAAAATCAGCATGAGTTGGTGACATGTCCTGGTGTGGTGTAAACAACAGGCATTACGTACAATGATATAGGGTTTCCACTGCCATTTGTCATTTTTGCAAATGTGGCGGGAAAAATATAATGTCCCGTGAAAATCCTGGTGATCGATGCCATATCTAATTGCAGCCTGCTTGCGTTCACCTGGATTTGCTTAAATATATTTTTTACAGAATATTTTAACAAGAAAAGGAGAAACAGTATTATGAGTATTCGTGTGGTATCAAATAGCATCTCTTACCAATATCCGGCTTTCCAAAAGTTGCTGGACTGTCAGACATGTCAGGCAAATTTGGAGCAGGTCCAATAACTTTTCGGCAAGTACCAGACCAGATTTCATGGCAGTCAGGCACGATTTACAGCATTTATCACATGTTTATAATATATTCAGTTTGGCAAATTTTCATTTCTAACTTTGCATGACCAAATGTCAGGCAGGTATTCCAGCAGTTTTGAGAAGCCTGCAATATGTTTGTTTTGTTTCATGTTAAACACTTAGATTAAACCATGTTTTATATTTGTCTTCTTTTGTTATAATGGCAACTGTTCATGAAATTGAACATTATGGCCATGCATCATTTAGGTATATTTAACTGTTTGAAATATATTGTTATACTTTTCAGAAATTTCTCAGATTGATCCACTCCAACATGAAGATTTTTTCGAAGTTCGCCAACTTGTGACAGTTACAGACTTATTCTTGCACAGAGCACACTATGGACATGTTACTGGATGTAGAAACAATTACATGATACCTTATCTGTTTGGTTCCAGAAGTGGTATCGATATCTTTGACCTTGAACAAACTGTAGAACATTTCCAAGATGCCTTGAATTTTGCCGCACACATTGCTTATAGAAAAGGTATCATATTGTTTGTGGATAGAAGTAAGCAGTCAATGCCATTTGTGGAGAAAACAGCCAAAGATTGCGGAGAATATGCCCACTGTAGATATTGGTCCCCTGGAATTTTCACTGATATGGTCAATAGGTTAGGACAAAATATCCGCTTACCTGACTTAGTGATTTTTTTGAATACTCAAAATAGTGTATTTCAACCTCATAGGGCTGTTACTGATTGTGCTAAGATGCTTATACCTACTATTGGTGTTGTGGACTCTAACTGCGATCCTCGGCTAATTTCTTACCCCATACCAGCGAATGATGATACTTTAATGTCTAAACTTTACTACTTAAAATTGTTCGAGGCTGCTATCATGAAAGGTAAATCAAAACAAATTTTAAATCACACGATATAAACTAATCCTCGGGACAAATGAATTGAGCAAGTGATTTGTGAAAGATTTTTGTGTAAATGATATGTAGTGTTTTAGTTCGTTTGAAATTTTTTTTCGGAATTTTATTGAAAAATAAGTAGAATTTTATTATTGGTTTCTGTATCAGACATTTACATGGTTCAAGCGTCTCTGTTTGTTCATATGAGGAGAATATACAATCACTGATGGGTAAGCCATGTAACAGAGATACCGTAGTTTCATTATTGAAATGAAGTGCTGCAATTTAGTGGTGAAAACATTGAGAAACCTTTATTTGATTGTTTTGAAACATTTAAAGTAAATGTAATCTTAAAAATAAATGATTCTGAAAAGTCTCGTGTTTGTGTTACCTATGTTTCTATAATATTAAAGGGTTTTTTATCGTACAATTGATCATACCAAGTGAATTGTAATCACCAGCCCCTCACTGCTGTGAGTTTGAATCCCACCCGAGACCAAATTTCACATGAAGAGCCGTCCAGCTAGCTGTTTGGACCATAATACAACTTCATCTCTTGATGATAGAAGGCTCAACTTGGGCTGCTAATTGAAATAATTGTAGAAGCTACTCTCTGGAATAAATTTTATTAAAGATTATCACAGATTAACATTTTGTTGGAAGATATTTTTATTCATCATATGTAAGCCATGATCATGATGATGAACAGTTCAGCAAAAAACTGTAATAATTTATCTAGATAAACTCTAGCTGCCAATTATGCTGTGCAGCAACTGGATGCCAAGTGCTTATGTCACCTTCTGGCGACCAGTACGGGGTCTGTACTTTAGAGAAGTCTACAGACCTCAGGTTCCTGTGTTCCAACCGTGGGTGTGATTTGGTTGAAGACATAGCTTTATCCACCACTAATTCAAAGAATTCATGCAGAGAAGTTTGCAGTTACTTGCGGAGGACAAGGTATGCACAAGTAAAAAATACTCGGCACTGAAAAATGTGTCTTATCAGAAATTTGGCAGCGAAAGAGTTATATCAAGTTCCAAAATTTGCCATTAGTGTTAATACCACTATCATTATCTCACATCATACTGAAATATACTGTATCCTCAAACGATGTTTGAAGTCTAAGGTACACACAACATAATCTCACTAAGTGACTATCTCACTTTAAGGCCTACTTTTAGTAGCTTACATGCTACATGAAAACATTTCTACACTTCTGCTTTAATGTTACTAATTAGTGGTTGGTATGGTGACAAACATTAAAATTTTAACGTAAATGAACAACTACCTAAATGTATCCAATGAAACATAGACTGAAGTGGATCCTTAAAGATGTTAGTGCAAGTCTTTGTCACCTACAAAATGTCAGGCAGTCATGGCAAAATTTTTTAATTTCCTGCATCACTGTAAGCCATAACCAACTATAAAATGAACATATCAGCTGTATAGATATAAAAAATCAGTAGTATGTACATGTAATTGCCATGATAGCAAAACAAAAACAACAACACAAGAATCTCTTCAGGGGGTGCTTTAATTTAGTAATAGAAGCACAAAGAAATAAATGTCTATTCATCATCCTCCGCTTGTAATTTCTGCATGAAAGCAGCCTTCTTCTGTTTAACGCGATCCTCTCTCTGTGCCTTGGACATCTTGGCACGATTCCATCTGAAACAAACAATAAATAATGGTTACCTCCAGAAATCATGTTTCTATCACTACAGATTGTGGAGCAATGAATTAAATTAAATGTCAGATGTTTGAAATATTGACTTATACAGTACTAAACAACAGCAAAAAGTCGTAAGATAAATAAACAAAATTCAGCAATCTGGCCAAAAATCATTTTATACAAATTAAATTTTATCTTTCTAATGAATGGTCATGACCATGTTGAATTTCAACCCTAAGAGTTTTTAAAGCCATCCCAAGCAGTAATTGTCACCATGTCTCAACATCAAACATGCACATATCAACAATCATGTGCAATTACATATCAGTCGAAGGATTGACCCTAAGTTCGTATGATTTTCCTACCTCTTGACCTTGACATCCTTCGATTGTTTGGCTTTAGCTTCAGGGTCAGCACGTATAGCAGCATGTCCCTTTTTGTACATTTCCTCCAACTGTAAAACAAATACTTAAATATAGACACACGGATAGCTAGGTCTGTTTATGTGTCATGTGTTTTGATAAACAGTTATTTTAACAGAGAGATGCTAAACTTCCAACAAAATGACAAAACATGCTCTGACAGGAAGAGCCATCATAGCATTTTAATTCAATTCTTTAACAATTAATGTGCAATTCAATCCAGTATATTCTTAGCAGTTGGATTCTAATCCTTGAACTTAAGCCATAACTCAGTAGGAACATATATATATAATATTAACCCATTTTGTTCAGGTATGCAATTTACTACAAGAAAATTTTATTCTCTACAAACTTAATATTAATAAGAAAATGATTGAACAAGAAAAGCGTCATTGATAAGGATTTTTATATCGATATATAAGTAGAGAAATGTCGACGCTAAAGCGATATATCGATTGACAGGCATATATGGCAAAAACTCTTACATTTACCCTCAGAATTTCAGCTTACTGATCTTTTTTTGTTATACAGTTATATTTGATCAAAGATAAAGGATAAATAAACAGTCGAAAATGATTAACTTGTTTCTTATTATTAGTTGAACTGCAAATGAGTTAATGACAAGAAACTTCTCTATAAACTTTAAACAGCTTAACAACTACTGGCATCACTTTCATGTGATTCAATACTAGATATTTTAAAATTGGAATCGATAGCAAATCGGATTACAAAGATCGTTGATATATCTATATTGGCAGAATCGATTACACCCCTATTGAACAATGATTTATTTTTGCACATTCAGTAAAGCATTAAGGGTATCATGTGTACATATTGTCACAATAAACCTCAATAGTTATTGATAAGAGAAATTAGTACATTTTTAAGCAGAAATGGGTATGAAATGTTTTTCTCATCAGAAAAACATAAAAGTTGTTCACTTACATTATCAGCATTGAGTCCATTCTTGATAAACTGAGAAAATTGTTTCTTGTACAAATCTTCATCAGATTCACTCAGCTGTCTCATGTATTCGCTGACGTGCTTACCGAAGATGTGGTTTCTGTGCACCTCGGCACTGAATTCACCACTCTCAGAATCCCAGCCAGGGAATCGTTTTGTGCTGAAATGAACGTTTTTTAAACCCATTAATATTCTTCATTGATTATTAAGTTATTGGTTTATTTACACTGAAACTTGGTCTTTGACAGATATTGCCTTAATAGCGCTATAAGAACAACAACATCATTTAGAATGTTTTAACTGACATACATATTTTTATATTTAGTAATTCAGCATCTTTTAAAATTATACAGTTAGTTCACTACACACATGAAAAGGTATCAGTCATAAATAGAATACAAATCATAAATAGAATATAAACAAACACAAAAACACACAAAGAAAACTACAAACAGTATCTGTTTACGAATGCAACAGATTTGGACAGATTCAAGACTGGACCAAAATTAAATACTCAATTATCTTATTTGGGTGTTATTTTTCCTGTTTGTTCTCTTCCCTAACATAAAGATTAAGACGAGAGGAGTAGACGATTTTACATCAAAAACATATAATGAAGTTGACCATTGTAGCCAAACAGTATTACATGAATTTGCATTAACAATTTCATCGCCACTAACATTGCCGACATTAAATCTGCCTCAGTAGAACAAAATATCATCCATGGACTTCAGGTGAACTATGTCAAAAAACATCATTGGCAGCATAAACAAAATTTCTAACAAATCTGTTTACTAAAACTACAGAGAAAGATGAACTAATTTTCTAAAGCACCATACAAACTTAAACTGGGGCACCTGTCTGAACTTTAAGTGAGGCACCAGCTGAAAATTAACAATTTACCACTAGCCCAAATACATATCTTTGAGAAAGTTCATAGCTTGGGGCTTGAAGGTTAGCCAGGACTGTTTAAAAACATTTCTTCTTTCAACTTAATGATTTTCAATAGTAAGGCCTTAACTGATGGATGGTAAGCGATTGTCAGTAAGTATTGCCTCAGAAAAGTACAGTTGACATCAGAATCATTCAGGTGAACTATGTCATAAAATACATCAACAGCAATAACAACCAGATACCTATCATCAGTAAACAACAAAACATGACAAAATCTCAAACTTGGGATACTTAAGGTCAGTGCAACAAAAGCTCAGTTCTGTTTTAATAGAGACTAATCCACTGTACCCAAATACTCAAGAAAATTATAAAAGAAATTTCTGCAAGAAAATCTAACCTGTGAGGGATATCAATGCCACCGTCAGCGGCTCCCTTCATGGCACCAAACACACGAGCCCCAGTAGTGGTTCTCATCAAACCAACATCCAAATAACAGCGGAATGCACCTGGTTGACCGTCGACGTCTTCTACGTAGAATTCATCACCATCAACTTCAGTCTGACCACTGTATACGCCATCAAGGTTTAATTTCTTCAATAACTATATAACAAAAACAACAAATAAATGTCATTATATATACATCAACTGCTTATTTCTGAGACTAGCCAAACTAAGTTTTCATCCATACAAGAGAACTTTTGTCACCTTTCCAAAATCAAACAATAATTGCCTAATCTAACCTTTGAAATAAATGATACCACCACTTCAAAAATGATACCACCACTTCAAACAAATTGGTCACATCAGCATGAAACACACATACTAACCTAAGACAAAATTAAGACAAAAGAATACCTACTACAAACTTAAGGGCATGAATTATCAGTAATTATAAACATGAAATTGTTAAGCTGCAAGTTTTAACGGTTACAGTCAAACCTGTGAACAGAGACCACCTTTGGGAAAGACAAAATGTAGCCTTTCATGACAGGAGGCCTTTATTTGGAGGCCCCTTTGTTCTAAATAATCAGTGATGGTTTTTCAAAGAATGGCCTTTATTCACAGGGCGGTCTTTACTTGGAGGTGGCCACAAACACAGGTTAGACTGTAATACTTATATTAAGTACTTCATCATTACAATACATACCCTTCTAGCAATAAGAAGTCCGGTACAGTAAGCAGCAGCATAGTTGGTTAGCCCGACCTTGATACCATAGCGAGGAAGTTCATGAGCATAAGCAGCACAGATGATAACATCTCCCTCAACTCTGGCATACGCTATCTGAAATCACAGAATAATAAAACAAGGCATTGAATGTAAGAGAATGAAGTTTTCTCAGGGCTTGACAAATCCACTCGTCCACCCGTAAATACGAGTAGAAATAACCCCAGGACGAGTTGAAATTGCTGTAAACTAGTTAAAATTCTAAGCTGGTTGTCCTGCAAGACGAGTAGCCCGAAAAGAAATTGTCGAGCCCTGTTTCTATACATGCCTAAATCATCGGCCATGAACTAAGTGGTAAAATCAATGCAGACAAGTATATACCATTAAATATGTCACCAACAAAAGACAGATTCAAGATACTTATAAACGGAAATAGAGGCTACTTCATAGCCAGGTTCACTAGGTAGAATCAACTTTCATGTGACCAATAAGACATTTTCTCATAAAAAATAAATACTACTTCCTTACAAAGCTGAATATGTTCCCGACAAACTGACCTAATTATATAGCAAGGTTTTGGGCAACAAATTCGAATCAAGGCAGTGAAATTTAACAATGATCTAAAACTTAAATTTTGTTTTCATAATTCTCAGGTTAATTTTAATACAACTGATGCAATGTAATACAATTAAAAAACCACGGAAGTTGAATAATAACATACCTGACAGATGATGTCCTTGTTGGTAAATCTGACAATCAGTCTATATTTAGGGGTATTGTATTTATTCTTTTCTTGAACTACAAGACGTTTTCGTGCATAGTAGTCGGTTTTACCCTCTGAAAAAAATAAATGATCAATTATATATGTAGGCAAATACAATACTACCACAAATTTAAGGGTTTGGGTAACTTTTAACACGCAGGCAATGCCTTTTTTCCAAAAATTGGGAAGGGGCCTTAGCTTTTTATTTTGGGAAATTCAAACGTGATTTTCAGCCAAAATGAAAAAAGGTAGACTTTCAAGATATAAGGAGAATGGTATTTCAAAATATTGGGAATTTCAGCATTGCATTTCTTTTCACACTGCAGGTTTTTCGCAAATGAGAAGTCAACAAATATCGGCCTCTATAATAGAAGGAAAAAAGGCCCTGGCAGGTTAAAAACCTATTATGTTAACTTTACAATCTATGTAAGCCAATATCAGAAGTTCTTATTCAGTGTTTAGCAAGGTGCCATATCTGCAATAGTTATCACAATATCTTAGTACTGATACATGTTAAGTTGAACTTAACATAATGGAAGGTAATGAAGCTGATTGGTTCATATTTACCTCTCCTCCTCCTGAATTTTACTTGAAACCTTTTGAAGTAAGCCTTATTCTTTACAACTTTCACAAACCCCTGAAATAATAAACAACAATAACAATATTATTTACTACTTTAGTCTTAGGCATAAAAAAATTTTCTGGTTACAGGGTTTTTTTCCTTCTAAGGCCATTTATAGGCGTCTTCCCCTCAGGAAAAATCCTTCAGTTCATGCAGATTTCCCCTAAAATTCAGTTTGCTTCAAATTTTTTTCTTCCCCTTTTGCAAAAATACAGTATTATTTTATCCCCAAATTTAAGAAAGGCCCTTTCCCCTACCTGTGAAAAAAACCCTGGGTTACCTGACCTACCCTAATTTTCCCCATGACCCAAGACTTTATCAGGCCTGAGGAACAGAACCTTTAAGCACAATATCAATCTCAACAGCAGCTTTCAAGAATAATAAAAAGCAATCGAGTTCATCTACATGATACTCCCGATCAATCAATACTGATTATAACTGGGAGGCGCTTGTCAGGAAAACTGTGTTAAAAAAGTATTAAGTGCTCAATTAAAAGATAAAAGTTCACAGACTAATGAGTGCAAGGTTAAGATTAAAAACATATAGGGAGTTAGAAAGGAGCTGTCTCCAGCCTTACTTGAAGATATTTAGGCTGGGAGTGGATTTGACCTGGTATGGGAGACTGTTCCAGTGCCTTATAGTTCTAGGGAAATAGGAGCTAAGGTGATACTGGGTACGTGACGGGGAATCAGGAAGTTCAAATTTCTATTTGGGATGAGGTGGTTATGATCAATATGAACAAGGTTGTTCTGGATTTTGTAGAAAAGTATAAGAGAGGAATGGAGTCGGCAGCTTTCTAGGGAGGGCCAGCCAAGATTGTGTAACATTTGTGTGACACTACTTTGGAAATCAAAATTATTGCAAACATATCTAGCCGCAGCTCTTTGTACACTTTCAACTTTATAGGTTGGCAAATAAAATATTGGGTTAGTCAGATAACCAGACACAAACCTTTATTCTAGGCCTAACAATATATCACCAAGTCTAATAAGGAAGCTGCTTAGTGCAGGATGACCAGCCCTGCTCATAGGCCAATGTAATATTATCTAATATGTTCACAGGACAGGACAGAAAATTTGAAAACCACCGGTCTTTAGAACATATATGGTATAATAGTTTATGAAAATACTTCCTAGATCTTATCAATATTTTTAACCGATTGAAATGCTTAGCAATCTTTATTGGCCATTTCACAATAAAAAAAACCCCAAAAATTATAGGGAAACAAGGTAGTGAATATGTTACACAATGACATATCCCGTGGAATGAACCGTAAATGGCGTAATACGGTAATACACCCTAGAACACACTTCCTCAAAATGTTGATTCACATTAGGAAATCAACCATTTTAGTCACAAAAACGATTTTAAATACGTTTCGTAGGAACGTTCAACCTCACATAAGAAATGTCATACGCACTGAACTAATTTCAGACTTGTTAAAATTAAGATTTAGCTCGTATCAAGCATGAGATTGAGAATATCGACGATTTCTCCAACCGCTTAACAGAAGTTATCGGGAAAAACAGTTCATAATATAACGAAATTGGTGCAGTAAAACATTTCTCTTAAGATTAAACGCAATAAAAAATTTGAATGTAGTACCATTTTTATGGTTTAACAGGATTTCCCCTGAGCTCACAGGTAGCTTCGGCTGAGGGGCTAACTCTCTACCGGAAAAGGAAGTTGCCGTCGCGGACTGGACACTCTTCAACTTCAAATGAACCGAAATATTGAAAAATAACGAAAAGCTATAACAATTTGTCTCAATTTAAACTGGTTCTCGCGAACTCAAGTGTACTGAAACATGGAGCGGGGACCAGTTAAGTCTCAATCTCTATCCAGAGTTGTAGTTCGTTATCCCGTTGACTCTGGTGTCCTGCAACAGGAAAGGGGACCAATTTACATCTCTGTCTACGTCTCAGCTTTTTACGTTTCATATATAAATTTCAAAGACATGTACTGTAATGTAAAGCAGGTTTTGTATGTAACAGGGTCAGCATGAGAGAGTTGGAGGTAGTTGAGTAAAGACACTTGATTCCTCAGATTGTGTGTCTCCATAGTATACGCCAGTACCACACTATGATACGATACCATACTACACTACGATACTATACCATACTACGATACCGTAATATACTAACATATAAACCAACAGATTTCACCCAAAACAGTAAAATGTGGTTGTTATCCATCTACCAAGGGAGCCATTGAACTTACCTATAATTAGTAACAGCATTAATTTGTAATCATAGACATGAGTAAATATAGTTCTAGAAGTAAAGGTTATGCTTGTTGTATAGATCAACCATACAACAGGCAATATTGGTCGTAAAATATTATGTAAAATTCTAAATATTAAATAAAATCAGTTGAAGTCATTCTGTATCCATTTTTTTCAGTCAGTGAAAATGAATGTGTCGGAAACTTTTCTCCGTTTTTACAAAATGTGGGGTTAATAGCTACCTCATCTTAGAATTGTATATTCTCCTTCTCAACCCACTTTTATGAATCAAGCATCAACTTGAAGATGAATGTATCTATTTGTATTGTTAATTTATAGGTTTTTAAACGCACAGGTTCATAAAGAAATATCGCTTATATATTTGCGTTCGAATTCCACAGCGCTAGGATTTTTTATTCAAATAAATTCTTATCTTTTAACACCGTACCAAAAGAAAAAAATCTTAGCTTTCAGAACATGTTAATATTTTGAAAAATGGTTCATTATATTAATATTTGAGTCATATAAACTTGTACAGAGACATTCGTACATATTTTTGTTGGGTCTTCACAGTCATAGGATCTATTTGTTATATTTATAAATTCTGGTCTCACAATTTATAAACAGATAAGCATCAAATAAGTAAATTTGAAATAAGTAACATAAATAACAAAACTTCTGAACGATGACACAGTTTATTTATGTCCTATTACATACAGAGCAGAACAGAACGGAACGAGAAGACATATACATGTATACATAATAAAAAATATTCATGACAGGAAACATGTGCATAACAAAATAAAACAAAACAAAATGTGTAACAGACCGTCAGGACATTTAATTACTAAACGTATTAATGATTTAAAAATCAATGATGTGATAATAAGAATTATCAATGGATAATTACATGCACATCATTCTTGCGAATTTAGGTCACTTTGCTCATTATTTACAAAACAAATATTTCATAATAGTTTCCATTTAAAAAGATATGTACAAATGAGTTGTTAAATCAGTATTTATTATTTGGAATTTTTATGCAATGTAGAGGAATTGAAATAATACTAAAATGCCAAATATACTTGCCGGGTCAAGTTTAACCGTATTTTTTTAAAAACAAAAACTAAAGCAATTATTCTAGTGGCTTAGTTTTGAAACATGTACACATCTTAAATAGACCACATATAACAAAAACAAAATTTATAATCAAATTCAATCAGATCGTCCATAAGGTCAGACATATTGCATGTACAGTATAGTTCAACTTAATAAGATTTTGAATGATTTCCAGGCATATTTGACAGTTTACGGTTAGATTGTCCTTCGAAAAAGTCTCTGTGTCAGTTTGGACAACTCAAATCATAATTATCTCCATCTCCATATCCTTATCAATTTGTGTTATTGACAGTTACACGTGGAGAACAAGGTTATTACTGATACAGAATCCAAGTACGCAGATCTCACAATGAGAAGTGTGATAAAACTTTCATGTACATGTCACGTGGTAGAGTGGTTGCTGGTTAGACATGCTATTGTATCAGCCAATCAGTGACTTGCCGCGCTAGCCTCTAAGTTCAACCTCTGTTTATTGAAGCTCCACGACTTTGTATCGAAGCTCCACCCCTGTGTATCTAAGCCCCACCCCTACCGGTCTAAGCTCCACCCCATGTGTTATCTGAGTTCCACCCAGTGTATCTAAGCCCCCCATCTGTGTATCTAAGCACCGCCCCAGTGTGTGTCTAAGCACGGCCCATCTTTATGTAAGTTTCAATGCATATCATAATCATCATAAGTTTGGGCATATCAAATACAAACAAACTGTTAGAAAGTTGTATGCAAAGATAGACTGAATTATAATCAAAATCATTAAGTTATCAACTATTTCTGTCAAATTCATTCTCAGGACATTAGTTTTAATTGCAACACAAGCATAATATTGTCATTGGACATCAATGTGGGGCGCAAATACTAGTATAGCTCAATTGTGTTCGACATGTTGTGAAGTGTAGATTTTATCTTTCAGTATCAATAAAAAGGGAGTTTGGTTTACATATTGAAGATGATATTATTAGTATTCAAATGATATTTAACACCAAACAATCTAATACATGAATATATAAAAACCGCCATATTGTCACCATCACGCACACAACCAATACTGTATATATTATTAAAATTTTTCATTATTTCAAAGAAAAACACTATTTCCGTAGAAACCAAATTACACCATCATAATGTTAACCATGCTCCTGTGTACCTGGAACCAATATACACAGTGGTCCCAGTGTGTAACTATCTCGTTGACCACTACCAACTTGCTTTGTCACGATATTTGGCTGCTGATAACTTATATTTTCGAATTATCAGGTTTCGTTGCAGTTAGAAAATGTCGCGTATATATCTACACTCCGACACAATATCATGAAACTTGTAGTACGCGTGGCTGTGAAGTTGATGACTATGTAGAGTTACTGATTATTTCTTATATTGAGCGAAACTTCATTTCCACATGTTTTAGTGATTCTCGATGCCAGCCGCCCCAAATTATACCATCTTGATCAGGATTTATTGGGTCAAATTGGTATTCACCATTCAGATTCGAATGATAACAATTGTCATACCACCATGCCCCATTGAATGACTTTGCACACACTTTTGCCGTGCCAAAATCTTTAGTAGAAAACTGTTTATTATTGTGATATTTAAGAGAATCCCCTGCATTACCATTATATTCATCGATATGCAGCGTGTAGTTATTTGTTTCAGAATCAATACTGAACGAACTGTATCTTGCATATTTTCTATTCCCCTTAAAATCTTCCATATCTATACGCAGTTCATGATTTCCATGTTCCAACATCGCACTGATAAACACATTACCTAACCAGAATTCTCCATTCGGATCCCCAAAGCCCATTTTGTAACTAGCCCAATCTCTGTAGAAGTCGACTTTTCCGTTCATACGCCGTTGAAACACTGTCCATCCACCACCGTCTGTGGTCTGGTCACAATATATGGATATGTCAAATTCAGTGCCGCTTATTTCATTCTGTATTTTATATACACCACTATTTTTGTAGCCTTTAGATTTTAAATCCTCACAAGATGACTGTGAAACTGTGGAATGTTTACTTTCTTCCAACGAATGAGATATGTTTGAACATAAATCTTGAATTGAAGTTGAAGTTCCTATGAAATATTTGACATCTTCTAAATTGCAAGGCTTGTTAAGGTTTTCAAGACCATGGCTCAAGTTTTCGAACTTCTCATTCTGAATTTTAGTCAAATCTCCAAACTCAAGACGGAAAGTGTCATACCGTTCGTCATTTCGTTTCACAAAACTACCAATTTCTGTTCTTAATGTTTCAAAATGTTGATCAACTTTCATGACATTTTCATTTGACATCAAACGTGAAGCGTCTACCTTTGAATCCAGTCGTAAAAGTTCTCTTCTCACGCGATGGTTTATTTGTTTCAAGTCATGTTCCAAATTTCGTCTAAACTCTCCATTAAGTCGTTTTTCGTCTTTCATTCCCTTAATCAAGTGTAGTAACTGATCCTTTACATAGCCATCACTTTTATCTCCAATATTAAAGTTTTGTTCATTTTTGTCTACTTCGACATCATCGTTGTTCGCTTTACTTTCCATCTTATCCAATTTTGTCGTGATGTCATCTAGCCTAGATACAATATTTTCATAATCGGAATGTCTTTGTTCAGTTTCAAACTCAAGCATAGTTTGTAACAATTCGATTTTTGAATTCAATCGTCTGAGGCTTGTTCCTGAAACAGTGCCAAATAAATGTACATGCATTTGAAAGCATAACACAAGCGCCATCATACTTGACGGCGTAAAATCCATCCTTTTAAAATTCACTGAATAATTTCTGGTACGTTTATATTTTCTCGTAGTAATTGTTGATAATGATCTTGAATGTGTAGTTTCCGCAACACCGAAAGTTACATCACTCCAAATTCTAATTTTAGCCCCAAGGTTTGTACATTTCTACCTGTCTACAGATTTTAGATCAGCACAGCATCTTCTCAGTTTCATTGAAATAGAAATGTGTAAATTTATAGTGAAAGAAAAAAAATGTATATGACTTACTACGGAGCCGCTAAAGTGACATTCTACACTTATATTTTAACTTCTAGCATCCCTTTTTATTTAGTTTTTTTTTTACGAAATAACATTTCGTAATTACGAATTAGTATTTTGTCTTTTTTTACGAAGTAACATTTCGTAATTACGAATTAGTATTTCGTTTTTACGAATTAAAAATATTACGTAAATTAGAAATAAAAAAGAGTACTACAAGTTAAAATGTAAGTGTAGATGGTCACTTTAGGGGCTTCGTAACTTATCAATGCATTCAACAGTGATATTTACCTCATATTGCTAACTTTAAAATGTTCTTTTACAAGCAATGCTAGATTCCCATAATTCCCCTTTTTGTCTTAGCTATTGAACAATTCATGAAATTTAAGAAACTGTCGTTCTAACATGTATAATGATTTCAAAACCTTTGTTTGTATTTTCTTCCCTATTTGTCATGTAGTTTAAGTATACACGCTTTTCATTGTATTTTCATCCATATTCTCATTATATTTTTTCTCAATATGTTTAACATTGTAATCATGTACATTATATGTACATGTCATTGTGCATTATTGTACATTGTATATAATTTATTCGGCGAAGAATCAGATAATTTTTATTATTATAAATATTCATGTTTGCCCATACACATCCGTCTTCACGTTGTCATGTTAAGAATATTGAAATATGGATATAATAGTATATCGCCCCCAAGGGATTCACTATAACTGTGTTTCACAGTATTCTGTTTGGGCCAAATCCAATTTGTACACGAGATAAATATGCAGAAATGATAAGACATACCTTTGCTAGGGTAGCGTGTTATTTGTTTGTTGTCAATTACAAAAACCGAACACCAGGTATTTGCGCAGTACTTAGTCTTAATGACGGAGATTGCGTAATCAAGTACCCATGTACCTATATTTACAAAATAGAGAGCCTATTTATTTCTTATAGGTTCTACCTCACATGCATGGCGATCTTCATTGCAGAATCTTGCAACAAAAAAGTTGTTTGTTTCTGGTTACTCTATTTAATAGAGGAAGTTTAATCCTTTGCCTCATAGGCATATTTTGGACTCTTCCAAACTCAAAGCAAATATACATATAAAATCAATTTATTTAGGAAAATTCGGTAATTTTTCTCTGACACAGTAGAAAACATTGTGGCAAAAGAAGCCATTACTCATTACAAGCAATGACTTCTTTGGTCGCTATGTTTTCAAAAGTCGTCTTCTTTAGGTGCGGGGAAATGCGGTATTATGAAGCAAAGGGTGGAGTATATAAGACTGTGGCTTTTTAGTTTTTGTATATATACCGAACATGAAATATATCCGGTAGTTTAGACCATGTCGTGTTTTGTTTTCAATTTATTCTATTCGTGATTCTTTAAGTCTATGTTTTGTTATATTTAGCTTTCAAAGGTTTAGGGGACGAGCATATGATGGCTCATGCTTTCCGTTAGTTAAGATGGTCAAACTGATTCAATGTAAAAAGAACAATGAAATATGGGTTTATGCTCGACACGGTCATATTGGAAATGAATAAACCATCCGTCTTCACACAATCAGTACAGAACTAATGTTTTCTAAACCTTTTTTATTGTGCCTGCTTTGCTAAAAACCAATAAAAATATTGGAAAAACGTAAACAATAACCAAATACTACTAAAGTAAATTTGAATGAGAAAAATGGTACGTTTGTTATACTTATTTAAAGCTCATGACAGCTCATGGATTAAAGTAATGCACAGATTTTGAATATGAATAATAGTAATAAGATTGTAAAAGCTATTTTTTGCAATGTGGCCCTAAATGTGTTGGGTCTCGATATTAAGACTGACTCGTCATTCTGTCAGTCCGCCTGCTGATCTTACGGCTGAATCGTAGTACATTTAGTATACAATGTTTTACATTTACCTCTTACGTATATTTTGGACTCTTCTAAATTCAAAGTAAATATGCAAAACATCAATTTATTTCAGAAAATTTGGTAACTTCTCTTTGACAGAGTGGAGAACATCGTGATAATAGAAGCCATTGCTTATTATGAATAATGGAATCTTTTGTCACAATATTTCGAAAGTCGTCTGCTTCAGATGCGGGAAAATGCGGTATTATGAGACAAAGGGACGCTACTCCAAATTAACCTTTGTCCTCCTTCATTAGTTTTTTCTCGCCCTTTAATCGATTTCATTTAATAGTAAATGATTTATTTTTACCCATATTGTTATTATTGCTGAATCTTTGTTGTCTTTTTTTCTAAAAAAAAAAAATGAACGGAAACAGACACCAAACTGTACATTGTCATTATCATTTTTTTCTATCAACAGTGATATCTCCGTAAAATAAACTATAATCAATTAATTTCACGAGCTTCAAATATAAATACGATATAACCCGGTTTTTCGAAATACTCGGGCCCGAAAAATCATTGGGATAATCCAAAGTATTGAAATATCTATTTTAGTATGATGTACTGATTAAAAAACGAAGATGACGCGTACAGTGTCTATTCATTACAAGGGGGTTAACTTCCATTTTGCATATATGAAAATATGATACATGCACTGAGAATGTAAGTACAAAAAACATCACTAACAATTTATTATATGTAGATGTTTGAATACATTCACATACGTACACTAGTAATAGCGATACTAAACAAAGAAGCCGCGGCCGTGGTCCAGTGGTTAGTGCGCTGGACTTGCAACCCGGAGATCCGGGTTTGAATCCCGGTCGCGGCAGGTCATACCCTTCCATGAAAATTTGACAAAAATGTCGATTTTCCTCCACATGTGGAGAAGTTGCCGGCTCCTTGTGGAAGGGTAAGTTAGTACTGGTTAGTATGCAGTCCAGGAAAACTGGTTAGTTGAACCAGTCGCCGTATATAACTGAAAAATTGTTGAAAAACGGCGCTAAACCCCAATACAACCAATACAACTAGACAAAGACACATCGTTAAATGAATACGCAATCGTACGTGTCACAAATATACGTCAATTGTTTATTAACAAATGACTCATTCAGTTGTCATCATTGTCCTGACTTCCAACAATCAATTCAATTTTGTAGGAATTTCGTTCTTTTTTGCATATATTCACAAAATCGTTTTCCATTCTTGGAATGACTTAAGCGATGAAATGTATGTCATTAAATATTTGCAGCGTTTAGTGCAAAATCGTTACAAACAGTATGAACAGCTTTAACGACAACAATTATTCTGTTCTGCTCTGTTCTGTTCTGTTCGTAATTAATCATAATTTAACACTCTCAACACAATTTTAGCAAACACTCTCATTCTTGTAAGTTAATTCTAGTTAGGATACAGTCCAGGAAAACTGGTTACATTAACCGGCCGCCGTATATAACTGAAACATTGTTGACAACGAGCATATTTTTCTTTCATCTCGAATTACATGAACATATTTGCACTTATGATACTGATATTGTATTTCATTATTTTGTCGCCGTAATCTCATCTTTGATTATGCTGTGGTTTATGGATAATATACAACGAGAGGTCTTTAATAATGTCTGTTCTGTGTTGTGTGACATTACCTTATTCGACCACAGGCGAAAGCAGGCGTAGAAAGGCGTTATGTCCATAAAATATTGTCATTGATTTAGAGCTGAGACATTCTATCATACTATTAGCGTAAATATCTGGAAGCGAATTAAGGTTTATTCATTAACGGAATTGGAATTAAAGTTACGTAATTAATCTAACTTTGTACTGTAAAACTGTTCTGTACACGATTAAGTAAGTACTACTTTTAACGCTTCATCCGGTGTCAGCAAACTTTTATTGACCATCCGTAAGGTGTTCCGTTTGGACAATTGCGCATTTATAATTATTCCAAACCTCAGTTTTCGAAAGTGGCGTGGAGGAAATTCAGAAGTAAACAGTAAAGACCAGAGTTTTCATCTAACACACTGTCGAAAAATGGTGGTACGGGAAAGAAGAAAAAAGCGACGGTCAAAAACAGGGCACTGTACTTACATATCACGCTGGATTTAATCATTATAGTTGAAGACTATCAGCCTATATGCTGTGATATTATCACGGACTATGAATAGCATAAAAACGTGTAAAACAACAAAAAATATAGCAAAGTAAATGTCATGATTTTAAAAGTTCTCATTTTCTCTTCGCTTCACATTACATTTTCGAAGAAAAAGTTTTGGTTCAAAGCAGACAATTATGCATCTCGTGGTCATAAACCAATGCTAAATTGATACAGACTTATCATAAATGATGTGACGTTTTCCTGGGATAACGACATTGGAATAATGATATTGTGAAATTTCACAGATCTTTGCTTTGGTTAGCTGTAACTTATTACGTTGTTAACGCTTATTAAGACAGGTGAGAACAACTCTATAGACTTTAGATTTCGAGTGATACAATGTTCATTGTATATGAAAACTAATAACTGCTAGTGCGCTAATTAAGATATGTTTATATAACAATGTTGCATACGTTTACAAAATGTTTTTTATCGACAATGCCATTTTTTATATTGAGATCTGTTGTTTTCTGCCCAGGAACGTGATACAAAGATTAATGTTTCTACATATAATGCTCATTGGGAAAGGAAGTTTGTTGATGGAAGCTCCCTGCTGGGATTTGTTGCGAAAACGCTTGGATTTAATTCGGAAGAAAATGTTAAAATAGTGTAAGCGACACTGATAAACTGACGGGAACGCAATTTACGGATGGTGTTAATTTTTAAAAAGCAAACTGAATTGAAGTATTTACCAGCAACAACAACATTAGAGCTACAAGCTTAACAACATCGTCATCAAAGAGAAATAAGTTCAAGCGTCAACAACAGAACAAGAATTAACCACAATTCTACGAGAACTAACAACAAAATACCAAAACAACAACATAAAACAACAAACGAGGCGAAAGAAAGGAGTACAACATTATAAAAACAACAGTGATACATGTAATAGAATCACCAATCACTGTTGAAATAAACACAGCATACTGGTGTAATTAACTAAGAAAAATAAAGCCAAAATACAACTGAAAAAATGATGAATATTATGATCATTCTGTTGATGCTTTTTCTACGGACAACACACGCGGACCAATCATGTTGTGTGAATATAACCATAGCAGTTTTAGTAGAGAGGTCGGCAGTTGTCGACTTTCCATTTTCAATCAACAGAACTGTCGGTTTGATAAACATTGCGATTAACCATACACAGGAAATGCTTAAGCACGTGGCTTATTTGAATTACGTCATATTCCCGTGCGATGTTCCGACATGCGTTGCCAGTAAATGGGGAGCCTTGTTTTCCGAGGTGTATCATAACCACGCACCGCATGCAATTATCGGTCCAGGTAAAATTCTAAATATATTATTGTTTATTGCTTTATCGGTTTAATCGGCATACAATGCCATTGACCATTTACAAATACTTTTAATGTCAAGATGGACAAGACATATGTACAAGTTTATACAAGAAATATGTACATAAGTATATAGAGAATTACAATACATTTATCAAAAACAAACATGTAATTGTTGTTATATGATTACACAGAGACAGAAATCAATACAAGCACACTTGTACTTTCGAAGAAAAGTAGCATTCCGGAGAAACAGAACGGATTTGAATATCATTAAATTCAATTAAGAAACGTCGTAAACACTAATTTAAGAACAACTAAGAAGTATTGGAAAACACAATCAAAGGTTCACTAAGCAGCAGTGTTTATATTAATTTATCTAATCTTAATTTCATTGAGTAGAAAATAAATTTCGCAATATTATTACATACTTTATTTGATTCTTTAGACATTATATAAATGAATTTGTTAATAGAAGGCCATGAAGTATGTTTGATATATTTTGTTCTTAAATTGTTATATGTATTACAGCACATAAAGAAGTGGTATTCTTATTCAATTTGATTCGAAGAACATAATTTACAGATTCGATTTTCCCTTAATATATTGTTATATCTGTCAGATTCTATCTCTAGATTATGAGAACTTAATCTGAAACGAGATCATTGCTTTCTGTATTTATTAATTTTAACGTGATCTAGATGAGATTCATACCTGTATTCTTTTTTAAAATTCCTGTAATAATATAATTTATTTTGGTTGGTTAAAATGTCATTCCATTCCTGAATATAATGGTCACGTATACGCTGTCTAATCATAGGAAGATAATTGGTGTTCAAATTAAAGTTTACAAAAATGTTTGCAAAACCTATAATATTAAGTTTTGCCTGTATTTTCTGAACCCAACATCTAGAGTTCATAGCGTGTATATTATTTAACTGATCTGTAAAAAATCTAAACATTAGAGAGTCTGGATTTGACATGATTTTTATTCAATATTTTAAACACCTTCCTTTACACATAATTGATAAAGGATACCTTCCTAATTCACTAAGATCAGCAAACCCGCTCCTCGGCACACCACATGCGATTTGTGTACATTTTCTATGTGAGGTTGAGCGTGAGTCGTTGACATCATGCGTAACGTCTGTTTAAAGTCGGAGGCACAATCAAAACGGATGTGCCACACCCAGTGCACGAACACACGATCTACCAATCACT
The DNA here is from genome assembly GCA_008271625.1 of Lutraria rhynchaena. Classification (NCBI taxonomy): domain Eukaryota; kingdom Metazoa; phylum Mollusca; class Bivalvia; order Venerida; family Mactridae; genus Lutraria; species Lutraria rhynchaena. The sequence continues at coordinate 66,693 of VIBL01000244.1, read as the reverse complement.
AGTAAAAACATTATCGATTGATCTTTAGGGAACTTTTGTTCTTACGGTAATAAGCAACATCTAAAACCGAATACAGCAAAACCTCATTATCTCAAGGAGTCATCGGAACTGACTAACTGCTCGAGATAAACGCGGTGCTCGTAACAACGAAGTATTTGTTTTGTTGGTCGAAAATTATACAAAACTAAAAACAAAAATTGACGGGACTTTAAAAACTCCTGGAGATAATTCGGGTGTTCGTGATATTGATGCTCGTAATAACGAAGTTTTACTGTGGTCGTGTTTATGGTAATCTGACCTACCCTAAAGTTTCCAGCGACAAAACCCAGAGCACGAGGGTATTAATGGATGATTAGTGCCTTTTTTTTTACAAATCATGTTTAGAAAGAAATAGAATGGAAAAGTTATTCGATCTAGCTCCCCTAATTTTCTCCCGACCAAAGCCGGTATCTCGTATGAATTACTTATTATGGTTAAACCTGCGTGGTTAGTCCACGTGCATTCTGTGCTGTGTTGTTTAGCAACCTGCATGATTCGCTTATCTCAATTTTGTTTGTCATCTGGAGGATTGATACATCACATGTGTTGTGCGCTATAAATTAAAATCCATGTTGGAAATTCTAGAAAGCCTGATCATGGTTTTTATTTTTCACAACCCGGGTAATTATTTATGATTTCTGAAAAGGTCACTCTCTGAAATGCTGGTTAGATTTCCCTGTTTTGTGATAATTAACTTATTTTTACTTCCTATTTTGTGATGTACTAGATACACACAATTCGATAACTTCTTTATTAAATCAGCCTCGTACATGACACTATCTATATGAAACAGCAATACGATGATATACAGGGGTGTCAGTTAACATCAGTGAAAACCAAAGGCAAATTTGGAATTTTTAACATTACATTAGATTTTCCGCAACTAGTATTGAAATCCACACCCATGTATTGATCTGTTCAGTGAAAAACAAGAAGACACATGATACAAGTTACTCGGTACTGTGAACGAACACTTTTAGTTATACAACGGTGTAACTAAATCCAAAGACAGTATTCAAACAGTGTTGATACAGTGCAATCTCTCCGAAGAATTACCCTTTGGGAGAAGCAAAATTATGTTGTTGTGGAGAGGTTATTTCTCTAGAGAGGTTAAATTGATAGTTGAATCGTACAGTGGGAAAAATCATGCTGTTGTTGACGAGAGGTTGTTGTTCAAGAGAGGGTCGCTTTGGAGAGGTTGCCCTTTCAGTTGTTTTAAAAACAAACTGTTGCTATTAACTAATATGAAGGCAAAGATATATCGTTAAAAGCGACCTGAAGAAATACATGTATATATGAAAGGTATCAATAATCAATATGACTACGCAAGAATGACCACGTAGAGCAAAGACAATCACAATGTATACGAATGCAATATTCCTGGATTAAATAAATGAATTATTTGCTTTTTTGTTTTAATCAGGTTGCACCCCGTCCGTTCAAACCATCTCTAGAATGGCCGTATCCTGGAATATACCGCATATTACGTACGTCGGCACTGACGAGTCGCTTGGCAACAAGAAAGAATTCTCTATGCTGTCGAGGTTATCATTTACAATGAACGTATTTGCCATGTTTTACGTCGAGGTGTTCAATGCTTTCTCTTGGACGCAAATTGTAAACCTGTACGACACCGATGTCTACTTGCCAAACCTCGTAGGAACAAGTTTGCAGGTAACCTGATGTTGTTTTTCAATGTTGTTAGCGGTATATAAAAATATTAAAAATTGGTAAATAGTGTTTACATCTCCAGGAAGCTATAATATGAGCATAAACTAGAAATGGTGGTTTACAATAGGCGCAAGAGCCCAGTCCATGAAAAGCGAAGTCTCTTGTTATTGTTATTTTAGGCCTAATACACCATTATACACCACCCCTTCAACGTGCTAGCCCACTGTGATTTCAACATAGCCTCAGGGCATGCATAAACCATTTCTGAATGAATTAGTCACCACCAAACCTATTCATGAACAAGGAGTACTATAGTATTAGATGACATATGATCTTTACGGACTATTGGCGCTTATTCATGCAGTTACATATTTGGTCATATATAATAATTATCAATAAATTTGTTCTAATGACTATTAATGCCTTTGACCTTGCTTTAAATTTTTTAAGATTCCATGTCGAAAGAATTTAGTCTGTTATCACAATAGAACCTTTTTGTCTTCAACAAACAAACACTCGTCCTTCATTAATTTTAAACCATGGAGCTCAGCATTGTGCCTCAGGATAGACGCCAAATTTCTCGAAAAGAAATTCAAAGATCTCTCTGAGGTTTTCTTTTGGCCTACAGTCTTAGCTATAACCTCCCCAAGCGTTCCCCCACTTGTATAATATTATGTGCTCAGTGATTGCTCGAGGATGGCAGGTCTATCCCTTTTCGTCCTAATTGCTGGCCCTTGTCTCTTATCGTGGTAAGGTTTTTTGATCTTTGGTTCTTCATTAGCCCCACGAGCCTTCACCTTAGCACATTTCGGTGAGGCCAATGGAACTGCTTCATCCACAGTTCCTGTGAACTTTTCCCAACGGATGTCTGCGCTATAATAGTAGTCACAACCACCACACGACAGTCCCTCAAATTTGAGGACCCATTCCCACACATGACCCACAACTATTAGGCCTCCCTGACAATGCACCGACATTGTCGTGATTTCGGCTAGAACGATGTACCAAAGTCATGTAGTACTAGGGGAATTCCTCCATCCACTTAGCTAACAGCCCTTGTGGTTCCTTGAAGTTTAACTACATTGTCAAACACGAATGGTCAGTTCTTACTGTGAACTGACGACCTAGTAGGTAGCGTCTGTACTACCTAATGAATTTAACTATATCTATGTATAACTATGTACAGTGCATACGATAAGATTATCAATTATCTGAGTTTAAACTAAGCAAGTAATTTAACGTAACAATATTTTATACTTATACAGTGCAACCTCCATTTGGGAGAAGCAGAATTAGGTTGTTGTGAGGTTGTTGCTCCATAGAGGTTAAATTAATAAGTTAAATCGTACAGTGGGAAAATAATGCTGTTGCTGAAGGGAGGTTTTTACACAAGAGAGGGCCGCATTGATGAGGTTGCACTGTAATTACATTTACTTACTTACATAATTCTCTATCACAGCTATTCAAATATATGGTTACATAATGAATGTTGATAACAGGAGATACTAGGTCATTTATCTATCTACGTGTAGCATAAACATCTCTTACAGCCACGGTGATATATAATAATATACAGTAAGACCTAGATAATGAGACCACCTTCGGGACCCCGAAAAAAAATCGGTCGTAATAATGAGGTTGTCTCACTATCAAGTTGTATCATTGAAAGTCGGTCTGAAATTAACTGGTAGTTATAACAAAGAGGTCGCTATTTGAGGTTTTACTGTGCCTACTCATTCAATCAGATTTATCGCCGACTAATTGCTTACTTACTAAAAGGGTGATTAGACGTAACAAACCGTACGTTAGATCGATATTAAAGTTTAGCAGCTCTTATATAAATCTGATAATTAAGTCCTTAATCTAACGAGTCCATATGTTGTCACTTGTCAGTGAATCTCTAAATAGTGTCTGTATATGATAGTGGTTGTACAAATTAATGTTACGTTCATATAATACTAGTATCAAGTTAGTCGAAGATACATGTATATATTCTAATTAGCAAAATAAGGCTTGGTTTTCACACTGGTTTATATCAATGTTGAAGTTCGTGCTTGCATACATCGCTAATTATGCATTTCAAACTATATAACACAGAAATGCTCAATGTTACACGACTGGATTTTTCTTTTTGAGTGGTTTAATTTGAACATCTTTAATGTGTAAATATTTACATCATTTATGATCAGTATTGAAGTTGTACACGAGAGTCAGACGACCGACGAAGAAATTTTGCTAATCATGTCAGTCAAACGGTACGGAACTACAGTATAGGGCTATTCCCATTGATTTCCCATTGGATGTTTTAATCCCACAATTGAGATTTTCTAACCCCACAAGTAAATATTAACCCCACAATAGCAGTTTGTAAGGAAAGAACCGAACCTCATAATATCATTTTGAACGCTTACCCTAACTCATTAATGAATTTCTCGTCTGTACGGAAGGACGAATGAATAAGGTATGCTGTATTTCTGACTGACTCTGTTTTGACAAGCCAATGGTAACACTATCTTCCTTACATTAACAACACTTGTTGTTTTAAACACAAACCCACTGTTGAATTAATCTGTTTTATTTGTTCATGTAATTTAGTTTTTGTTTCCCCGGGGTTAAGTGTGGTGTTAAAGGCGATACCCTCCAGCACCCAATTGTATAAACATTGGTCAATTTTAACATAATTTATAACCGCAAATTTTACCCAGCGGTTCAAGTTAACCAACGTTTATACAATTGGGTGCAGGAGACAGTGTTTTGCCCTTCATTATTTTGTATAGTCATGCGTGCGTGTGTGTGTTTACAGAGCATTCAAATTGTTTATTTATTTGATAAACAAACAGCTGGAGTGACTTACGCACTCAACACAATTAAATTATACAGTGAGGTCATTCTCGTACTTATAATACGCTATAGGCTTTATCTGATTGATACACGTGTATGTTACTCCTATATTTAGCGTGTTACAAAGACGTTACTGTGGAAACACAGAACGACAAACTCTAGCTCTGGACATCGTTTCATTCATGAGGCTACCCTTGAGATTTGAGAAATAAGGAAATTATTCTAATAAAATGATTCAATTTAACATTTTCTATCACAAATTTTTAATTTGGATAAATAATACAAACTTTTATACTAAAGGCATTAACTTTAGTGAAATATTGGTCTGAATTGCCCAAACAGTAAACACTTGAATTCCAATCGGTGATACGCGCCTTATGCAATCCATTGTTGTACATATCAAACATTTTTCAGCCTATGTCTATCACATAGAATGACCACAGAATAAAATACTCGTTTAACGACTATCTTATAAATTTGTTCAAAGTATTTTCACATGAATGTTCTAATAAATATTTCCATTCTTAAAACAGAGAAGCTTCAAAGACGAGGCACCGCACATTGTTTCACATGCAGTTCCCTTTCACGGGCAGTCGGACGATCTGACGAAAGAATTAATTGAGGTTCTTAAAATAGCATCTTCTCGGGCCAGAGGTAAGTATTGGACTAACCAAATTGTTGAATTGGTGTTCTGCAATTCACAACTGATTTACGCAACACTAAAAACTCCGTAGTAGTTTCAGCATTCTCAAAAGTGTTTATAAGCTACATCAAAACACGGTTATGGTGAACTCGGATATTATGAGGAATCGGACACAGTGAAGTACTGTATTTATGTCCCCCGAACACGCTGTCCCTTACTTCCATGTCATGGACGGTAAAATATGTATACAGTGCCGCAACCACTCTAAAGCAATACCCTTTGGGACAAGCAAAATTATGTTGTTGTTCAGAAGTGGTTGCTCTTGAGACGTTCAATTAATAGTTAAATCGTAGAGTGGGAAAAATCATGCTGTTGAAGGGAGGTTGTTGCTCAAGAGAGGGCCGCTCTAGAAAGGTTGCACTGTATAATAAATTAATTACTCAGGTCCGAACTTTTTGATTGATTTTTTTGTATTAAGAATGAACGTCATTGCATAATTTGACAGTCCATGGCCGCGGTGAAAGAGTTATAGAATATCAATAACTTCAATTCTAATTTTCCGAACCATAAGGGGTTGTTACGTTTAAGGGTGTATTAATAAACTTGGCACAGAAGCTGTCGTTTAGGCAGTCGTAACCCTTATATATACAGTATATGTATATACATAAATGTGTTTATAGTCTGTGAGGCCATTTTAGGCCTAATACACCATTGAACACCATCCCTTCAACGTGCCAGCCCCCTATCCTCCGTACGATTCAAATTTGCTTTCGTCTTTACTTTAACATACATGTTTATGTTTTTAGTACATAGTGGACAACTAGTTCACATTATTAATCTCATTAGTTGTTTTAGCCGTGTATTATTTGTGGTATGTCCCACTCTATAGACCACCAGAAGGTAAAGGTTCAGACTGAATACACGACAAGTTTTACACCAAATTACGCAGTCATGACCGTAGTCACATTTTATCAGTGATTTACCGTTATAAGTCAGGAAAGGGACATAGCTTAGACATCCGACTACCCCTTGTTTGTAAGTAAAGAGGAGTCATATCTTATTGATTGTTTGGGGATCTATTGTCAGCTACCAAAGCTAACTGTTTTATATGTATACCATGAGGTAGATTTTTAAGTCTATGTACTGCTGTCTCAGCTACAAAATGTCTATGAAACGGGCTGCTGGTCATTATTATCAACCAATGATACATGTCTTATTTCCGTTTGGTACGACTTTCAAACTGACCTTCTATTTTCAGTGTTCATTGTGTCATGTCACGGTGACATATTTAGACAAATGATGTTATTGGCGAGACGGTCGCGTATAATTGAAGGCGAATATGTCTTTATATTCTATTTCCAATTACATGGTGACCCGCCGGTAGGAGAGTATACGTGGAGAAGAGGAGATGACCTCGACTCGGTACGCCATTTTGTTCGTAATGTGTACGTGCGCATGCGCAATGTAGTTAGTTTGTAGTTTCATTGATTGTGTTTCTTTTGGTAATTATGGTGTCATTGTCACTGAATAAGTCGAAAAGATAAGACTGGACTTTTCGGACGTGTGGACGATGTCTACAGTTTAATCATTAATCGAGAACTTAAATGAAGTTTACTCCACCGATCGCTTGATCGTTCACTCGTCAAATAAACACTTTTTATAAAATATAATTTGAGTTCTCTCAAACCGCGATCAGTGACCCAAATGCAATCATCAGCTTTCTCTTTCATCAGTCGTGAACATTCAATTTTCTTCCCCATTCTTGCCTCAATATTAACACGAAACAATTCGTAATTTAGGAAGCCAGGCTAGCTTATCAGTCAGTCATGGTAATCCGTCCACGGCGACCAACCACAGAGAAATTCTTTGCGTTTGAACAAGAGGTGAAGGCCAAGGCTTTCGAGGGATACAACTACACCTGGCACGATGGACACGAGGTGAATACAGTAAAACCCCGATACTGAGACCACCTTTAGGACCCGAAAAATCGGTCGTCATAATGAGGTTGTCTTATTATCAGGTTGAATTATAGGGGAGTTATTGAAAGCCGTTCCAAAAATAAGTGATCATTGTAACAAGGTGGTTGCTATTTGAGATTTATTGTATGTTAAAATTTATGATTCGATTTGATCTGGAATTTCGTCATTCGGTAATTTTCCACGGAACTCTATATGAATATACAGTCAAAGCTGTGAACAAAGGCCAACCTTGGGAAGGACAAAATGCGGCCTTTGTTGACAGGTGACCTTTATTCAAAGGTCCGTTTCTTCTAAATAATCATTGACGGGTTTTCAAAGAATGGCCTTTATTCGCACAGTGAGTTTTATTTGGAGGTGGTCGCAAACACAGGTTAGACTGTATAGGCTGTTGAGTTGTGACGTATATTCTGTTGTGAATAAGGCCATTCGTAAACAAATTATGTTTGCTGTAACGCGACCGACTAGTAAAAATATTCGTGACTCAGCTTTTTTTAATCATCCCGTTCGTTATTATAATTGCTTTCCGGAAAAATCCCTACCTACCTACCCACTGAAAAAAAATGTTGGATCGCGTAACAGCAAATAAGAAAAATAATGTTGACCTAAGGAAGAAACTATACAAATATGTGTCGTTTGTAAATAAATCAAATATACCTGACATTATATGTGAATGTATAAACAGAGAGGTTCCGAATGATTTCAATAATCATTGTTTTCGGTATATGGATTATCAAGAACTCTTAGATTTTGCCACGCTCAATAAGTTTAGTTGTCGTGAAATGTTTGATTATCATAAAGTGGTTTTACCTGTTTCTGTTACATCATTAGAAGTCAAGAGATATTAATAAGTCTAATTAGAGACAGCGTGTGACTGTTGGGATAATAAGGCTGAACATAGTTGCAATGGTTTTGATTACAAATTACAATACTAGTATTTAAGAAGAATATTCTTTATTCAATTCTCATCAATATTTATATATCATATAAAACAGTGTGCATATATCAAATATTGCCACAAATTTTCAGAGCTACAAGAGACTAAGAACTAAATTAATCAGTATGATATACAGATAGAACCACTATGAACAGATAAAAATCTGCCTGAGAATGATTAATAATGTGTAAAAATGATATAATACAACATATTTTAATCAATTGTTTGTAATGTACATTTAAAACATGATAAAAAACAACACGCGTAAATGCTAAATAAAACAATCATGAACTCATTTATTTATCAACGAATTAACTATCAAATTTATCAACTGTGTACTATTAAGGACTGAAAAAATAGTCGCGTTTACAGTTACCTGGCCGACTTTATATTTTGTCACTGACCTTAAGTACATTCCAATGAAAGAAAATGCTTGGGAAGGAATCGTACCTATCAAGTATGAAGGTAGGTTCAGAAAAACAATTAGGAAGACAGTTTTTGGCCCCATTTTTTTTTGTCAACTAACCGTTAGCATCACTATTTTTTTCTGGCCTAATGTAGAAAAAAACGCGTTTGAATATAACGTCCTTCATCTACAAGATGCGAAATGCTAAATTTTATCTTTGTCAATTTGAACAGCTATGATTACTTTTTGTACACACCAACAACAGGTGTTTCTCAACAACTCACAATCTTCCGTTTGAGCGACTGAACCAATATCGAAAACAACAATTGCTACGCCTCTGCCCAGTAATAATAGACCTTTGAGCATTAACAAAACGGTATGGCAATGAATCGTATTGCACATACATATTTGGATGTAAATATTAATAACTTAAAAAAGATATTAACTGATTTTTTAAATCATAAAACGTAGTTATCTGTAATATTGGAAGGCCGCGACCGTGGTTCAGTCGTTAATGCGCTGGACTTGTAATCCGGCAATCCAGGTTCGAATTCCGGTCGCGGCAGGTCATACCCATCTATGAAAATTTGACAAAATGTCAATTTTCCTCAATATGTGATGTTGCCGGCTCCTTGTGGAAGGGTAAGTTAGTACTGGTTAGTATACAGTCCAGGAAAACTGGTTGGGTGAATCGGTCGCCGTATATATTTGAAAAATTGTTGAAAAACAGCGTTAACCCCCAGAGACAATGTTACATAAAAGAAAACAAAACAAACGATTTAATGTTGGCTAACAAATTCTTTAGTGATCTTTAAAAATAGCCTCATCTCGAATCTCACTGATCTGTAAATTCATCAATTTGTTAAGCTTACATTATTTCATCAATCTCCGCACTTAGAATTCAAAGATCTGGTTACAAATTATTGATAGCTTTTAAAATACCAGATTTGTATATTACTTCTGCTAAAAGCTTTCATTGAACCAGGCTATCATCCTCAAGATTCAATACGCTTTTCCGAGAAAACATTTTGAAAACTTATGTGTTTTAGATCATTAAAACATTGCGGTTCTTTAATCATTAATCGACAGATAAATGTGTTTAGCTTTATTATCAAGTTTTTCATGATTTTAAGACATTTAAAGACTTCCCAAGAGTTCTTAAGACTTCAAAGGATTCTCTGTTTATTTCAACTTCGACCGGGTCAGGTTCCTGATATTCATCTTATTAACGTTCAAAGATTTAAGTATCAGAATTCATTGCACGAGACACATTAATGATAATGCGGCGAAACTATATTTGGTTGTTTTTCATTTATTTAATCTTATTAATTCAAGATTAGTCATTTATGTATTACCTACGTCAGATGTTTTCGAATTGCATTAAATTGTACAATTAAGTCATACTGCTTTCAGAATATTGAATAATCAATCCAATTTTTCATAAAATAAATTAAGTAAATTTACAGTATTTTCTACAAAAAATCAGATACATACTAATTTTGGTATCATAGCTAAATTTCAAATCTGACTGTTATGTGCCACATGTCCACTTTCAAGAGACATTTATTTCACTATAATTACTTAGGTCTACAATTACCATCATCCTCATTTATAATTTATAATTACCATCATCAACATAATTGCTACAAAATCATTACAATCATCAGCATGATTACCTTTATAAATTAGTAAATGTTTTTCATTATCACAAACAACAAAGACACTTCAGAAACGACGTTAATTATAGTACAAATGTATATACTTCACTTCAGGTCAGTATTTACAACATCGGCCATTATGATTCGTTCATACTCTATGCGCATGCGTTAAATGAGACACTTACTTCCGGTGAAGATCCTAGAGATGGTAAAGCGGTTGTCAAACGAATGTGGAATCGAACATTTCCTGGTGAGTAAAATGAACGAAGGAAATAGAAGACTGGTCTTTTTATTTGTTTTTTTAATTGACGTCAATAACTTTTTTTTATTTTTTGATTATATTACTCTCGTGATACCAGTCTTGAATTATATCAGAACTGAGCTCATATGGTACTTAACACATTCAACACACGAGTTATCAAGATTGTAAATCTGAAAATTGATCTCGCTATTAAATTCTCACACTTCACAAATTTGTCATTTCAACTGTATTTCGATCATGTACCGGTGAGCATTTAACCAAACCAGTGCTCCTGGATTCTGTACTAACCTTGTTCTCCGCAAGTAGCTTCGCTCTTCTCCACTTGAATTACTCGAATTAGCGATGGAGAACTAATGGGCTAAGAAATAGTGTTTTCAATCAAAACGTTGCACTGTGCCGAACAAGTGCCGCGCCAAGGGTTAGACTAAACTGGTCCCCGTTCCATGTTGCAGTGCACCTAAGGTCTTTGTACACCAGAGTAAACGGGTACCAGATTATGGTTAGACCTTTCGAAACTGATATTTTTTGACCTGGCGCATTCCTTATTGAATGAGGCAGTCATGCATGGTTGCAGTTTGACATTGGTCTCGTGTACTCATGTTTATTATTTAGTAAATCGGAACGTGTAATGACAACATTGTAGCAAAAGTGTACATGTGTTTGAGAGAAAAAGACTAAATTTGAAAATGCAATTCGATTAAGATCATTTTAAAGTTATGTATTAGTGTTTTTCTTTCTTTTTCAAAACATTTTAAACAAATATAATACACTTATAATTAGATACATTTCGTACTATTTGGAAACTCATAAACCGTACAAATCGGATGACATTTTGAGAAAAAGTACATTTCGGAAACAAGTACATTTCGGAAACAAGTACAATTTGGGTGATTTTGGGTTATAAAAAACTTTACGACTGTCAGTGACTGGAAAAAAAATACAAGTGGGCGCCCCATGGTCGAGTGGTTACAGACTCGGACATGTAATCACCAGCCCTTCATCGTTGTGAATTTGAATCTCATCTTGGACCGAATTTCTCATTTAGAAGAACTTGAGTTGTCCAGCTAGCTTACGGAAGGTAGCTGGTTCTACCCAGTTGTGGGCTTAGGGTCTCCCTTCATCGTTAAAGTTGATGAAGTCGCCAATTGACTCTGAATGTTGGTGCGACGTTAAACCCCAGCGAAAAAATGCTATAACAAGTAGAGAAAAAATAATTCACATAATAGGCGTTCAGTCGATATTTCAGGAATTGGAGGACCGGTTTATGTGAATGAAAACGGTGACAGAGACACGGATTTTACATTACTTGATCTGGATCCAGACATCGGGGAATTCAAAGTAAGTTTATCTTAGTGCGTTATTACTGTAAATGCGTGCGTTTTTATTGTAAATGCGAGCGTTATTACTGTATATGCGTGCGTTATTACTGTAAGTGCGAACGTTATTGCTGTGAATGCGTGCGTTATTACTGTAAGTGCGAGCGTTATTACTGTAAGTGTGTGCGTTATCACTGTAAGTGCAAGCGTTAAACTGTAAATGCGTGCGTTATTACTGTAAGTGCGAGCGTTAAACTGTAAATGCGTGCGTTATTACTGTAAGTGCGAGCGTTAAACTGTAAATGCGTGCGTTATTACTGTAAGTGCAAGCGTTAAACTGTAAATGCGTGCGTTATTACTGTAAGTGCGAGCGTTATTACTGTATATGCGTGCGTTATTACTGTAAGTGAGAGCGTTATTACTGTAAATGTGTGCGTTATTACTGTAAGTGCGAGCGTTATTACTGTAAATGCGTGCGTTATTACTGTAAGTGCGAGCGTTATTACTGTAAGTGCGAGCGTTATTACTGTAAGTGCAAGCGTTATTACTGTAAATGCGTGCGTTATTACTGTAAGTGCGAGCGTTATTACTGTAAATGCGTGCGTTATTACTGTAAGTGCAAGCGTTAAACTGTAAATGCGTGCGTTATTACTGTAAGTGCGAGCGTTAAACTGTAAATGCGTGCGTTATTACTGTAAGTGCAAGCGTAAAACTGTAAATGCGTGCGTTATTACTGTAATTTCGTGCGTTATTACTGTAATTTCGTGCGTGTTAAACCAAATAACGACGAATATGCTGCGTAGCAATGACGATTGAAAGAGAAAGAAAAAGATCGATGATTATTAGCAGAGAAAAATAGTTGCTTAAATGATTTACTTCTTAGCGATGTCATAATTAACGTTTTTTTTCTTGGGTTGAGCGTTGTCAGCACGAAGTCACTACTAATTAATGAATCATTAAAAACAAGTTAGATTGTTTACTATATGCTGGTATTCAAAAGAAACAAATAAATGAGAGGTTGTGATGTACTGTCCTTATCTTTACAATCATTTATTTTTAATATCACAATCAGCTCTTTGTCGTTTTTATTATCATTTCTTCTTTCACCACCGTAGTCCCCCAGCTCATTTGTAATCGTTGTCATTTGCACTTATAACATAATCACAATTTCCACCACCGACAACAGCAACAACAACAACAACGACGACGACGACGACAACAACAACAACAACAACCTATTAACCATTACCACCATTGTTATCAGCCATAACACAACAAAATCATTTGCAACAGAACCTACCATTACGGTTATACCTCGACTATCAACATGACTGTTGCAATCTGCATTGTCAATGTTGTTATTACCCCTACAACCATAATCATCTTCATCATCGTTGAAATAACTTTCATATAATCATCATCATAATTGTCGTCGTCGTTGTCAAAGATAATATCGTCATCATCATCATCATCGTCAAAGATAACATCATCATCATTATCATCTTCATCATCATTTTCATTGTAACTACAATAAAACCTCAATAATGAGACAGCCTTCGGTTTCATCAAATTGAATTATAGGGGAGTTATTGCAAGTCGGTCCGAAAGAAGCGGTCGTTATGACAAGGTGGTCGTGATATAATGGTTGTCACTAATTGAGGTTTTACTGTACATTGCGTGTCGTGATCATCAACTTTTACAGTATTAAGAAAAGAACAAGAACATCGTATTTATGTATTTGACAGGTAGTGGCACAGTACTTAGGCTGGACTAGAAAATTCGAATTTATTAAAGATGTTGCTATACATTGGCCTGGTTCTGGTCGACCCCCTCCAGATGTCCCAGCATGTGGATTTACCGGAGAATTGTGCACCTCATTTCGTTAGTACAGTTTCCAAAAATACAATCATTGTAATTACCTTGATAATCCGGCAATGCAATTAATATCATTATGACCATAGGCAAAGAAATTGATATACAATAAAACCTCGATATTGAGATCACCACAGGGACCCGAAAAATCGGTCATGATAATGAGGTAGTTTCATTATCAAGTTGCATTATAGGTGTGACATTGAAAGCCAGTCTGAAAATAAGTTATATCGTTATAACAAGGTAGTTATCGCTATTTGAGGTTTTCTGCATGCTGTTCTTACGACTATCTGTGGGAAAATTGGTCGTATTGTTGGCATAGTTTAGTTGTCAAGATATGAAAGAAATATATAAAAGGGTACACAAATGGTCGTGGTTATTAAAATTTAGGTTTATTTCCTGTAACCCGACTAACCGTCTATTTACTGCCGGCCACATTTATTTCGACCAAATATTTAGTTGTGTGTAACCTGTGGACGAAAACGCTAATTTAGTCATGTTCGATCTCGTTGCATGGTAAACATCTGGTTCTTTTCCCATCATGGCGAAAAGTCTACTTCCGGTCACTTTAAAATGTAGTGTTGATATTCATTTTTTGACTGGAGTTATCAATTAAACTGAAACTACTTATTCTGAATACTGTTAAGATGTCTCGTCAAAAAAATCCCTACATACCGGTCCATCTTTTTTCAGCATATTACCGGAAACAAACCTAAATTTTAGGCCTGTGTGGGTCTTAACATTGATCTTATTTCTCAGTTCAAATTTGCAGCATTTTTTTTTTGTTTTATTTTTTCCGCATGTAAAGAACTCGTAAATCTTATCTTTAAATGCTTCATTTTCTTGTTTTGTGTTTAATTGGGATTTATAAAATAACTATTACGCCTCATTAGGAAGAACCGTTTTCTGTCGTAAAAAGCGGCTATCGTCTTGAAGCAAATATTCCTAGATAATTGATCCCATCGAGCGGATGACATTTGATCAACTGAATATTTTATGTCGTGCTTGTAAAAGTATTCGGGGCTTACATCCGGGAACAGGTCATCTGTTTAGATACAAACTGCACGTGATGTCAGATCCACCCCGTAGAGATAATTAAGAACTGTACGAATGCTTGTCTAAGGCCGCGACCGTGGCCCAGCTGGACTTTTAACCCGGCGATACGGGTTCAAATTCCAGGTCATACACACCTATGAAATTTGACAAAAATGTCGATTTTCCTCCATATGTGGAGAAGTTACCAATTCCTTGTGGAAGGGTAAGTTAGTGCTGGTAAGTATACAGTCCAGGAAAACTGGTTAGGTGAACCGGTCGCCGTGTATAAATGAAAAATTGTTGAGAAACGTCATGAAACCCGATGGAAAAAAACGAAGTTATGCTTGTCTAAACAATTAATTAATTACACAGGTCACTTGACGTCACATGAATACTATATACACATGTACTTTCCATACACGACTTGCTGTCTGATTGCGTCAAGATATCCACCTTGTTTGTATAAGACACGTGTCACAGCTTGTCTTAAAATGGCAACCAGGTTTTTAATATTATGTCCCAAAGCTGATCTAAATATCGAGGTCTCATTACAGTTGAAAGGCCATGCGGTCGATTACAATTAAACAATACTTTATTTCATAATTTTGTTAGGACCTGACAGTATTGCCCATCAGTTTACACGGAGTCTGAAATCACTGCCAGATCTGCTGGCTATTGTGAGGTCATATTGTCAGTTCCACAGACCGGGTCATCAAAGTTAGATACACAGTAATGGTTACACTTTGGCCATCTATTTTTGTTAGCAAATTTATAGATCTGTATTTTAATGCCTAGCTATTTTTTAACCATTAGACCAGAGAAAAATAGTCGTGTTTGCGGTTACCCGACCTACACCATTTGTTGGCGCTGACCTTAAAAAGAAAAATCAAAAGTACGAAAAGTTTTGGGGACGAATCATACCTCCAAAATACCTAAGGTCGGTTAACAAAAAAAGAACAAAAGACATTTTTTTAGCGACCTGCCGAATCTAATTTTTTGCCAAATAACCTACAGCATGACTTTTTCTATGCTTAGGAAAAACGGTAATTTTTTTGTCGTTATATTAAATTATAACTATTGGCTTACATGAATTATCTTTACCATAGATTTAGAACAATCAGCAATTGTTGGCATTTGCCTGGGTGCAGTTATCCTTGTTGTGGTCGCGATTGGAGTCTTCGTATATAGGTAAGTTTTTAAAAGTTCGAATTGATGACTCAAAGCTAGCTTAACCGCACTGTCTTTGCTACAGACCGTTCAATGGCGGTACTCCCAGAGAAGTGGGGGGCCTCCTTTGTCGAGTGGTTATGGTCTCTGACTAATAGTTCCGGATTATTCACAATCCATAGAAAACGAATCATTGAATAAATATATCATGTACGTGATGTGTAGATAAGTATATACCAGAGAGTATAGAAATATTTAACTGAGTTAGGACACGCTCGTGATTATAATTGTCTCAAACCTCTTTCATCCGTTTTTTACAGGCGTCTGAAAGCGGAAGCAGAAATCCACAGTGAATGGTGGCGTATCAGATCTGAGGATGTTGTATTTCAAGCTCAATCTTCTTTTATTTCCAGTGGAACAAAGGTTAGACTCATTTAATATTCATTCACAGCCTAAATCTTGTTATGTTCCGAGAATAAGACGGCAGAAGGGGTCAGATATGATATGTCTTCAGTCAAGTTATCACGATGTGTTTTTCCCGAGTTTTAAACCCATGACTTGTTGTCCCAAGCTGCCGTTGGTTTTCTGTCTGAATGAATCCTAAATATATATCCTATATAGTAAATATATATACTACTCAACTTTTGCTAAGCACCAAATGTTTTAGTGCGAATATTTTCGGCAATAATTTGATTACCGTCGTAAAACCGAATTTAAATGTAATGTCATGTTTATTCAATTTGATGGACAAATTTAACATTTTTTTACTGATTTTGCGTTAGTTATGTGCCAGAGAAGAGGAAGGCCCCTATATCCAAGATTTTTGAACACTCAACTTGTTTTCCAAATTTTCACCATCCCATTTGTGTTTACAAGTTTAGACTTAGTAGCGTGTGTGTGACCCATTACTAACGACAACTGATTGACCTACTCATGCTCCCTATGAGGTTTCTGACAGTCCTAGCGGGGATGGCGGCCCATTCTTGCCCCAACATGACATCTAGCTCCTTGATGCTTCTAGGTCGCACTTGAAGAGCTGATATCCGTACCTGCAGCTCATTCCACATGTGCTCAATTGGATTGGATCGAGGTGGCCGGTAAAGGCTCTCAGTACCTTTCCTCTGCAGGTACTCCTGGACCATCCGTGCCCAGTGGGGACGCGCATTATCATCCATTAAAATGAAATGATCGCCCACTGCCCCGGCATACAGCCTAACCTGTGTGTCTAACATCTCATCGATGTACCGCTGACCAGTCTATATACCTCTATTCAGCACAACGAGGTCAGCCCGTCCGTCCTAGCTGATGCAGATTTTCTTTAGTAGTGAGCGAATATTGGAATTGGTATTCGTTGCCATCCGACTAATTTCAATAATCATCTCTAGTTTCATATGGAATATTTAAGTGGTTTGTAAAGGATTATGTTTATGTTTAAGTATAAACCAGTAGTACTTAGTCGGGTCTTGTGAACTAGATGTATTTGGAAAATTCATGTCTGCCACTAATTTACTACATTGTATCAACCGAATGCTGGATCAAAGCACTGAGAGGACTGTCGTGGACTGGCTTTGGAATGTTCGAATTAATTCAAATAAGCCATAAACGCAGAAATAAAATAGGTAATGAGTACTTGAGCGGAAAGTTTATTAGTTACAAGTCATAGATATTTAATAGAATTGGAACTTTACGTCAAATAAACTTAAATGTTTGGAACATTATGCAAAGACTAGTATCTGGCTATACGATAGCGGACTGGTTCCCCTTCGTTTTACGCAAGCTTGGACGTAAGCAGTGTTCACAAACAATCGCTGCATCAAACTGACGCCTTTGTTGCACATAGATGGTAGATGAAGCAAGCCGTCTACACAGTGCGTCAGTCAATATTTGAACGATATTCTGAAGCCATAACTTGAAAATTATTATCGTTGAGGCGTAGTTTTCGTTTTTCCGAAATGGGCGTGGTTATTAAAAAGAGGAGGAGCATGTTTCAGTTCATATACTCGTGAGGTGTTTCAAACGAAAATATGGAAATATGCAATTAGTGTATTAGCAATGTTTGCAACAAAAGTAAAATTATGTCTTATCAACAACAAAGCAGACATTCTCACAAAAATGTTATACTTAGGTATCACGAATTCCTGTTATTTGTCTTTTATTGTATTCTCCTTCATCTATTGTTACTATGACAACAAATAAGTTATGTCTCTTACCTGACGTGTTTAAATTAGTTTTTTATGTGTCGTTATTTCTCATGGACATTGCTTACGTGGAATATGACAATTATCTCTGGTTTATATAAATTCTGTCTCATAATGTCAGAGTGTATGATATTATTTTATAGACTACTTTATGCAATAATGAACTAACAATGTCAATAATAGTTTCATAAACAACTTGTCATTTTCATTAATTGTCACGTTTTTGACTATATAAAGAGTCCAGGTAATGTTTCTAGTCTCCCTGATTAAAATGAAAGAATAGGAATAAAAACTTTTACTATGTGTTACATAAGGAGTGGTCTTAGGGTAAGTACTATTGAAGCTACGACCGTGGTCCAGTGGTTAGTGCGCTGGACTTGTAACCCGACGATTCGGGTTTTAATCCCGATGATACCCTTCCATGACAATTTGACAGAAATGTCGAAGTTGCCGGCTCCTTATGGACGGGTAAGTTAGTATTGGTTAGTAGTCCAGGAAAACTAGTTAGGTGAACCGGCCGCCGTATATAACTAATAAATTGTTGACAAACGGCGTTAAAACCAGTTAAAAAAAACCCTTACTATTAAATGTACAAACGTACCAGGCGGACATGACGTGGGTGTAAGACATATTAATAAAGACATTTGATCGACCACATGTTACATACTCCGGAAGTTCTTCTGTGTTCTTCTATGCATCCACTGACTATAATGTTCTCCAAACAAACACGGTAAAATAAGTTTAAATAGATAATGTTTTTTTCCAATCCATAATACTTTATTTTTGTAACTATCATAATACATGCATGTATGTGTATGTGTGTATGCTTTGTATTTGATTATTAATTAGAAAATACAGTATAAACCAAATACGGTAAAACCTCAAAAATGACACCACCTTCAGGACCCTAAAAAACGGCCATAATAATGAGGTAGTCTCAATATCAAGTTAAAATTTAGGGGAGTTATTGAAACCCGGTCTAAAACTAAGTGGTCGTTATAACAAGGATGTCGTAATATTGAGAATGTCGCGATGTGAGGCTTTACTGTAGTCATTTTTTGTGATTGCAAGTGTGATGGCAAGGCAGACGGTTGACATGTTAGTAAGTCTGCAATGTTATTTTTTTAAAAAACTGCCATCAGCTTGTCAGCGCCCCTTCCACAAATATAATTTGTTGACGCAAATTTTGTTACTAGTTTGCATGACTTCATCTCGAAGGGTACCTCCATAGTTGTGTGGCTATAATTTCTAGAAATCACTTACCCCTCGCCACTGAGTTCGAATCCTACCCAGCACCTAATTTCACATGTGAGTGAGTTCTACAGCTAGCGTACCGAAGGTCTTTGTTTCAACCCAGGGGTATGCCTAAGGTCTTTCTTCGCCGTTAAAGCTGGAAAAGTTGCCAAATGACCCTGGCTGTTGACGCAACGTTAAACCCAAGAGAAAATGTATATTACGTAGTTTTAGAAGTGAGACAAAATACAGTGTGAACTTACTTTGTACAAATGTTCATCTATCTCATACACCGTGCTTCTCGTGCAACAAGTGACTGTCGTGGACTTAATTTCATAAAATTATGTTTTCATTCTTTTATTTCAGTTTGATAATGAAGATCGATCAATGTCTTTAGCCACATACGCTGCATGTTTCAACACAGTTGGAGTATATCGGGTATTTCATTTGACGATTTGAAAATATGATTTGTGTTCAAATAGAAAAACAGGGACCTCCGTGGTCCAGTGGTTCTAGTAGGTCTCAGACTAGTAATCACTAACCCATCACAGCTGTGAGTTCGAATCCCACTCAGTACCAGAAAAAAACGCATATAAAGAAGTTGTCCAGCTAGTTTACGGAAGGTCGGTGATTCTACCTAAATGTACGTCTGGGGTCCTTCTTCACAGTCAAAGCTGGAAAATTGCCAAAAGACCCTGACTGTTGGTGCAACGTAAAATCCCGGAGAATAAAATAAATGTAGTATATGCAGTCAAAACCCCGATAATGAGGCCACCTTTTAGAACCCGAAAATAACTTTAATTTTGCATACGGTCAAACTTGTGAATAAAGGCCAACCATGGGAAAGACTAAATGTGGTCTTTATTGACAGGTGGTCTTTATTGACAGGTGGTCTTTATTCGGAAGTCAATTAGTTCTAAATAATCCATGGCGGTTTTTCAAAGAAAGGCCTTTATTCACCGAGTGGCCTTTATTCGGAGGTGGCTGCAAACACAGGTTTGATTGTACGCGCTTCGAATGAAGCGCAGGTTTAACAAACTTAGTAATGGGCGAATATGCGGACTTTATATTGTATATGTATTTGTTTTTGTAGGCAACCATCTGGGTGCAGTATGCTACACACGTACTACCCAAACTAAGCTAACTTGTAACAGTGCTCCCTCCCGTAACGACACCTCCAAAGACCAATTCTCTCCAAGTAAAAGGCACACATACACACAATAAAACACCTGTCGCGAATGTATCAAATTCCCTCCGAACAACAACTTATTCCAAAGAACAACACTTTTTGTGACTCCGAAAAGTGTTGCTCTTCGGAGGGAGCTTAGTATAACAAAACGAAGAATTTTACTGAGTCTATACCCGAATCCCCGGGCTGTCCAGTAATTGTTCTTTTAACGCATTTTACGCGGATGTTTTACTGCAAGTAGACTGCAATATAAATGGAATGAATATGTAAATCATTTATTTGCTTTCTATTAATTATACAGATTTATTGTTCAATCAGCTTTTGTATAGAACGGATGATTGTATTGTATTGACAAATATTCCTATCGTCTGATCGTTAATCTTTGGAACCCCCCAAAAATAAGGTGGTCTCATTATCAAGTTGAATTATAGGGGAGTTATTGAAAGCCAGTCCGAAAGTACGTGGTCATTATAGATTATTTCTTTGAGCAAATTATCACGCCTTTGTTTTCATTTCAGAAATATGTACAGTTTAATGCCTACACCTGGGTAATAAGTGGTGAATTATATCCATTTATTAGTTGAATATATTTCCAGGGTACTAAAGTGCATATCAGGAAGCCGGGAGTAAAATCTGTATCTGTGGATAGAAAACTATTATTGGAGTTAAAACAGGTATTTTTCTGTTTCAGGACAAGTCGCTCAACAGTTTTATTATTTTAATTCTCCCATTCCCTTTGACCCCTCTCTTCCACTCTCATTCACCCTTCAACTCCCCCCTCCGTCTACCACTTTCATTCTTTCCCGTCAACTTCCCCTCTTCTCATTTCTCCCCCTTTCATTCCCTCCATCTCTCATTTTCCTCTCATCCCCTCCCCCTCTCATTCCCTCCCCTCTCATCCCCTCCCTCTCATCCCCTCCCCCTCTCATCCCCTCCCCCTCTCATCCCCTCCCCCTCTCATCCCCTCCCCCTCTCATCCCCCACCTCTCATCCCCCACCTCTCATCCCCTCCCCCTCTCATCCCCTCCACCTCTCATCCCCCACCTCTCATCCCCTCCCCCTCTCATCCCCTCCACCTCTCATCCCCCACCTCTCATCCGCTCCATCTCTCATTTTCCTCTCATCCCACCCCTATCAAAATGGGTATATCACTGAAAGTCATGAACATGCTGTATACTATAAAGGAGAATCACTTGTTGGTGACTGAAATACTTATGGTTAAAGGAATGAATTTCAATACTGACAAATTAATGTGTTGTCTCACCAGTTTTGTTGAGAAAATTTCGACTCTTGCGCGCAGATATGTATAAAAATGACATTGTCTTTAGATTCTTTTGATTGATTCACTCCTTTAGTCTTGAGTATTGAGACAAATCTTTGTTTTATCAACAGATGCATCATATAGCAAGTCAAAACCTTACTCGACTGATTGGTTTGTGTACAGATACTAATAATGTTTGTATTTTAACAGAGCATTGTTCACGAGGAAATCTCCAGGTACGTGTTCATTGAGATTCTTTACACTGTGTCATCATTTTAAGTTGCTTCTTTTTGTATACAATAAAACCTCAATAATGAGGCTACCTCAGGTACCCGACAATTCGGTCGTAATCAAGAGGTGGTCTCATTAGCAATTTGAATTATAAGGGAGTAAATGAAAGCCAGTCCAAAAATAAGTGGTCGTTATAACAGGGTGGTCGTATTATTGAGATGGTCGCTATTTGACGGTTTTATTGTACTTAGGTAAAAGTTGGAGGCTTTTGTTTGTAACTTCATCATTTGTATTAATATTAGCTTCACACATGCTGAATATCGTAAAAAGTGTTCCTCTTCTCCTTCTCCGACTGTTTTACTTCTGACAAAGTGGCAATTTATTAGAGTGCTTTGTGTTTTCCACAAAGCCTAGATAACGGGGCATCTATGTTGAGGTCTTTACCCAGAAAACCACGTCGTCCTGACAACTCCTATGCACACGAGTGAAGACTGTCCGTGAACAAGTCTTATGAATTTGTTTCATAACCATTGCAAAATAAAGGGCCTTATACAAATGCACGCGCAATGGTTAGCTGGACGTGGCCATCAGTTGATTTTTTTGGTTGAACTACGATTTATTCAATGCAACTTTTTTCTTAAGGTAATATTCCGTTTAACTAATTTTCCGGTACTGTCAAACCTGTAAACCAAGGCCACGGTTGGGAAAGACAAAATGTGGCCTTTATTGACAGAAGGCCTTTATTCAGAGGTCAGTTTATTCTAAATAATCAGTGACGGTGTTTCAAAGAATTCACAGAGTGGTCTTTATTTGGAGGTGGTCTCAAACACAGGTTTAACTGTAGTAGATTATCTCATTTTTAATGTCCCCTTTGGATTATTTTTAAACTCTTTGTCTCAAACTTTACTTTGTGAACATAACTTTTTATGTTGTTTGTTTTGAATAAAATTTACATTTGTACTTCATCCAATCATTCTCACTATTTACAGGACATATTACTTAATGAATCGATAGAACTAGACTGGGATTTCCGGATATCTCTCATTCATGATATTGTAGAGGTAAGTCAATCAGAAAGTGGGGAGGGGGAGGCAATGGTAACGGCAAATCGATCACTCGCTGATCGTATTCAATTTGTGGAGATGGATTAGATTTAGAGTATCTTGATATGTACATCTACCTTTTCCTCACATATCAGTCTTTTCGACAAATACACTTACGGACTTTGAAAAACGCAATTCTTGGTTTTGTCGAATTTTTGCTAGTTATTATATTTTATTTGTTCAATAATTATAGATCAATGTAAAACTTATTTTAATGCTGTCATTTTGGTACATTAATTCTAAAAAATAGCGCCATTTTATGAACGTATTTCTTGACAAAGCGGCTGCTATAAAAAAAACGAAAGCCACACTTTTGGTGATTGTCTAAATTGATACCGACTTTTATAGACTTCTTTTTTTCCTGAGTATTAAACATGTACGCTGAAACAAATCTAACAACATTCTAAGTTAATTCTTCAGAATAACAAAGTCATGATCTAAGAGTTATGATTGTTTTTCACTGGGTTTAACGCCGTTTTTCAACAAACTTTCAGTTATTTACGGCGGCCGGTTCACCTTACAATTTTTCTTGGACTGTATACTAACCAGTCCTAACTTACCCTTCCACAAGGAGCCGGTGACTTCTCTACATACGGAGGAAAATTGAAATTTTTGTCAAATTTTCATAGAAGGGTATGACCTGCCGCGATCGGGATTTGAACCCGCTATTGTATGTTTTGTTTGATTTACGCTTCTCAATTGTTTGGTTTTCGTGAGAAAAACAAATTCATAATATAGCTTAGTAAAACAATACATCGAAGAAAATGTGACTTTGTACAGATTTAAAAAAAAATGATATCGATATAAAGATACCAAAATATGCGTTCCAATGATGGATCGTAGAGATAGTTTTACATTTTTCTCCCATTTGAAAACAAACTAAACGAAATGTTGCATTTTAGAAGTCCACAAGTATAATATTTGCCTTAATGTTTATACTAACGCTTTATTGCTCGATATTTTAATGAAATAAGTCAATGAGGAATTGCGATAAAACAGAATATTCCTTTTAATTACGTGTCAGCACGAAATATCGTCGTACACTCGTAATTATCTCCCTGTAAACTAATGTAGATAATGAAGTGGCAGAAAATGTAACAGTCAATAAATTTGCCGACAACATAGGAAGTCATGATTTTATTACGCTAGCAGTAAGTAGGGTAATAACGAATAAAACATTTTGAAACAACTGAGAAAAAAATCAATGACAATAAAAAATAATGTTTTAGATGGCTAATGTATCATGTTCTCATTAGTTTCTTTTTCCTTTTTTGAGGGTGATCTTGCGTTGTTCAGACTCTATGTAATAACGATTTTACTGTACTATGTGTGTGATCTTACGTTGTTCAGAGTCTATGTAATAACGGTTTGACTGTACTATGTGTGTGATTTTACGTTGTTCAGAGTCTATGTCATAACGGTTTGACTGTACTATGTGTGTGATTTTACGTTGTTCAGATTCTATGTAATAACGGTTTGACTGTACTATGTGTGTGATTTTACGTTGTTCAGACTCTATGTAATAAGGTTTTACTGTACTATGTGTGTGATCTTACGTTGTTCAGGGTCTATGTAATAACGGTTTTACTGTACTATGTGTGTGATCTTACGTTGTTCAGACTCTATGTACTAAGGTTTTACTGTACTATGTGTGTGATCTTACGTTGTTCAGACTCTATGTACTAAGGTTTTACTGTACTATGTGTGTGATCTTACGTTTTTCAGACTCTATGTAATAAGGTTTTACTGTACTATGTGTGTGATCTTACGTTCTTCAGACTCTATGTAATAACGGTTTGACTGTACTCTGTGTGTTATTTTACGTTGTTCAGAGTCTATGTAATAACGGTTTGACTGTACTATGTGTGTGATCTTACGTTGTTTAGTGTCTATGTATTTTTTTGGTTGTGTATCGTAAAGAAATCAATGTTTTTTTTTCAGGGTATGCACTATTTGCATGCAAGCTCTATTGGCGTCCATGGAAACCTAACAAGCACGAAATGTGTTATTGACAGCAGATTTGTGCTAAAAATAACAGGCTTCGGCTTGAAGTCTCTTAGAAATAGTCACAAAAAGAAACTCGTCTCAGAGCGTTCTTACGGTATGTAAAAAATAGCTAAAGATAATTAAATCTAGCTTAGGAAACTGGAAACTCTTCATCTGAGAGGGATTATTCTCAGAACATTTCAAAACGCAACGTCTAATCATACAACAGAAAATATATTTACTGTTTTGAAAAATCTTAGCAAATAATAACAGCTCATACGGGGTATATTGAACATAGTTTATTAATTGTCAATGACTCACAACCCTTCATAGCTCCAATATGTCAATAAAAAACAGGTTACGGTTAAAATATTGTTTATTACCAAATACATGTTTACGTCATGGTTAAATGTTGTTTATTGCCAAGTACATGTTTATCACATAACCTGCGGTCCAGGAGTGCCGTAAACCCGTGCCGGAAATATCGTTCGGCACTGCCAAACCGTGCAATAAATATTCAAATTAGCCAAATCACTATATTTGCATATTTTGTATTACTACGCTACCACGATATTTGTAGACATGGTCGACTTTCGATTCGTAATGATTTTATTAATGAATAAAATGATGTTTGTGTAAATAAAATAACGATTTTATGTCTTTTATGTTGCATTTTATCGCCAAACGATTAATAGAAACATGCACTATTTTTTTGCGCACAGTAGTGAACAGTCTTGTGAACACTGGACGTCTTGTACTGACGTCATCTTGACGTCATCCTACAGTATGTTTCATTTTCTGTGGTCGTTTTTGCGGTTATGTGATAAATAGAATCTTACACTCGTGCTCATCCTTTACCATTTTTATTAAACTCGTTTACAAAAACAAAATGACACTCGGCAGAGCCTCGTGTCATATTATTTAGTCAACTCGTTTAATAAAAATGGTAAGGAATGAGCACTCATTCAAGATCCTCTATTTACGTCACGGTTAAATGTTGTTTATTGCCTAATACACGTTTACATCATGGCTAAAAATGTTGTGTTTTATATGTTCAGAGCCTATAAGAACATAGAATGGAGTATCGGTGATATAATACTTTTTCATTTACCTGTTCTCTCTGGGGTTTTACGCCTTAATTACAGCCAGGGTCAACTGGCGACTTTTCCAACCTTATCGTTGGAAGAAGTCCCTAGGTGTACACTTAGGTATAACTATCAACCTTCGAGACTGCTTCATCACATGCAAATTTTGTCTCGTCACGTTTGGGATTTGAACTCACAGCAGTGAGGGGCTAGCGGTTACTAGTCAGATGCTATAACCACTCGACCATGCGCAGAGATCCTTTTTCATTTATTACAACTAATGAAGCCCCCAAATTGGAGTATTATCAATAACCCTAGAACAGCTACGTCATAGAAATAGGCTATCATTACGATCACATAAATCATAAAAAAGTTTATAACTGATATAAATAATAACAATAGTGATATTTTGCAAGCTTCCAGTATTAAAATTTTCTGGTATCAATCTTGAATTCAGTCTCTTTAACATTTAGAAAGGGAATGAATTGAGTTTGACAAATAGATATGTTCACCTGGAGTTGCATCCCTTGATTTGTAAGATCTCTTTCTGGCATTTTTATGGAGAAATACGAAAGCCAGCTTCTTAATTAGATAATGCCATATGTATAAGTTTCGTTAGGTTGTTAGTGTCATAACAAAATCTACCACTTTAAAGAATATGCCTACTGTGTGTGGCTCCCATCATTTTAACAATTTTTACTAAGATTATACATAACTTACAGATGTTTAAGAAATAGTATACACACATTGCAGTTAAACTTTAATGATCTCTATCTTTTTCAACCACAATACTTTGAAATTTAAGTCATAAGAGAAACTTCAACAAAGTGATTTATTTGAAAAAGAAGTTTAAACCGACAATTACATTATATCTTCAAGTATTGTTTACTAAGAAACTCAGGATTCCTTAGCCGTAAGCCAATCAACGTATCTTACATCATTATACAATGAAAACCCTCTAAACCAGTTCCTTTATAAGCCGTTTTCCCCTCTAACCGGTGAAATTACCTTTTTCCGGGCTCAACCTGTTTAGAGGGGTTCCACTGTACACGTATACAGTCAATGTTCGTTTTTGGCCATTTTTCTAACTGATTTTTAAAAATGTATATCAAACATAACGGATCTCTCTTTTATTAATGCAGTGAATTCACCAGAATTGTTGTGGATGGCACCCGAACATCTCCGAATGTATCCAACTAGAAAAGAATCTCAGCCGGGAGACGTGTATAGTTTTTCAATGATTATTTATGAAATGTGCACAAGAAGTGAGCCATATGTAAATGAACTATGGTATTCCTCTTTAGATGGTGAGTATACAACTTTGTTCGTCACACAATCAATGACAATAGCAAGGTACAATACTCAACTTTCATAGCCGGTCATAAGATTTTTAAATACTTTTTGAGAAAAACACAGGTAGCAATGAACGCGTGGCACATTTAGGAATATAGATAAGGAAAGGATTCCTAGAAAAAAAGATGAAAATCCCAACTTCCAAAATATTACCTTCCTCAAAATATTACCTCCCCCAAATTATTACCTTCCTCATAATATTACCTCCCTCAAAATATTACCTTCCTCAAAATATTACCTCCCCCAAATTATTACCTTCCTCATAATATTACCTCCCACAAAATATTACCTTCCTCAAAATATTACCTCCCCCAAATTATTACCTCCCCCAAAGTATTACCTTCCTCATAATATTACCTCCCACAAAATATTACCTTCCTCAAAATATTACCTCCCCCAAATTATTACCTTCCTCATAATATTACCTCCCACAAAATATTACCTTCCCCAAAATATTGCCTTCCTCAAAATATTACCTCCCCTTAATTATTGCCTTCCTCAAAATATTACCTCCCCCAAAATATTGCCTTCCTCAAAATATTACCTCCCTCATAATATTACCTCCCACAAAATATTACCTTCCTCAAAATATTACCTCCCCCAAAATATTACCTCCCCCAAAATATTACCTCCCTCATAATATTACCTCCCACAAAATATTACCTTCCTCAAAATATTGCCTCCCCCAAAATATTACCTTCCTCAAAATATTACCTCCCCCAAAATATTGCCTTCCTCAAAATATTACCTTCCTCATAATATTACCTCCCACAAAATATTACCTTCCCCAAAATATTGCCTTCCTCAAAATATTACCTCCTCTTAATTATTGCCTTCCTCAAAATATTACCTTCCTTAAAATATTACCTTCCTCAGAATATTTCCTCCCTCAAATTATTACCTCCCTCAAAATATTACCTTCCTCAAAACCCTCCAACCACAAACACACCAAACACATAAAAACATGAAAAATGGAAGTCAAAACATATTTAAAGGTTAAAATGCCACATTTTTATACTAAGAGAATGTACAATTATATGAAGCGAATCTTTTTAAAATCATTTTAACTTTTTTCCAGAACCCGTCAGGGCTTTTTTTACATATTCCATGACATTCTAAAATTCTAAAACATGTCACGTGATCATGCACTCAGATCTAATTGTTCTGTCCTTGTTTCATTTCAGATGCGCTTAGGAGAGTTAAAAGCATCGGTACAAACGTTACACGTCCGACTCTGTTAGAAAGTAATTCATTTCCAGACATTGTTAATCTCGCAAAATGTTGTTGGTGTGAAATCCCGTCAGACCGACCCAACTTCACAAACATTCGTAAAGTGATAAGAGCGGTGAAATTGAAAAGGTAAAAAATAATTACGCATTCATAAACGTCTTAGATCGATAAAACAGGAAAAAGTATAAGGTTTAATATCATTGATAAAATAGACTTGATTGTATATGGTTCAATCAATTTCAATTACAATGTATTTTCATGGAGCAACATGCGAATAATTCTGTTTACGATGAAATATCACAAAATTCTATAAGGTGAAAACAGCGAACTTAGACTGAGACAAAATCAATACACATCAGTAAAGTACATCAGTAAAGTACATCAGTAAAGTACATTTAGGTTATTTGTTCGCGTCTTTGTATAAGTTCGTGCATGCTGTTTCCATATTTGGTGACGATTTCCCCGTGACATTTAAATATTTATGATATTCTAAGTACAAAATGTACCAGTCTTCGCATTTTTGTATCTTTGAGTCCTAGAAACTTCTCTCCATTCGATAGTGTGTACATGTACAAGCGTGTATAATTCTAGACACGGTGTGTGTACATCTTCCCCGTGGCAGGATAATAAAATATATTACATTCACGTATCATTTTCCTCCATTTTTGATTTTCATATCTTATGAGGAATCTAACCGCATATTTCGTGTTGATGTTTGCTTAACCAAGATAAATGCCGTTAGTATACAGTGCAACCTCTCCGGAGCGTCTCCTCTTGAGCAACAACTTCCCTTCAATAGCGGCATGATTTTGTTTTCACTGTACGATTTAATCATTAATTTAACCTGTCTATAACAACAATTTTGCTTCTCTCAAAGGGTGTTGCTTTGGAGTAGTTGCACTGTGTATCCGTCGTATATAACAAACTAACTTCCTTGATGAACGACCTTAAACTAATTGAAAAAAACACGGTTTTTCGTCCAGGTTACACAACCAACTCTCAAATACCTAAAACAGCGCTCACTTCTGGCTATACAACGAGGTAGATTAAAGTATGCAAAAATTCTTAGATATACCACTTTATATACTGTTTGCCAAACACTTCAAAGAGGGTTGAAGATCTACAACTTCAACAAAGCTTCAAACAAAAGTTAACAAGCAATGATTTATTTTCATATTGTTCAACTGCTCTAGTTGGGACTAAGACATGACTGTCGGTAATAATTAAATTGTGTGACATTTGTTTCTCATCCCATTTTTGTATTGGTGTATGAGTGTAAATGTAAAAAAGTGCCTTTTGTGATAACGATAGTTACAACTTGTTCCAGTTGTACCCTACAACCTTCTTTGTACACGTGGAGGGGGCTCCGTAGTCAACTGGTTATGGAATCGGACTAGTAATATTACTACGTTCTTTGTCATTTTTGTCAAAACTAAAATACCATTTTCCTGTCATTTCGATTCGGGAAATCTTCGATTGTTTGTAAGTCAGTCATTCGATCGGTCGGGTTTTGAAACCTTTGTATATTGCAGAAATGTGGATCCGACGGTTGGGATTTGAAGCCTTTGTGTATAGCAGAAATGTGGATCCGACGGTCGGGTATTGAAAACCTTTGTGTATTGCAGAAATGTGAATCCGACGGTCGGGTATTGAAATCTTTGAGTTTTGCAGAAATATAGATCCGACGGTCGGGTATTGAAACATTTGTGTATTGCAGAAATGTGGATTCGACGGTCGGGAATTGAAACATTTGTGCATTGCAGAAATGTGGATCCGGCGGTCAGGTATTTAAATGTTTGTGTATTGCAGAAATGTGGATCCGGCAGAAAATGTGCTAGATGTGTTGTTGAATCGAATGGAGCTATATGCCAATAATCTAGAAGGGCTCGTTGAAGATCGAACGAATGCGTTTCTGGAGGAGAAAAGGAAGTCTGAAGCACTCTTGTATCAAGTGTTGCCAAGGTGATGACGTAGGAATTTTTATAATTTTCCGCAGGGAACCAAATGAAAATACTTAGTAAAAAGAACACCACTAACGTTCTTATTGATCGAACTGAACTATATTAACAAATATTAGTATTATGCGTCATACCTTTTTAACTACGCAAGAGTCACATTAAATACGTAAAACCTCCCTCAGTACATTGATGAAATGTAACTGACATGAAGTGGACTCCACTATTATTGCCTTGTATCTAATATTGGGCCGCGACCGTAGTCCTGTAGTTAGTGCGCTGGAATTGCAACCCGGAGATCCGGGTTCGAATCCCGGTTTCGGCAGGTCATACACTTCTATGAAAATTTGACAAAAATGTCGACTTTTCCTCCATATGTGGAGAAGTTGTCGGCTCCTTGTGGAAGGGTAAGTTAGTACTGGTTAGAATACAGTCCAGGAAAACTACTATGCTTATATAGAGGCATATAAAATAATCTAATTGTTGGCATTCCAAGTGCTGTATAATATTTTAGTGTTTTGAAATATGTAAACAACAATCGTAAGAATTAAGAATTACATCACGCGTATTAAAACGTTGAATGCTACTTTTCAGCATATTTTAAACATTTGTGTGACTTTTGCATCACATATATTTTGCGTGCATTGACTTGTTCCAGTCTTGATTAATGTATATTTATATGTTGCGAAAAAAGAACGACCAAAATACTTTGCGTCACGTTTATCCAACGATGTTCATTTGACATCGTGTTTAATCGTGATGACCCTTTTAAGCCCCCAAGACTTTACAACGTGATTTTATTTAGAATCTTTTTTTTTGTAATTACAGGACTGTTGCTGATCAACTTCGCTCTGGGTCGTCAGTAATTCCTGAATCGTTTGATTGTGTAACCATTTATTTCTCGGATATTGTGGATTTCGTATCACTGTCAGCAAAAAGCTCTCCATTCCAGGTATAAAAAAAAAATGCTACTCAACTTGTCTCTACTAACCCCATTGTTTGGCGCAGACCCTAAAGTTTCAAACAGCAAAGTCCAAAGTACGAATATATTTGGGAACGAATCGTACCTCATATTTATCAAATAGCCGTAAACATGACTTTTTTCTAGCCTAAAGGTACCATCAATTCCTTCATCACTTTGTGTGGTGTTTGTTCTCAGATTTATGCAGTAAAATCCCGCTGTTACAACCACCTTTCGTTCTTAAGCAAAGTGGTCTTAATCGTGGGGTGGTCTTATTAGTGAAACAAGGTGTCCGAGCTTGAGTATTGTCGGTCGTACATGACCTACATGCATATTATGTTTTTGTGTGTACATTTATTCAATATTTTGGTGTGGTCGTAAGCAGGGATTTTACTGTATCTTGGTAAGACTGTTGAAACCATCGGCTGTTTCTAAAACTTCTCTAGAGGCCTTTTCGACTCGTTAAATACATTTGTCTTGGAACTCTGATAGGAAATCATTATTATCGTTGCTTCAATGGTACCCCGTTGATTCGTATAACTCTTTATGTATGGACTTAGTATTTTGAATCCGTAAACGTGTTCCAAGTTGATGTAACATGTTAATGGTACGAATAATTATAGCATATAAAGTCTTTTTTTTCAGATTGTGGACCTCTTAAATGATTTATACACGTGTTTTGATACTATAATTGAGAGATACGATGTTTACAAGGTGACTATACAAGTTTTTGCCTATTTAATAGCGTATTCTATTCTTCACGATAAAATTGAAACAAAACAAATCATTTCGAGTGCTCTCTCGATCATTTATCCATTTTGAGGTTTTAATTCATTCGTTTACATGAAATGAACAACGACCTGTATTCAGACAAATGTGTCATATATGGTTAACACATTCAGAAAAGAAACGCGGCCATTACCCAGATGTCTGTCATTATGTTACATTTGTAACAGTCGGAAATCTCTTTTTTTCTAAGGACGATAATATTCATTATGTCATATTTTATTATTCGTCTAAATCGTGTCATGATTAGGTCGAGACAATTGGTGACGCATATATGGTAGTTTCCGGACTCCCCAAAAGGAATGGAAATGAACATGCCTTACAGATCGCCCGCATGTCCCTCAGTATTTTACGTGGTATTCGCTCATTTACCATACGACACCTTACCGAGACACGCCTTCAAGCTCGTATTGGACTTCACTCTGGTAAGAGATGATATGATTTTCAGTACAAGTTGTTCCTTGTGCATATGTAGTCCACCTTGGGTCTTCATCTATCCTTATGTCTTTATCTATCCTTATGTCTTCATCTATCCTTATGTCTTCATCTATCCTTGTGTCTTTATCTATCCTTATGTCTTTATCTATCCTTATGTCTTTATCTATCCTTATGTCTTTATCTATCCTTATGTCTTCATCTATCCTTATGTCTTTATATCCTTATGTCTTTATCTATCCTTATGTCTTTATATCCTTATGTCTTTATCTATCCTTATGTCTTCATCTATCCTTATGTCTTTATCTATCCTTATGTCTTTATATATCCTTATGTCTTTATCTATCCTTATGTCTTTATCTATCCTTATGTCTTTATATCCTTATGTCTTCATCTATCCTTATGTCTTTATCTATCCTTATGTCTTTATCTATCCTTATGTCTTTATATCCTTATGTCTTTATCTATCCTTATGTCTTTATATATCCTTATGTCTTTATCTATCCTTATGTCTTTATCTATCCTTATGTCTTTATCTATAAGTCGCTAAATAACCCTGGCTATTGGTGCGACGCAAGAAAGAAAAAAATGAGGGCAAATATCTGGGAGTCACAGGTATATCTGAAACAAATTTAGAAATTTAAACTTAAGAGTTATGTCATTAAAATTTTAATATGTAAGATATTTTTTATTCTATCAACTTTCCTAAGTAAATTTTCAAACTGTTAAGAATAAATACCTAACTTATACCGTATCCTTCTCCAGAATTTTAATTATGTCGGAAAATAAATTTATTTGGAGAAATCACCGTTGTACTGAAGAGACAAACTTACATTTATGTTCCTGAAACGTGCCTGACATGGCTGAGTAGACTTCGTTCGTTGTAGCATAAACGAATGAGACCTGTCACCCTGTAGAATCATGAAACAATATTTGATGTCGTGGGCGATGACTAATTGATGAACTATGCAAACCGTTCTACAAAATGCAACCAGTCCATTTATTTTTCTTTCAGGACCCGTATGTGCCGGCGTAGTAGGGAGAAAAATGCCGAGGTATTGTCTGTTTGGTGATACTGTAAATACTGCCAGCCGAATGGAATCTACGGGAGAAGGTAATAGTGTCACTCTATATCAGAAAAATCCCCCTTCATATCAAACTACAGTGCAACCTCTGCAGAGCCGCTCTCTCTTGAGCAACATTCTCCCTTCAACAACAGCATTGTGTACGATTTAATTATTAATTTAACCTCTAGAGCAACAACCTCTCAACAACAATATGATTTTGCTTCTCCAAAAGGGTGTAGGTTTGGAGTGGTTGCACTGTAGTTATACTTTAAATCCGAAATAAATGCATCTGAAGACTTTTTTGTGTCGTTCTGGTAGTATTAAAACACAGGCTGCGACTGTGGTAAAGTGGTTAGTGCGCTGAACTTGTAACCCGACGATCCGGGTTCAAATCCCGGTCGTGGCAGGTCATACCCTTCTTTGAAAATTTGACAATAATGTCGATTTTCCTTCATATATGGAGAAGCGGCCGGCTTTTTGTGGAAGGGTAAGTTAGTACTGGTTAGTCAGGAAAGCTGATAAGGTGAACCGGTCGCCGTTTATAGCGGAATTTGTTGAAAAAAAAACAGCGTTAAACAAATGAAAAAGTAATAAAACAGAGCACAACCTAGGCCGCCGACTTAAATTCATTCAAACATGAATTATCTGTAAAGAATTTTTAGTTGGACGCCACCATGTCTCTTTTATAAGCAATATTAACCAATCAGAAATCACAAAACATTTATAATTATAATAGTAAAGGCAGTGTATAACAAAAACTTTAGTCAATACGGCCTATGATAGGCCTATGATAATCTTGCATCTTACAATGGGCTATTCGCCGTGGCCGTATCGTTATCTACTTAGAGAAATCGGGCCAAATTCTACCTTTTTGTTTGATTTCTCAAGACCAGGTCAGGCCAGAAGCTTGATACTGGTCTCATTTTGTGGAAGCATACATACCAGAAACGACTGCAAACCTTTCTTTGAAGCATTCTTCACCATGGTTTTAAAATTTGGATTTTTGTGAAAGTAGTGCGCATTTACCGGAACCTCTCACGACACTAGTCGGCGGAATAATCTGATAAAAATAATGTTTAAGTGTTCAAGTAACATTATAGTAGAACCCGGTTAAAGTGAATTCGTTGAGACCCGAAAAATACCTGTATGATATCCACATTGCACTCTATAATTTAATATCAGACGCATAAACCAAATTTACTATTGCTATAGACACATTGTACACACCCCATTGTTTGCCTGCATTAATTTATTTATCGTTTAGCAATGAAAATTCATATCAGCGACAGGACAAAAGAATTACTTGATTTGTTTAGTACCTTCATCGTTGAAGAGCGAGGAACAGTTTTCATAAAGGTACGTACTAGTATTTTCGTCGGGTTATTTCTACAACCCCTAATGTCATTTTCCCATTTGAATCGCATTTGAAGTTTAGAACTGCAATAACTTTAAGCTAGTTATGGGTTTGTGGAATTGGCATTAACCTTATTTAGGATAGATCTACAATCTGGTAAATATGATAATTGTAAAGAGCTCATCGAGACGACAAAAATGATACCAAAATCTCAATATTACCAAAAATTGAGTTACGGGGTTGTAGAAAAAAGCCGACGTTTTCTCTGTCATCTTTCAAATTACATTAACTGAAAGAACTTTTGACCCCTTGCCTCATAAGCATACTTTGGTCTATTTCAAATTCACAAAAGTTATCTCAACAGGGGCTTTCAAGAATAAAAAGAATAAAAAAATCCCCACCCTCCTACTGTATTTTTAATGAGCATGTAACTAGAGACAAACATTTTTACGGCTAAGCGAACTTCAGTAAGAAATCTCTCATTATGTCAGAAAGAGCGGTAACTGTGAATCAGATTCAATGTAAATTGTATTAAACACCAAGATAATTATATCAGTGTTTTTTGGTCAGTAAGACAAATGATGCGGTGAAATGTGGCATTACGAGGCAAAGGGTTAAAGGGTTTGAACTCTATATCACATTTATGAATACAGTAAAACCTTGTTATATCGAGGAGTCATCGGGACAGACTAATAATCGCTCAAGATAAACGTGGTGCTCGTAATGGCAAAGTATTTGTTTGTTGGTTGAAAATTGTACATAACTATGAACAAAAATAGACGGGACTTTAAAACCTCCTCGAGATAAGCAGGGTGCTCGTGATATCAATACTCACCATAACGAAGCTTAACTGTATTTATTTTGTAAGTATTTTGTAAAAACGAAAGTTAATTTAAAACTTTATTATTGTATAGTACCGCAATAATGACGCTGTTGTCTTTTTCTTTATATATCAAATAACTAGTCAAAAATGGACCCGTCTTTATCATTCCTGATAACACGTTCATAAAGTGCATGAAATTAGTCTTACACGTAATACATACATACATACATATATATAGACAAAATGCGGCCTTTATTCACAGGTGGCCATTATTCGGAGGTCAGTTTGGAGGCCGACTTTTCTACGTAAACGTACTGCGCTCAAATAAACAATATTGCACGATACTGTCTACAGTTACGTGACGTCACCGTGTAAACAAGTAACACCGGTGTCTATTCACTAAATTGCGTGATAATGACGCGTTAGAATAAAAATGCAGCATTACGTTTTATGCACTATTGTTTCATATAGCACGATTTTTCATTCACTTGCGATTAGGTCACTACGCGCCTGAAATAAAAAGCGTGCTATACGTTATATGTAAGTCACGATCTATTTCCTAAATAATTCAGTTACCGGAATGTTGCATCAAGACAGTCTCCTTAAATAGTGATTTCTGCCAAAAAGACGATAACCTGTTAAACATGAGGTGGACCATTTTATCATAAAAATGTTCAATTTTCAGGGTAAAGGACCAATCTTCACCTATTGGCTCGCGGATGAAATATCGACGTATATGGATGACATATCAATGTGATTATATTGTGGTAACGATATTTCGCGTTCATAATGTGTTTCTATGGTAACAGTTTTGCGCATTTGGTTACAAACGATGCATTGGTCGTGTTTTCTTTTATACAACCTGCTCAATCGTGAAGTCACATGCCTTTTATTAACTGTTGGAAAATCAAAAACAATATATTGCATTTTTCAATGCGTTGGTATATTATATTTGTTATGTTAAGGTTAACGATGCCGAACTCAACCAGCGAATACAGGCAAAAGATACTAAGTATACAATCCCTTACATTTTGTTAGAAAAAAATCAAAAGTACATTTTCTCCACTATTTAAATCGGACAAGAAAAATGAACGAAAGATCAAGAGAATGTTTTTATTAATATCAATCTTCAACAGTGTTGGTACAATTTCTGGTTTTTACGCCCCGGGTCACCACTAATACTTACAAACGCAAGTTTGACATCATATGAAAATCCAGTTAGTTTATTTTATTACATAAAAAAGTCTTTGAAAACACCTCGCTGTGTGCAGTATCTCGCTAAAACCGATCTTGTTCTTATTTGAGTTGAATATACCATAATTTCAATGACCAATCAAACGCATAAAGGCTGACATTCTAATCTTGTACCATTTCTGAACAGGGAGAAGTAGAAAATCAATTTGGGATTACCAATTCAAACACAAGAAATGCAACAATTTTAAAAACAATTTTGAAGTAGTTAAGTATATTTGATGTATCATAAAGGACACCATTAACGACTACACTCATCAGTTCCATCATATGACACTTTTTTGTGCGGAAACCGAGCCTTAGGGTGAACGACATGTACACAGTTCTGCGATATTAGTGCTATTGGATTGTGTACATGAATTGACCTTTGCCAATCTTAATATGTGAGTTGCTAATTTAGACGGCTAGCGCTTGCTGTTGTTTCAACTGATAATGAAACAAGAAAGTTTTAGGATGGCTGTTAGAACTCGCTTCACGAGAACACGCACATACATACGTACGTACGTACATACGTACGTACGTACGTACATACATACATACATACATACATACATACACACACGCGCGCACCTTCTATATATGAAGTGATTGTATTAATCATGCAGTGACAAATTTGTACCCTTCAGAAATTGTGATTGATTTCTTTTGTTTAGCTATAAAATTATATGTCAATGTTTTGAATTTCTAAAGATGCTGTATTAAGACATACTGGTGAAATTGTCATTTGTTTTGAGAAAATTTATTAGTATGTATGCACATTTCCTTTTATATAAAGGCCAAAGCCAGATGTAGCTGATTTGTTGATATCTCGCGTTGAATGCATTCCACAACTGGTATAAGGATAACTATTGTATAACAAGGATAAGGTTTGCTCTTTAAATTAACCGAGATCCAATATGGCGGCAATAGACTGGTATCATTCTAGATCAAAACTGTGTTGTAACTGTAATTTGTGAAAGAGTGATTAACCAGCACAAAAAAGTGATTGTGTTATGCCTACAATGTACGGTATTGTTTATATAATACTGAGCTTTTACGTATAGATAGATAGATAGATAGATAGATAGATAGATAGATAGATAGATAGATAGATAGATAGATAGATAGATAGATAGATAGATAGATAGATAGATATATAGATAGATAGATAGATAGATAGATAGATAGATAGATAGATAGATAGATAGATAGATAGATAGATAGATAGATAGATAGATAGATAGATAGATAGATAGATAGATAGATAGATTTTCAAAATCTGTCGGTTCCATCTTGAGATAAGAATCTTGTACATTGTGGATATAAAACCTTTAATGATTTAGTCATGACGACTTGTCTCGTGCATATAATATACAGTAACTATTGAGTTTTGTAATGAGTTTTTGTGAATTTTTAAGTGTTTTTATTTATAGGAAATTGGTAATTAATTTCATGGAAAATAGTTATTACTGTTATATAACATTTGTTAAATTGGTTTGTTAGCCTGACCATATGTCAGTCTACAATCTAATTGATTGTTTGTGTAATTCTGGGCGCCTGAGCTGACTGAGACGTTCGGTGGTAGTGATTGGTGACCACACCATTAGTGTTGTTGTATATTACTGATAATCTAACAATTAATTAACTAATTCTGCATGTTCCGTTCATCCTATTATTCACTAAAATACCTGTAAAATTGCAGTTTTTTTAGGAAATATAAAGTGTCAAAGTCTGCATTATTTAGATAATGATAATTTTAATTAATAAGATATAATGTTTTAAAGAAATAAGCCTCACCTCACCTAAATATAAGGGGAGTTTAATTTAATTTAGTCAATAGTATTAGAACATCAGGACACGGCTTTGAGATACACAAAAGTACGATTTGTTTTTGTGACGTTAATATATCATACTAGGATACTATCTTACTCCATTTTATGATTATTGCAATATATTGGACTTAAACGTGTACATGGAAGGCATCGTGGTCTAGAGGTAGAGCGTCCGACCTCTGAGCTCCTGAGTTCGAATCCCGGCTTCGACGGGTTCCGTTCATGAACTTCACAAACTCATTTTTCGTACGTAGTACTGGTGTAGTGTCCAGGAAGCGGACTCGAGCGTGATTAATATAAGCAAAATCGCTTATTTCACAATCGAGCTAAAATAAATTAGTATAAACTAAACGTGTACATTTTGTATTTGAATTAAAACTTTGTGTACTGAAACACGCATCTGTTGATATCGAGTGAATAAATAAATATTGAAGAAATTCAGAATTTTGTGTTTAATCATCTACATCAAAATCGTCAGCAACAACAGAATTGAGCAAACTTGACAATGATTACACAAATCACCATTAAGGCCTTTTTCAATGGGGTTTAACGTCGCGCCAATAGCCAGGGTCATTTGGCTACTGTCCAGCTTTAACAGTGGAGGAGGACCCCAGGCTTACGACGGGGTAGAATCCCTGACCTTCCGTTAGCTAGCTGGACAGCTTCCTCAGATGTAAAATTTACCACGGGTGGGATTCGAACTCACAGCTGTGATGGGCTAGTGATTACAAGTCAGAGACCATAACCACTCGACCAAGCCGTTAAGGTCGTATACTAAGTGCCACATACTAAGTTCAATATTTTCCATGAGATCGATTTGTGTTGCCAGGACACTGTCTTCATTGCGATGACGCTGTTGCTAGGAGAAAAATATTTGAATGCTTTTGCAGATGTTGTTAACTTTAATATTAATGGTTAAAATTCGAGCGTGTAGTTATTTCTCAATTTCGATAAATTTTCTTGTAAAAACTTACACTGCTTGTATACAAAAGACGTCTTATCTTTTTGAAAAATTATTCATGTTTAATTTATTGTTTTTGCGTCCATAATTATCGCAATTTTACTTTAACATTTTCTGCTATTCCATTGAAGGATAAATGTTACTTATAATATGAGTAAAATAGAAACATTTGACCTCCGTGGCTGAGTGGTTTTGGTCATTGACTTGTAATCATTGACCACTCACCCTTGTCTGTTCGAATCCCACTTGGGACCAGAAAATATGCTCATGTGAGGAAGCTGTCCAGTTGGCTTACGGAAGTTTGGTGGTTATACCCAGACCTTAGGTATTAAAACCTGAGAACAGTCTCCGAGCTCAAATCTCAATTCCATTCTCAAAATAGTATGATTGAAAAGATATATATGATTAATGTTTAAATACATATTCAGATCAATTATGCAGTCGTTATAATGTATTAATGTCCTTGTTATCTGATTATATTTAACTTAAAAACATTAAAACACAAAATAAGAGATTTGAGTTTGGAGACCGATCTCAAGTTTTATAACCTTGAACCCTAGTGTAAGTCATTTGAGATTTTAAACAGTACTGAACGTTAGCGTATGTTATATAGAGGATCTTGAATGAGTGCTCATTCCTTACCATTTTTATTAAACGAGTTGACTAAATAATATGACACGAGGCTCTGCCGAGTGTCATATTGTTTTTGTCAACGAGTTTAATAAAAATGGTAAAGGATGAGCACGAGTGTAAGATTCTATTTATCACATAACCGTATAAAAGACCACAGAAAATGAAACAGTCTGTAGGATGACGTCATGATGACGTCAGTACAAGACGTCTAGTGTAGGCTGTTCACTACTGTGCGCAAAAAAATAGCGCATGTTTCTATTAATCGTTTGGCGATAAAATGTAAGATAAAAGACATAAAATCGTTATTTTATTCACACAAACATAATTTTATTCGCTAATAAAATCATTACGAATCGAAAGTCGACCATGTTTACAAATATCGTAGTAGCATAGTAATACAAAATATGCAAATATAGTGATTTGGCTAATTTGAATATTTATTGCACGGTTTGGCAGTGCCGAACGATATTTCCGGCACGGGTTTACGGCACTCCTGGACCGCAGATTATGTGATAAACATTTATCTTGCAGATATCATTAGAATTATCAGATAGTTTTAATGGTACTTTACTTCGGAATAAATAAAGCGAAAACAAAAGGCATATAAACTAAGATCTCATATTATGCCACGCTCGTCAATACCTGGTTTGGCACAAAAAGTGTCAATATTTCCATTGTGGATCCTGATGTACCTGTTCTTTTCTTGTTTCATGTGTGGACCGTGATTCCCCATTATTGATATTGCCATATACAGTCGTCCAATCTTCACGGCCAAACAATAATAAAACAAGATATCATGTGCAGAAGTTTTTATTTTTTTCTCTGAAAGTGACGATAATGAATTGATACATGAATATAATTATGTACAACTGTAAAACCTCAGTATTAAGACCACCTTTGGGGACCGAAGACGGACTTAAATGAAACGATGTCCAAAGCATGAGTTTCTCGTGCTTTGGTTTGCCAAATGAAAATTGTACAATATATTATGTACACTTGATATTGGACTAACACATTAATATTGGACGGTTCTTGTGTATTTCATTTTGTTCATTTATTTACAAGTATTTAGCCCACTGGCCCATGAACATATAATGCAACATATTATTGTATGCCAACATAAATATGTACTTGTGAAACACCAAGCTCGCTCTTTAACCAGATGAGAAGTAATTGTGAAGCCCAAAATTGATATACATACATGAAATAATCACAAATGTTATAACAAGTCAATATGGAGTACAAATGAAATAATCACAAATGTTATAACAAGTCAATATGGAATACAAATGAAATAATCACAAATGTTATAACAAGTCAATATTGAATACAAATGAAATAATCACAAATGTTATAACAAGTCAATATGGAATACAAATGAAATAATCACAAATGTTATAACAAGTCAATATGGAATACAAATGAAATAATCACAAATGTTATAACAAGTCAATATTGAATACAGATGAAATAATCACAAATGTTATAACAAGTCAATATGGAATACAAATGAAATAATCACAAATGTTATAACAAGTCAATATGGAATACAAATGAAATAATCACAAATGTTATAACAAGTCAATATGGAATACAAATGAAATAATCACAAATGTTATAACAAGTCAATATTGAATACAAATGAAATAATCACAAATGTTATAACAAATCAATATGGAATACAAATGAAATAATCACAAATGTTATAACAAGTCAATATGGAATACAAATTTGGCAATGTAGCAAGAAAATATAAAATGAAAAATAAATCATGTAGAAATACATGTAGAATTACAAGGCAATGGATTGTCACGTTTCTAGTAATTCTCCAACATGATATAATATATAATATATAAAATGTATACAGCTAAATTTCTAATGACATTGATTCAATGACATAGCATCAAAATATTAAACTTAGTAATGTTAGGATTTTTGTAATATTTTTCGTGTAGATATTCTTGTGCATAAACTGTACAATATTAAAACCACAGAACCGGCTGAACAAGGAAATGACGTCACCGTAGATAATTTAGATCTGAGTATTGTACACTAGCACTTAATGGATTACATGTATACACAACATGAATGTTTTTACGCATGTACAGTTTAACACCTTCAAACCAGACCCATAAGTCCGGATTTTCAGAGAACTTTTGATTATAGAAGCGAAATAATGAGACTTGAAAATCGTCCGAAATTCAGAATTCCGGTTTTCAGGATGTCCGTTTTTCCTGGGTTATACAGTATTTCGTTGTAATTGTTAGTTTCAATATCTAACTTGTTTCTCTATTTGAAGGATTCAAGCTCCTTGCCAATGTCGTTGTTAAATTTAGATACACACACACTCGCAGGCACACAACATATGTACAACAAAATCATGTTAAATTCAGAGTCATAAAAACCTCCTGTAACAATGGGAGATAATCATACATTAACTTCATTTACCCGAGAAATTTAACATTCTGCCAAAATGAACGTTGATAACGGTAATGGCAGTCGTTTAAATCAAAGTCCCATTCTTCAACGCAATCAGCTTTCCGAAATATTCCTCGTTTTGTGCACAACTTAACGTGAACACTCATATCTATTGCTCTCAAAAACGAAACGGTCTGAAACTTCATCTCCCTTCCGGTATTTTTACTGCCGTTTCGAGACAAATACAGCCGTTTCGTTTTGTCCTTTTCACCACCGGTAAGTGTTACATCAATATACATCTTAACGGAGCCCTTCCTATGTTCAGCGCAGGACTGGCCAATAGCTACGAAATTTAACAAAAGATGTTCGCTGCTCAGGATATATCTGTATTCCGCACCGATCCAAAGCGGAGTACTATCAACAATTCGATCGCTAATCCTTTCCGACGATTTTCGTCGGTGCTCTACTTTGGTCTCGTTCGATCCAATGCAAGTGTTTTCTAAGTCGTAATTTTGACCCGAACACGTGCATTTTTTAGCATACACAGCGTTCACTAGATCATAGACAATTTTGTTCATATCAACATATTGTTGTTTTCGCTTGCTCTGCGATCTTGTTTTAGCGTCGTTTTCACCAGGTCTAGCGTAGCAATTATCAATAAGCTTTAAAACTTTTTCAAAATTGTTTTCAGTTTCCTGCGGTATATGCATTGCTGTAAGAATTCCGGAGGACAATGGAACGGAATT
The DNA here is from genome assembly GCA_008271625.1 of Lutraria rhynchaena. NCBI lineage: Eukaryota > Metazoa > Mollusca > Bivalvia > Venerida > Mactridae > Lutraria > Lutraria rhynchaena. The sequence continues at coordinate 22,800 of VIBL01000244.1, read as the reverse complement.
CTCTCTATTATCGTCTCCCGACAATAAGCCGTGCATTGCAATTTGTCCTCTGGTGCTATCTCGCTGTCTGTTTGAATCAAATATAGGCAGGGTCCGGTCACTGCAGAGTCGTACCATTCTCGACAGGCAGGGGCTAGTCTCCTTCTCATTTCGGTCATATGGAGCTATCAAAGGCTTTCTAAGTACGCGGTAAGCCTGTCGTCCGAAGTCCACTTCTATGGATACTTCATACATTTTATGCCGAGTAAGAGACTGAGGCAGGGAACTGAGATATGAACATTTATACCTGATGAGAAATAGCAACTTCTTAACGTCGACGTAGTTGTTAGCATAGTTTATATATAGGTAAGATGGATGTGTTAATTTAACTCGACAACCCCTCCTAAAAAGACCAGCGGAGCGGCGTATTTGCGATCAACATCAGTTACTTGTTTCTTGACTGAGTGGATGTGGTCTTCGTTATTATAAAAAAAACTTGAACTGGACTTCAACGTGTAATTTAAGCATAGGCTCTGCTTTACAAAGGTTCCGGATCGAGGATCATTATCAAGATTTATATATCTTGCCTCATAATACTGTATTCTGAAGCAGACAACTTTTGAAAACATTGTGGCAAGAGAAGCCATTGCTTGTAATGAGTAATGGCTTCTTTTGCCTCAATGTTTTCCACTCTGTCAGAGAGAAACAACCCAATTTTCTCAAATAAATTGATATTTGTGAATTAGCTATGAATTTATAGGAGTCCAAAATATGCATACTTCCTATATAATTCAATCTCCCGAGGCTCCATGGTCTGATCGAGTAGTTATGGTCTCTGACTAGCAATCACTAGGCCCGTACCGTTGCGAGTTCAAATCCTGTCCGAGAACAGACACGTTTCCGACACACCTAAATTATTTTGGTGCAGTCAAGTAAACTTAAACATCATTATTTTTAGCCTTTTAAACAACAGACAACAATGAGGAGCAGGTTAAAGCGATTAAAAAGTATTGAATACTGTGGACTGTCATTGGTTCGATCTCGAAGGGAATGACGAAATTAGTTTTTGTTTTCCGGAGTACTAGTCATTCGATATATATAATTTGTTCGTTTTGTTTTTATGTGACATTAGCCACAGGTTTTAACGCCCCTTTTCAACAATTTTGCAGTTATATATGGCGGTCGGTTCACATAACCAGTTTTCTTGGACTGTTTACTAACCAGTCCTAATTTACCCTTCCACAAAGAACTTGCCACTTCTCCACATGTGCGACATTTTTGTCAAATTTTCATAGAAGAGTTTGACCTGCCGCGACCGGCATTTGAACCCGGATTGCCGGGTTACAAGTCCAGCACACTAACCACTGGACCACGGTCACGACCTCCTCTGATTGAAACACGATTTAAGGAATCAACGTTATTATTATGTACGTAGGTTCTATTTTAAACCCTTAATGCTCTTTGTTCGATACCGCGACCCGACAGTTGATATTTTTGAAAGGGAGAATTTAAGCCATTTTTTAAAATGTGTTGGTTGCGTATGCGCAGCCAAACCTTTTAACTGCATGTAGGTAGCCGGGCATATTTAGTTAACATCGCTTGTTTGTACTGAAACGAAAAGATGAAATAAAGTGCGAACCATTTTTTTGATTTGTCAAATCGCAAAATTTTTTTTTTAGGGGAGGAATCGGGGATTTTTTAATGAGTAAGTCACTTAACTGGGGACCAACATATATAAATACATGTATTGAGATTTTTTAACTGTGGTATAGTACATATATAATTTATTCAACATTCTAACATAAAATACGCAAAGTAAAAACATTTCTGAAATAACAAACTAGACGACGTCTTCAGCAAACTTCCATTTGATGAAAATATTTTTTGAACCTGAAATATGAACAAGAAAAATAGTTTGCTGTATCAGTGTAATCTATTTCACGGAAAATAATATTACACTAAAACCTCGATAATGTGACCACCCTGCGAACTAGTTACCCCGTGGCTCCAATAACTACTGGTAGCCACATTTCATTACAACCATATCATAAAAATAAAGTAGGGATGTTCCTGGGGAAATGATAACGTCATTATATCCAATTCTTCACTATATCAGAGTCCACTGCAGCTGTGTATTACTGTATATATCGGACCAGCTTTAGCATACTAAGTTTTCTTACCCATATTAAGGTTTCTGGCTCGTTGTCGTTAATGTTGTGGTCCTTGACGACTCAGTTCTGTTTGGTTGTATTGTTGTGGACTCTGTAGCTGTTTGTGATGTACCTATGATTTGAAAAGAATTAAAACTCCGATTGTACAAAAGTTGAATAAGTTTTTTTTCACTGTGGTTTCACGTTTCACCAACAGCCAAGGACATTTGGCGGCTTCGCTAGCCTTAACAGTAAAGGAAAACCCCAGGCGTATACCTAGGTAGAACCGCCGACCATTCGTAAGCTAGCTAGGCAGCTCTCTCAAATGTGAAATTTGGTTCCTGGTAGGATTCGAACTCACAGCAGTGAAGGGCTAGTTATTACTAGTCAGACACCATAATCACTCTACAACGTTGGTCCCAAGCAATAAGTTGAAACTGATTACAATAACAAATTAAGAAATTTAAATACCAAAAAGCAATTCGTTTGTTCACTTGATGTCTTGTAGTTTCTAAAGAATCATATCTCGAGAGGAAGGCAAATTAACGTCAATACATGTTGAATTATTGCAGCATGAGAATCATGACTAATAAACAATCGATATAAGGATGGAACCCAAGAAGAAGCAGCCAGTTATCGAGAAAGATTCATACAAGATGAAAAGAAAAACGATTGTTCATTCAATAAATACTGTGGTATCATTTATTTTGGTTGGGCTCAATTTTCGTGGTTTTCACTGAATGACTTTTTCGTGGGGACGGAATTTCATGGATTTTGTTTTGTTTTCTGAGAAACAAATATTTTGCCTTTTCGTTTTTTGTCATTATCTTCATAAATTAAGTTCGCTAGTGAGAAAAAATACCGGTAATTGGCCTTCACGTGTCAAAAAGGGGACCCCATCAAAAGTTATGTAACATGCGACACCTGGCATTTGCAATTCAAGATGGTGCAAAGATGGGGCTAATTTTTTAGTGGTACTTTTTGGGTGTTGCCTAAGGAGTAACATTTAAGATTAAAGTAAAATGATGAGAATGATTAACCTGAGTCACAGAGATTACAATAACTTCTACAGTGTAACATCGACCATGACAAATATTCCGGCGTGCAGATGTCGCCATATTCCACGCAATCAGGGAGGGCATCGAAGCAAGGGGGATCTGTAAAAAAAGTATTGTAATAAAATACAGTAAAACCCCAATATTGAGACCAAAAATCGGTCGTATTAATGAGGTGGTTTCATTATCAAGTTGAATTAAAGGGAAATTATTGAAAGCCGGTCTGAAAATAAGTGGTCGTTGCTACAAGGAGTAAAATTGAGGTGGTCGCTATGTGAGGTTTACTGTATTTAATAATGCTAATGAATAGTTATTACTGCTGGAAACCCAGAGGTAGAAAATCATTAACTCAGATGGTTTTCGCAAAAAATGCCGAACAATATGTAGAAAACTTATTTGGAATTCATACAAATAAAATAAAATGAAATAAGATGAAATACAATGAAATAAATGCACACATGAATGAACGTATTACTGAAAATGAGCTTTGCCTTCCATATATGTAAGAGATTTTAGGCTTTATCGCGACATGTACAATGTAACCATGGCAACCATAATCGATGAATTTACTAACCTATTTGACACAAATTACAATATTGTCGACAATGAAGCAGCGCCCATGGTTGGTATTCCCCGGAGCAAATATCTAATGGTTCGTAAGAACTACAATTACCGTCCACATCAATACATTCCATGTCGACTGAAGAGTTTGTACTGTTTGATGTCGATGTTATAGTAATAGATGACGAGTTTGATGTATTTACTGAACTCACTGATGACTGTCTTGAATTACCTGAATGTCACGTGAGAAGTCGGAGAAATTCTTTGAAATTGTTGGTGTGTCAAGGTGGTGACAGAATTTCAGTTACAAACCTGATACAGTCAAACTTGTGAACAAAGGTCACCCTTGGAAAAGACAAAATGTGGTCTTTATTGACAGATGGCCTTCATTCGAAGGTCACTTTGTTCTAAACAATCAGTGACGCTGTTTCAAAGAATGAACTTTATTCACATGGTGGTGTTTATTCGGAGATGGCCGCAAACACAGGTTTGACTGTATTCCATTTGTAAACAAAGAATGCAATATGTTATTATAGAGAACAATGTACAGAAAGATATTAAATGAATTTAATACGAAATGTATTTCCAGATAATGGTATTTGTCGTATTAGAGAGGTAACTTTACAGATGAACCCGGAAGTGGGAACCGCTATTGTGACATGAAATAAATTTATTTACTTTTAAAGGGACCCAAATTCATGAGACATTTGTAATGAAAACTGACCATAAATGTCTCTTTACGAGTAATACGTCATCCATAGACAGTCGTCTTGTTGATATGAATATATAGTTCATAATTCAAACTCAGATTATATCATAATTATAGTTAGTGAGAACGGGCTTAATAATAATAATTTGCGAGCTTACAAAGGAAAATTTTGATACGCAAGTTTTAATCCTTCAGAATTGCCTATAAAACGGTGATATGTAAAAGCTAATTAGATATGACAAGAATCATTGCATCATAATTCTACGTACCGGCTGGTCCCCGAGCCCCTCCTGTGTTCGTCTGGTTTGTACCGTTTCCACCTTCATACAATAAAAGAAAAGTGATATAATTATATAAGCTGAGTAGCGAGACTGTATTTTGTCCATATTTTGCATGGTCCTATGTGATTAGTGGGTTTTGGTTTGGAGATTTGGGTCAAGTGAATAACTTAGTGTTAATGTTTAATGATTGTGTTCATTTTGAGCTTATATGTATTATATAAATTTGCCGAAAACAACCAATCTTTCTCGTGTCGTACCTTTTCTGGTCAAATGTCACCCGAGATCAAATAGTTTTTTATTGATGATTTTCAGTAAGTATCGTTTTCACATGTGTACATATTGTAAACTTTATATCACTTTAAACGAATCCTATGAACATCAGCATTGAATTGGATTGAATGAACATACATGTACTATAGTTTATTTTATACTAATTTACTCGTATTTTAGCTCGATTGTGAAACAAGCAATTTTGCTTACACCAATCCCGCTCGAGTCCGCTTCCTGGACACTACTCCAGTACAGCGTCCGAAAAATGGGATTGTGAAGTTCATGAACGAAACCCGTCGAAGCCGGGATTCAAACTCAGGACCTTCGGATCAGAGGTCGGACACTCTACCTCTATGACCACGATGGCTCCCTATATACTAACATACTATAGACTCCCAAGAACGGAATATTTAAATTCCTTTGTACTTGTGGTTGAACTAACTCCTCTTAATTTGTATACTGCTTTAGATTATCATGTTCCTAACATAACATTAATAGCAATAAAGTCATATATAATGTAAATGTTGTACCTGCTGGTGGGCACAGGCCGCAAAACTTGGCACAATTCTGCTCCGCCCAATTATGATATTCGACGTTGCAAATATAATCATAACCATATTCAGAACATTGCTCATCAACGTCTATGCATGGCTCTACAAAATAGCAGAATGGAAAGTATTAGAAAAAAACGATGGTCCTACGACTTGAAGACTGGAATCAATGGTTGGCTGGCTGTTGGTGCTGCATTAAACCCCAAGGAAAAAAATAACAAAACGTGAACTCTGCAAAAGTGTAAGTATGACACACTAATTTGACATACACACATGTACACTTCAATAAATGAATATGAGAGAAAATATTGAGCAAAATTATTGTTATGTAAGTAATGTTACTTTAATCAGTAAGATAATAAAAAAGTTACTTTTGCAATGCCTAAATTGCTGTAAGAAAATCAATTCTAAAAATGTATTCATCGTCCAACGATTTGTCATACGGACATACATTGACAATTTAAACAATCATCTTTAAAAAAAATAGGCCCAGAATATGACATTACCAGTGCAATATCCACAGAAGTGTTTGCAGTTGAGCATGGCCCAATCCTTATACTCTGGGGAACAAATATACGTTCTTTCATAAGCCGCGCAATCAGGGGCCGTGTCAGTGCAGGTTTCTTGTGCTGCAGTAGTTGTTTGGATACTCGGTGTTGTTGTTGTTGTTGCTGCTGCTGCTGTTGCTGCTGCTGCTGAAAATGTATGCGCTAAATACAAATAGTCACCAGAAAGAATAATAAATAAAAAATGAAGACATACAAAAACCCCGCACATATATCCAAACAGTATTCTTATACTACGCAACATTTGTCAAACGCCATATATATATATATTGTATATATTTGTATGTATATGTTCACCGTAGGTGCTTGGAAAATGTTAACAAGTATATTTATACGTCGTCGGTGAACATGTTTTCAATACGCACGTGTTTTCGATACTTCCTGTTTTCTGCGCATAAAATCTTGACAGGAAGTAGAATGACGTCATAGTTTGCTTACGCAAGGTACTCGTTCCCGATTGTTGTGAAAGATAATTGCAAATGCTCCATAAACAAGTAAATAATCAATTTAAAGCATGTGTCGAATAATCATGTATTTTACAGTATCTTTAAACGCATTTCATAACAATATCAATGAAATTAAAAAAACAACTACAAAAAAAACCACAAAATATTGTGACAGATACCGGACACGTGGTTCCTTTGCTACCGAAATCACACGATTATCATGCTACAATCTTCTTTCCAATCTATTACAGGGTGTTTGAAAAATATGCATATGTTATATTTTTTGTTTGGGAAATTTTTAGCGCAATTAACCTGTTCAATAAAAATCAGTGAAACTTCGGTAGGCTAAGACTTCATGATATATCATGAAAGATATACTTCCCTACTGTGATGTTTATCTATCCATGTATAGAGGATAATTCTGAAGAGTCAGATAAATTACAAAATTCTCCCTAACTTTCAAGTCAACTTTTCCGTTATTTTTACACTAATTTACATATCTAAAATATTATTATAATAGGATTAAGCAGCGATTAAACGCTACGCAAGGAATGATTCTAAGTGCGAACGAAATGCTTCGTAATATCTGGGACCAATATATTGGTCCCAGGTAATATATTATTAAACTATGTATACACACCGTATATACAAATACTAAGAATAATCCATGTCTTAATATGGAAACAAAAAGTCAAATCCATATTTACAATTCTGCTCAGATTCTTATTAATCTTTTCAAGTTGTAACAACAACGCCAGTCAACACAGAAAAAAATAGTTAGGCTTGAATATTCAGGTAACGCTACGAAATGGGCGACAAAAAAATTAGAAAGTTTAATTCATTACCACAACCACAATCAATCAAACTAAATGACAGTACTTTATGCTTGTCGAGTTAATTAATTGAAGTATTACCTTTACATTGGAGTATTTACGTGATAAGTTTTATTTTTGTGCATCGTATTTTGTTCGTAAAAGTCTATTGAAGGGGCCTCAGTGGATGAGTGGTTATGGTCGCTGGCTAGTAATCACTACCCTCACTCCGGTCTGAGGTCGAATCCCACCCGGGACTAGAAAAACTTCACACGCGAGGGGGCTGTCCAGTATTTTGTTATTAGTCACTTAAGACTTGAAAATGTAAGTTCTAGTATATGACTGTTTGTTGACACATTGGTGTTTTTGTTTATCCAAATAGTTACGCGAAACAACGTGTACCAAGCTTGTGATGAAGTGCTTGACCATTAGACCAGCGGTCCTAGGTTCTACAGATAAAGCTGAATAAAAGTGAACAATCCTTTCATTTGTTTGAAGAGTCAACATGCAACAGAACCAGTTTGCTGCATGAAAAAATGAGACATAAAAATCTTGGTTTCCGCTTGCCTGACCCACTCTGGTCTTTTTTCAGCCTCTGCCTCAAAGTTATACTTCTATCTATTTATTCTATCTATTGATACTGCCCAACTCCCTTTCGGGAATTAGCAACAAGAAAACGTCAGTGCAAAAGTTAAACGTATGACAGCAGTGAAAAAAGACTTTACAGTAAAGACAATGAGAAGAAATAAAAGAATGGCAGTATTATTGTCATACTGAAAATATTTATAGTTGAAAATAACTGTTAATTCTACCGTTACATAACAAGTATTTAAAATTTATTGTATGCCTATCATTGTAAATAAACACGTGACTCACTGTATTTACGTTCGAAGCTATCATTAATCACTTAATTTAAATTTCACGCTGGTAATAAATGTATAAATGACGTATATTTTGTTTAACAACGAGGCCATTCATACTCGCAAAATATTAACAAACCTTAGACTAAATGGAGCATTTTTATATAGGATTAATTAAATTAATGTCGTAGGCGTCGATAGCCAACCTGTAGCAAAATTTATTGTTCTTGACTTCAACATATTCACCAACTATGTATAAATGTATATTAAATAGAAATACATTAAAACCCCGTCATTACGAGCATCGATATCATGAGCACTCGACTTCTTTAGAAGTGTTTTTAAAGTTCCGTCAATTTTATTCTAAGATGTACGTGATTATATTACACGTTTATTATCAGCATCTCGATATCTTGAGCGCAAATGAAGCTGCATGACATTATTTTAAGTGTTAGTAACTTTGGTTATCTCGATGGGGGTATGTTAACGTATAGGTAAGTGCTGTTTTTTCCACACGTTGTTAAAGTTACACGAAATTTTACGTAACAATTGAATATTGGCATCATGATTATCGGTAAAAAAAAACTACTAATGTAATTTATGAAAAACACAACCTTAGTAAATAAAATCTAAATACAATAATGGCGCAAAATTAGAAAAAAAGCATAGATAAAAATTACTTGTCTGTGGTGTTCGCGTAGTTGATACTGTTGCTGGTGTCGCTGTTGTTTTTTCTGTTGTTGGTAGTGTTGCTGTAGTATTTGTCTTTATTGTCGTATCCGTGAAAATACTCGATGTCACTGGAGTTGTTTGACTTGACTGCCGAGTGGTCGCAGTCGTGTTCTCTGAACATGAAAAGGCAAATAGAATCATTTTGTGAAATGTATGTGTTCCCCAAACCAGGAGATTTAATATCAATTTTGTCTCCGCCTCAGTAACAATAACCTTTGATTGAAAACTTTGCCAGCTGTTAATTGTTAAGCATTAATTGTTTTATTAATTGTATTGAAATTATGCATAAAGTGAATGCATTCGCAAAATACCACAAAAAATACATCAAAGCGGAGCTCATTACAAAAGTTGTTTTGTGTTAAGATAAAACTAAAAGGAAACGATGTTCAGAAAATTTAGTGCACTGTACTTAAAGAACAGTCAGTTTTCAAGCCTGGCAAATGCAACAGAGTGATAACACAACGAACAATAATAAGAGAAACAACTTAAAAAATACATAAAAATACCTCCACAAAATCCGCAGTACAACGCACAATTCTCTTTAGCGTAATCCTGGTAAGTTCTGTCCAAACATAGCAGGTCTCGTCCATAAACACTGCAGCTATCATCTTTATCAAGACACACCGCACTAGTGGGTAACGTCGAGGGTGAAGAGACTGTCGTGGAACTGGTTTGTACCAAAGGAGAGGAAACTATGTATGTGGGTGTTGAAGTACCTGCAATGTTCCATGTAAACCATCAGAAATCAGAAAGCAGTTTTCGAAAACGTGGCATTGATTAATCAAATATTTCAGCAACATGATAGAACACGACATTTTTGTGTCCTAAGCACGGTAAAAGTGCATATTTAGTCTAACTTGTGTTTGCGACCACCTCAGAATAAAAGCCACTCTGTGAATAAAGGCCTTTTTTGGGGGAAATATAATTGATTATTTATAACAAAATGACCCCCGAATGAAGGCCACCTGTCAATAAAGGCCGTATTTTGTCTTTGCCAATGATGGCATATGTTCACAGGTTTGACTGTATTTCTGAAAAGGAAGACTCTCTGCCTCCCACCATTTGGAAATATTCTAAGTAGATACTTAGTGTGTGTATTTGAGGTTAGAGTAGTTATTCAGAAGCACCGGAAAGATAAATTGAGGCAACAGCCAAAGAACAGTACAGAACGCAATTAAGATGACTAAGCAAATGAAATATTAATAAGGGGAATGAAAAAGAAAAACAGTATAATCCCTGAAAAAAAGACTCCCTGAAAACCGGAATTCTCTGAAAATCGGAATTCTCTGAAAATCGGAATTCTCTTTTTTTCTCTTCTGTGATCAATAGTTCTCTGAAAACCGGAATTCTCAAAAACTGGACTTTTGTCCCAGTCCGGAAGGGGTCCCGTTTTCAGGGGTTATTCTGTATATCACCAACATAATGCAGAATTAACACTTACCATTACCGCACAATTTACAAAACTTCTTGCAATTTAGCATGGCTATGGATTTGCATAAGTAATCAAAATCATAGGAATCGCAGTCTGGTAAATTGTCAGTACATGGTTCTTCGGTGCTAATAGTAACTGGGTCGGTGGTGGTTGATGGTTGAGTTGTGGACAATGTTGTCGTGATTGGTGTGGTGGTGGTTGACTGTTTTATCGATGCTGTGGATTGAATCGGTGTAGTAGTTACCAAGTGAGTTGTCGATGCTGTTGTTGGAATTTGTGTAGTTGTTGTTGTTTGAGTTATAGCCGCTGTTGATGGAATTGATGTGGAAGATGTTGAGTGGGTTGTGGACGCTGTTGTTGGTATTGATATGGTAGATGTTGGTGATGTTCTTGTTGTTGGCATCGGAGTGGTAGTTGTTGTCCACGCTGTTGTTGGCATTGATGTGGTAGATGTTGTCGACGCCGTTGTTGTTGGCATTGATGTGGAAGATGATGTAGATGTTGTTGTTGTTGGCATTGATGTGGTAGTTGATGTTGATGTTGTTGTTGGCAATGGAGTGGTAGTTGTTGTCCACGCTGTTGTTGGCATTGATGTGGTAGATGTTGTCGATGTCGTTGTTGGCATTGATGTGGTAGTTGTTGTCGATGTCGTTGTTGGCATTGATGTGGAAGATGATGTAGATGTTGTTGTTGTTGGCATTGATGTGGAAGATGATGTAGATGTTGTTGTTATTGGCATTGATGTGGTAGTTGTTGTCGATGTCGTTGTTGGCATTGATGTGGAAGATGATGTAGATGATGTCGTTGTTGGCATTGATGTGGACGATGATGTAGATGTTGTTGTTATTGGCATTGACGTGGTAGATGTTGTCGATGTTGTTGTTGGCAATGGAGTGTTAGTTGTTGTCCACGCTGTTGTTGGCATTGATGTGGTTGATGTTGTCGACGCTGTTGTTGTTGGCATTGATGTGGAAGATGATGTAGATGTTGTTGTTGTTGGCATTGATGTGGTAGGTGTCGACGCTGTTGTTGTTGGCATTGATGTGGTAGTTGTTTTCGATGTCGTTGTTGGTATTGATGTGGTAGATGTTGTCGACGCTGTTGTTGTTGGCATTGATGTGGTAGTTGTTGTCGATGTCGTTGTTGGTATTGATGTGGTAGATGTTGTCGACGCTGTTGTTGTTGGCATTGATGTGGTAGATGTTGTCGATTTCGTTGTTGGTATTGATGTGGTAGATGTTGTCGACGCTGTTGTTGTTGGCATTGATGTGGTAGTTGTTGTCGATTTCGTTGTTGGTATTGATGTGGTAGTTGTTGTCGACGCTGTTGTTGTTGGCATTGATGTGGTAGTTGTTGTCGATTTCGTTGTTGGTTTTGATGTGGTAGATGTTGTCGACGCTGTTGTTGTTGGCATTGATGTGGTAGTTGTTGTCGATTTCGTTGTTGGCATTGATGTGGTAGTTGTTGTCGACGCTGTTGTTGTTGGCATTGATATGGTAGTTGTTGTTGACGCCGTTGTTGGCATTGATGTGGTAGTTGTTGTTGATGTTGTTGTTGGCAATAGAGTGGTAGATGTTGGTTGTGTTGTTTTAGGTGTTGTCGTAGTCGTTGTAGTAGTTAGCGTTGTGATGGATGCTGGAATGAAATTAATAAGATTAAATAAAGTTCTCTTGAAAGAAATCCGCACATTTAGCTCAAACATGCAAAGTTATCAATGCGAAAACATTAGTGAACGACATAAATGAAGAAATATATATAAAGTTACCAACAAAAGTGCGCCCGACTTCTTGGGCATGATAACATCAGCATTATAAAAAGCGAAAAGTAAAATAACTGATCGAAAGCTTGAAAGAATAACATTTTCTTACTGGCAGTGGTTGGCCGTGTTGTGGCTTGTGGACATGTATATGTTGGTGAACTGGCGACAGGATTAACTGGAAGAAGAATTGAAAGTATCATTTAAACATCCTCTGTTAAATGTAAATATACCACAGCAGAGATGAAATAAAAAAGACTATACCCAAAAACGTACAGTGCAACCCCAACAGAATGGCCCTCTCTTGAGCAACAACCTCCCTGCAACAACAGCATGATTTTTCCCACTGTACGATTTAACTGTTAATTTAACCTCTCGAGAGTAACAACTTCTCCATGAATAACAACATAATTTTGCTCCTCCCAAAGGGTGTTGCTTTGGAGAGCTTGCACTGTTATGTTTTTTGTCTAATCTGTCTAATTTTAGCGATTTGAATGTAACAAATTTACATACGAGTACATCTTTTTTAATTAATGAATGTTAATTGTGCTGATTGTGTTGATTGATAATTAATCAATAAATGTTCAAGATTTTATTTTTTGGCTATGTTTTTAGACTCACCAATATAGCAAATATTAGATACAAGCGAAAACAGTTTTATGAGGTATTTTGTACTTATCACGTGACCGTGTCTCAGTAACAGATATCAAATTGTTTCCCGTTTGTTGTACCAATCTCTATGGTAACATAGAACGCACGCATTCGGAATATAATTATGTTAGAGAAGAATTTGAGCAATTAACACAGCGGCGAACGATAAAATATATTTTTAATGATTTAATTTTTGAAGCATGTTATATGTTCATCTTCTTAATTGAGTAAATATGGAACAAGTTTTCACGCGAGGAACAAAGTCTCCAGACTTAGAAAAGCGCTTTTGAAGGAGCACAATTAAGTGCAATTAAACCTCTATTAACTTCCATCTTTAAAACATTGTAACCATACGAACAAATGTCACATTCCAAAACATACGTTTATTTATTCAATATAAATAAAAAAGGAGCAAATTGTGCACAATACAGTGGAAACCCTCTAAACCGGTTCCTCTATAAACCGGTTTCCCCTCTAAATCAGCCAAATGTTCTGGACCCGACTTCAATACTGTATAATTCTAAATTCCTCTTTAAACCGGCCAAATGACTTGTACACGGGCTTGGTTGGTTAGGAGGGGTTTCACTGTACTGTACTTATTATCAGTTTTGGGGACACTTGTTTACGGGGCTGTTTATATGATTCTTGTCGTACCGTTAATCATTGGTTTGTACCCATTGCAAAAATGGGCGTGGCAACACCCCGCCCACACTTGCACGTAACTTCGCTTTTTTCTCCTTCCCGTGTTTTGTGACCCATGAATCATGTCCAACAAGTCACATTTCTAAAAAAAAGACAACAAAACGTCATACACACACAATATTATAAAAACGTGGCAACAATACGTTATTTACACAAAATATTATAAAAACGTGGCAACAATATATTATACACATGATATTATAAAAACGTGGCAACAATATATTGTACACACATGATATTATAAAAACGTGGCAACAACACATTATCAACACAAATATCATTATAAAACCTGCCTGCAAAAAGCATTAGTCTCCCCTTGAAATACCTATAATACAAATTTTCGGCTTAATTCTTAAAGATTTGTTTTATCTTTCCATTCAAGTTGACGATGCAACTATAGACAAAGAAGTACTTGATACAAGCAGCTCACAGTTGATTTATAGTGTAATAAGACCACCAACTCATAAATAACGCATTAAACTTAGAATTAGACAAAACGTATGACAATGGTAGGTACGGTTCCACGTGTTGGATGGGATTTATGTTAGGAAATTTTGGGATAGGTAGTATTTTAAGGAAGGTGGGATGTTTGGTGTCCGATTTTGTGTCTAGGAATCATTTTTATATATATGTATTAGCATAGTGCACACATAGAAAATCTTTTTTTTTATGTGACTTATTGTCACTGGGGTTTTACGACGTTTTTCAACAATTTTTCAGTTATATACGGCGACCGGTTCACCTAACCAGTTTTCCTGGACTGTATACTAACCAGTACTAATTTACCCTTCCTCGAGGAGCCGGCAACTTCTCGACATTTGGAAGAAAATCAACATTTTTGTCAAATTTTCATAGAAGGGTATGACCTGCCGCGACCGGAATTTGAACCCGGATCAGCTTATCCCTTGAATAAAGACCACGTGTTTGCTTTCAAAAGACGACATTATATACAGGAGTGTATGTAAGCTCACCTTATTATCCATACAATATAGAGAGTAACGTTCCTCTTCGTTAAAAGCTAATTTCTCCGTAGCACAACTCTGAAATTAAACAAAACACCCTTTATTTTATACGAACAAGAATAAGCGCTTGTTATAGTGGGAAAAATCAGATTTTAAACTAAACTAGAATATCTGTACAGTGAAACCTCACTAAGCGGCCACCTCAATCATACGACCACCTCATTACCACAACCTCTTACCTTTCTTTCAACTTGATGATAAGCCACCTCGATATTAAGACAATGTTTTTCAGGTGACCGTAATAAAGAGGTTTTTATGTATGTGGAACCTTTAAAAAGGAACTTAATATCGAAATGGTCTCATTATCAAGTTGAAATAAAGAGGATATATCAAAAACTGGTCTGATAATAGCTGGTCGTTGTAATGAGGAAGTCTTATTGTTGAGGTGGTCGCTCAGTGAGGTTTCACTGTAGTCGCTATGTTATATATATAGAGAACCAATGATAGATTTTCGCGTATAATGAACCAGTCATAATGTAAATTAACCTTAACACAGTTCATTGGTTTTCCAAAAATGGGGGCATGTTTATTTACTTGTAATAAAGATGTGTAAACATACATACATATGGCAAAAGAAATGATGTTTTAATACACTGATATGAAGCATTGTGTTCATTTAGGATAACCCTACTTCTTGGTAACGCAAGCACGAATGAAACAGCATGACATACTTTTACCTACGCGATGCCGTAACTAAGCAAATACAATGTTACATACTCGCTAGCGTTGAACGTCAATTGTGTCTGTTACTTTTGTCACTGAGGAGCGGAAACTTTCCAGCTAGCTTACGAAATGTCACAGGGTCTTCCCCTTAGTTACAGATGGAAAAGTCACCAAATGACCCTAGCTACTGGTGCGACGTTAATACAGTGCAGACTATCTAAACCGGTTCCTCCATAAACCGATTTCCCCTCTAAAAAATCCCCTCTAAACTGGTATCCCCTCTAAATCGGCCAAATGTTCTGGTTCCGACTTCATTACAATATGATTAAAAAATCCCCTCTAAACTGGTATCCCCTCTAAACCGGCCAGATGGCCTGGTCCCGGGCTCGACCGGTTTAGACGAGGTTCTAATGTGTCCAGTGAAAATAAAATCTGGAAATAAGTCCTTTTAAGGGCTCGTGGTTACTATGTACTTACTTCACCAACATCACACGTTGTAAAAGTGACACAATCTTCTGGGTGCATCACGTGGTCACATTTCATACATCGCCTACCTTGTAATTTATTTATATCATCTGAAACGAAATAAAAACACATTGTTCATCATCGAAGTAATCAAAATTCTGTCCCAAATGAAAAGATAAGACAAACAGATCTGAATATGTAAACGGATTAAATTTCAATCATATACTTTCAATCATAAATTTTAACGGCGAGCCATTGAATGAAAACCATAATACATTTGAAACCACACCAAACCTTTTGGTATATAAAATGTATATGGATTGATCCAGACTGATAAAAACTGTATTTCTGAACAAGAAAAGTTCCTGAATGAATTTGGAGCTGCTTTCACAATAATTTTATATGTGTATGACAGGCATGTATTTGTAAACAGGTTACATTCATCCAGGAACTGAGCCTTTCAGATAATAATCAAACAGTTTTTTATAACTCCCTTACAATTTCAGCTTGATATTAAGACTACCTAATTATTACGACCGATTTTTCGGGTCCCTAAGGTGCTCTCACTATCGAGGCTTTTTTCTGTACATCGTCAGATATAGCCGCGGCCGTGGTCCAGTGGTTAGTGCGCTGGACTTGTAACCGGGAGATCCGGGTTCGAAACCCGGTCGCGGCAAGTCATACCCTTCTATGAAAATTTGACAAAAAATGTCGATTTTTCTCCACATGTGGAGAAGTTGCCGGCTCCTTGTGGAAGGGTAAGTTAGTACTGGTCAGTTTACTGTCCAGGAAAAATGGTTAGGTGAACCGGTCGCCGTATATAACAGAAAAATTGTTGAAAAACGGCGTTAAACCCCTGTGACAATACGTCACATGAAAACAAAACAAACATCGTCAGATAAGATACTTTACAGATTTGTTTAATAAGCATGCATGTGTTGACAAAGTATTACTCACAGGTATAAGGACAGCCATGCATGTTACAAAAATCTCCGGCACAACAATGATGACATTCTGAGGTAACATTGCCACCCGGACTTATTCCAAAACATCCGACCTTATTGCATTGCTGAAATCAATTGAAATACCTGTACTAAGTTTAAGCTAACGGTCTCTGAAACCGAAACTGTTTTATTGAATTAAACGCCTATTTCTATGACAAACACGGCGTGGTACATTACATACGTATAATATAGAACATTATTTTGTAAAAAAACAACTTCAAATATTTACTTGAAAAAATCATTTAACGGTCATCTGTTAGTAACAGTCATCAATTGAACTCCGACCCCTCTAAAGCACAATTATTTATACAAAAGGCAAACTATACATCTGAATACGGTGGAAACCCTCCAAACCGGTTCCTCTATAAACCAGTTTCTCCTCTAAATAGACCAATTGCTCTGGTCCTGACTTTATTACTGTATAAATCAAAAATCCCCTCTAAACCGACCAAATGACCTGGCCCCGGGCTCGACCGGTTTAGAGGGGTTTTATTGTAAGCGCCAACTGTTCATAAATACTCCTATACCTTGGATTATTTTGCACTCAAAATTATCTGTGGCACAATACAGTAACTATAAACGGCAAGGAAATATATTTTTGATCATATATACATGTACATACATATGTATACCTATATATTCTTAACTCAATATGGTACATGTATTGTTATTAAGAATATACATGCACGTATTATACAGTATTAAGAACAAACACTTTCCCAGGAAACATCACGTGATTCATATTTCACTACATTACGTTGATTACCAATGTCATAATATGGCAAAATGCGTCATTCAAACTGTTGCAAAAAATCAATGCACAATAAAACCTCTCCAATCCGGACTTATTCCTTGGTCCGAACAAGTTTCATTGTACACGTATCAACACTTTCAAAACAAATAAAGATTTACTGAAGTTTGATTACATCCCGATTGTGGTCATTTTAACAGCTGGACCCAGTTGTATGAGTATTGGTTAATTTTGAGGTTAGGTTCAATTTTAGGTTAAAGATTGTATAAAAAATTGGATTTAACCAGAAATCATTTCATGTATAGCCCAAGTGTCTAATATTGGTTAAGTGATCGTCAAGATCCTCAGTTCCCTTGTTTACTGGTCTGAATTGTTGAGGTTTAAAAAAGAAGCAAATTCATTATTAAACAAAACATACTTCTTTCCGTTTACATCCTGCAGAAATAACTATTTCTCCACCATAATCCTTTGTTTGCTCCACAAAACAAACCTGAAAAACGAGAATTATGATGAGTACAATCTAAAAAATTTAATGGAGAAATGTTAAAAACAGGACAACTCCCACATTACGATTATTTATGCTCTTAAAGACGCGCAAAGGCAAATAAACTTTCGCGTATAGATCGAGTGAAATTTACAAAACCAGTCTCTTCCTTGGGTTAGTTTTATTTGTACACCGTGTGTCAGTCGATGACTTAAATATCCCCATGTGACTTGTATCGATAGGATATGGGCCTTCGTGGTTAAGTGGTTGTGGTCTCTGACTAGTAATCTCTAGCCTCTCACCGCTGTGAGTTCGAATCCAACTCCGTGCCAAATTTTGCATGTGAGAAAGCTTACGGAAGGTCGGTGGTTCTACCAAGGTGTATGCATAAAGGTGAACAAAACAAGTACTGGTATTGAGCGTGGATTGGGCACACACGGAATGTTAATAAGTTGTAGAAAATGATAAAATAAACATTATAATTGCTCACGCTCCACGTGAGATTTGCGTTCAACCTACTAGGCTAATTGGACAAGTTGGAATTGGTCGGACTTTGCATGATATAGGGGGCAATTCGGAGCCTGTAAGAAGTAGTTTATTGTAATATAAATATGGGACAAATATATGTGAAAAATTCTTAAAACCTCGTTTGATGAATCACATGTTTCCATTTCTTCACAAAACTCAATGCTCGGAGCCCTGTTGCATGATAAGCATTTTATCAAAACACCGGCACCTGAATAAAAATTAGGTAATTATTCCTAGACAAACATGTACAAAATTTCTATCACCCATCAAGTACAGTATGACCTCTGAAGAGTGGATCCCTTCCTGACTGGGCCAAAAGTCCGATTTTCTGAGAAATCTGGTTTTCAGAGAACTATTGATTAAAGAGCAGAAAAAATATGACTTGAAAAAATCATCCGAATTTCAGAAAATTACGGTTTTCAGGTAGTGCGGTTTTCAGGGCTTATACTGTATTACTTTCCGTTAAGGAAATATGCATCATTTGGTATGAATTTGTTTAAAACAGGGGCCACTAAAGGTATTTGACAACGATGGGTTAGTCAGAAATAAATAAATGCAATAAATGCATGACCCATACGAGATGTGCAATGTTGCTATTATATCCTTTACAAGGATAAGGTCGCCTGACTTGCGGTAAAGGGTCATGATCAATGTATCGGGTACACAGCATTATGAGCCTAAAATACAATGTATATCGGAAATAACCAACTTTAATGCAGTGATTGTATATGCAAATTACAGAAGAATGAATAACTCGAATCCAGTTCTGTTTTATAAGATGGAAAATGACTAGCTATTTCAGAGGTGCTGATACCATGCATTTGATAACAGATGTGAAAAATCTAATAAAATACATAAACAACAATGTGAAGTATGTCTTACCATATGTAGACACATTTAAAATGATAAGTAGATGCCAGATGGGAGCTGAAATTTAAAAAAAAGAGACTAACCTGTAATAAGAAGTAAATGTTTATGTTAACACAGTTTATGTATCCATAACTATACATATAAACATTTGAATACGTAGTAATCAACGCATGCATTAGTGATTTCTTTTATCAATTAATTCAAGAGTCTAGAGTGAGGCATCGTGGTCTAGAGGTAGAGCGTCCGACCTCTGACCCGAAGACCTGAGGTCGAATCCCGGCTTCGACGGGTTTCGGTCATGAACTTCACAATCCCATTTTTTCGGGCGCAGTACTGATGTAGTGTCCAGGAAGCAGACTCGAGCATGATTAATATAAGCAAAATTGCTTGTTTCACAATCGAGCTAAAATAAATTATTATAAGCAAATTCATTCAAATTAATTTCAAGAAAAACCTTTAAAACACTCTGAAAGGTAAATGATGTACCTTGAAGAAAAATCAATTTTATAATGTACCAACATTCACGAAGTTTCAAAGTTTATTCAGAATATATTTTAATACATATATAAAATAAAGTAAGTAAATATTGTATCAAAGTGACACGTGTATATGTTACATGATATACAGTTATAAAAATGTATAAAACACACACGGTCCAATGGACCTATAAGTCACCTATACAAATCAATTTTACAGTTTCACATGAAATTACATACATTGTTAAGTAACATGAGTAAATGAATAATAAATGCAAAATGGTTACCAACAACATATTGTTATAAGATTTCAATTAATTATATATTTGATTTCTTCTTCTCATACACGACTTAACAATATATTTGGCTACTTTTCTTGGTGGTATTGATAATAATTTATTTAAATTTATGAACATCAGTCATGTTATTAAAATATATAATATTCGTTGTGATCAAAAATGATTTTTGAAGAAACAAGACAGAAAAGAAAAATATATACAATGTACAATAAGTTCAAGATAGATAGAACACGATAAATTTTAATAATACTGTAAATGTTCTTTTAAAGACATCAGATCGTATTAAGTACAAAACTGTATTTACCGAATTAAGAACCAAGAATCAATTCAAACACACAAATATGAATGCAATCTCTTTAATTGAATATTAAAGTACATAAACTTATAAGCTTAAATTGTTTTATTTCATATTTTGATCAGTTGTTACATTTTTGTACAATTGCAATTTATCAACGGAACTGTTACCATATTACAGTCCACCTATTGAACACCGAACACGCAGGAGACTAATAGAAAAGTGTTGCTTATATCTCATGTAGCTTTGTTGCAGGCCGTTCAAAGGCGATACCACATCGAGGGCACTAAGTTTTGTCAACTTTTTTATGGTTTATGTGTTGGGTGGTTTAGTGGCTGGTGGCGTATTGGCTAGGTTATATTTTTGAAGGTGTGGTCAAGTTGTACTTTGTTACAATAACGATGACCCGTGACAGTGATTAACATAGTGATATATCATTTTATGATATTATTTTTAAAGCATTTGTTTCCCCACCAATCTATGACATAATCTCCTTGGTAAGTTATCAGTTGCTTGCAGGATGTCTGAATGATTAATCATTAACTGATCCACTTAACAGTAAATGACATCAACTGACCAACATACAGTCAAACATGTGAATAAAGGCCACCTTTGGGAAAGTCAAAATGTGGCCTTTATTGACAGATGGCCTTTATTCGGAAGTCAGTTTGTACTAAATAATCAGTGACGGTTTTCAAAAGATAACCTTTATTCACAGGGTGGTTTTTATTCGGAGGTGGCCGCAAACACAGGTATGACTGTATATTAAACAAAGTCAAGCAATATTAAATGAAAAAACAAACCTGTTCCATCGGCTATAGAATATTGATTATTTTACATCAAGGTATTGTTGTTTAACTTGGAAATTAGCAAAACCTGGTCAACCAACTTACCGAAGGAACAAACATTTAAATCATGGCCTGGTGTTTAATTTATAAACTTATTCTCAAGAGAGATAATATCTCAATCCTTAAATAGCTTAGTTCATGTGTTCCAAATTTCGTGACACTCGTGTGTGACATTAACCTACGATTCCTCTTAACACTATCTACATCTGTTAACTTGTAGTAAAACAACACTCAAAGATATATTCCATACTACGACCACCTTATAATGATGACCAGTCATTTTCAGTGTTGTTGTTTCAATATTTTTTCAATATTTTAATTTGATTATGATATCATCTCAATATTAAGAATAGATTTAGTCTCTAGACGGTCTTAATAACGATGTTTTAATGCATTTACATTTTAACTTTCAATGAAAGACTAATGTATTTACATTTTAACTTTCAATGAAAGACTAATGTATTTACATTTTAACTTTCAATGAAAGACTAATGTATTTACATTTTAACTTTCAATGAAAGACTAATGTATTTACATTTTAACTTTCAATGAAAGACTAATGCATTTACATTTTAACTTTCAATGAAAGACTAATGTATTTACATTTTAACTTTCAATGAAAGACTAATGTATTTACATTTTAACTTTCAATGAAAGACTAATGTATTTACATTTTAACTTTCAATGAAAGACTAATGTATTTACATTTTAACTTTCAATGAAAGACTAATGTATTTACATTTTAACTTTCAATGAAAGACTAATGTATTTACATTTTAACTTTCAATGAAAGACTAATGTATTTACATTTTAACTTTCAATGAAAGACTAATGTATTTACATTTTAACTTTCAATGAAAGACTAATGCATTTACATTTTAACTTTCAATGAAAGACTAATGTATTTACATTTTAACTTTCAATGAAAGACTAATGTATTTACATTTTAACTTTCAATGAAAGACTAATGTATTTACATTTTAACTCTCTTCAATGAAAGACTAATGTATTTATTTTAACTTTCAATGAAAGACTAATGTATTTACATTTTAACTTTCAATGAAAGACTAATGTATTTACATTTTAACTTTCAATGAAAGACTAATGTATTTACATTTTAACTTTCAATGAAAGACTAATGTATTTACATTTTAACTTTCAATGAAAGACTAATGTATTTACATTTTAACTTTCAATGAAAGACTAATGTATTTACATTTTAACTTTCAATGAAAGACTAATGTATTTACATTTTAACTTTCAATGAAAGACTAATGCATTTACATTTTAACTTTCAATGAAAGACTAATGTATTTACATTTTAACTTTCAATGAAAGACTAATGTATTTACATTTTAACTTTCAATGAAAGACTAATGTATTTACATTTTAACTTTCAATGAAAGACTAATGTATTTACATTTTAACTTTCAATGAAAGACTAATGCATTTACATTTTAACTTTCAATGAAAGACTAATGTATTTACATTTTAACTTTCAATGAAAGACTAATGTATTTACATTTTAACTTTCAATGAAAGACTAATGTATTTACATTTTAACTTTCAATGAAAGACTAAT